>JANZLD010000004.1:7358254-7369330 GCA_026413575.1 Erythroxylum carthagenense
AATTAAAGAATAATTTTTATATATTTTCTATTTTTATTAATAAAAATGTTATTAAAATTTTTTATTTTATTATTAATTATATACAATTTATTATTAATAATATAAAAATATTATTATTAGGGTGAGGAGAAAAAATATAAAATTATTATTAATTATATACAATTTTGTGAATCGTAATAAATAAGTAGGAAGAAAAGAGGGTTAGCATTAAAAGAAATAATTGATATTATAAAAATTATTAAGAATATATTGGGTAGTATATGTTTATTAATTATTAGAGCAGTTCTATTATGAAACCATTATATCCCCAAATATTACCAACCCCTGAACCGCATAGGATAATACTGTTAGACTTTATCGTCTCACTTGTAAGCCTATTTAAAAGGCATTGTCTCATTAACAAAAATACAACACAGCAATTGTTCTAATCTTCGTGCTCTGATATTTCCAACACATCGAGACCCTGTTATGCATACCGACGTACAACATATGAAATCCCTCTTTGGCTCAGATCTCATGGGTCTGATGCCCAAAAACACTAACCAAACTTCAGCTCCAATTCAATTCGTGGAAGGGAACATTTCTTTTGCTGACATCGGAATAATTGCTGGGATACAAGAAGCGGACGCAACCAACAAAGAGATGGCAGCCCCAGAAAAAGAATCTAAGAAAGATATTGGTACTAGAGCATGCCAATCATACGTGGACTCTGAAAATTTAGATTGGGATTGTCTGTTGCTTCCAGTGAACTTGGATAAACGAACCCCTAAGAAACGGGGAAGGAAACCCGGGCTTGGTCAAGACACGCCACTGAATCACGTGGAAGCGGAGAGACAGCGACGAGAGAAGCTGAACCACCGGTTCTATGCTCTCCGAGCCGTGGTTCCAAACGTGTCACGAATGGACAAAGCATCACTGCTCTCTGATGCTCTCACCTATATAAACGAATTAAAGGGCAAGATCGATGAACTAGAGTCACAGCTGCAAAGAGAGTCCAAGAAGGTAAAGCTGGATATTTCTGATAATATGGATAATCAAAGCACCACCACTTCGGTGGATCAATCTTGCAGGCCTAATAATAATTTTGGTTGTGCTGGGGCTGCACTTGAGGTGCAGATTAAGATTATTGGTACCGATGCTATGATAAGGGTTCAATCTGAGAATGTGAACTACCCAGCTGCGAGGTTGTTGAGTGCATTACGTGACCTGGAATTACAGGTGCATCATGCCAGCATGTCAAGTGTTAACGAGTTTATGCTTCAAGATGTGGTGGTTAGGGCTCCTGAGAGATTGAGAACTGAAAATGGACTCAAAGCTGCCATTCTTGGAAGATTAGATCAGTAAGACAATTACTCAGAATTCCATAGTCAATAAGAACAGAACATCTTTGATGATTTGCTTAGTCTTTTCGGGTTTCACTTTCACTATTATCTATGTAATGTAATGTAACAAAAAGCATGGTTTAAAACGACGGGCTTTTCTTTAATCTAAAGTCTCGTATGAGTTGCAGATGATGTTATTGTTATTTCCCAGTTACATGATACATAATCACACACGTTTTGTATTGTGTGGTTAAGACTTTTGTGCGTAAAAGATATGGTATCCAATGAAAGGCATGCAATTCCCATATATGAAAGTGAAAGGACCGTAATTCTATCTGATTAGACCGGCACCAAGTCCAAACTCCACCACAGTTACAAGTTGTCATTTGCTCAAGATTCTTTAGCCACTGATACTCTGTCCTGGATTCCACGGTTTTATCATACCCTTAATCAAGTGATCCTTCTTTCTTACAAATCAGTGGTTTAGATGACTGGGTAGGTACTTAAAACATACATCCCCAATCTTTAAAGCATGTTTAAAAATAATTCATACAACTAAAATAGATTTTTGTTAAAAATAACAGCAAAACAAGTACTGATATTGAACTTTTGACTTACTAAGCATAACCATCCACTGTTAATTTTGATTAGTTGTGTCGACGCAGGGGTGATGATTTGGTGAACTGTCCGTAGCATCGTTCTGACCTCTAGCCGTTAACCAGATTACTGTAGTGCATGGATTTTCTTATTCGAGTGTTAATTAATTGTTCTAAAACTTATCAGAGTAGACTGTACTACTCCAAGGGGCATTGATAATAGCAAGTGCTACCTTCGTAGTCTCACTAAACATGCCATGTAATCAAATAACCCCAGTTACAATATCAAATTATTAGAGGAAGTGCATGATATTTTAATCCACAAAATATATGAATAAACTATAAGATTCTTAACTTATTTGTAATAACATTTATTTACATAATAATTTTATTCATATAAATATACTTTAAAAATAAATAAACCATTTACCATTATAATACATTAATTTTGATGTTGATATTAAATTTTGATAAGAATATCTCCGGTGATAAGGATCCGGTATCTTAGCCGCTGCAAATCTCTTCTATATTAATGTGCTGATGCAGACAACTAGTACGAACCAGTACTTTGGTACAGGGTCACTCTTGGTGACACCTTGCCAACCTGCCAAAATTGTTGAGTTGAGCTTTCATTTATAACCACAGGTTTGTGATCAAGTTGAAGGACGAGCCAGGTTATTATTTTTCCGGTGAAAATAAATTACGGAAAAAAACATAAAATAAAACTTAACCTTCCGTCGCATAACTTACAGGCGGAGGTGAGGAGTTTCCAAGAGACTGATAGCAAGGGCTAGAGAGTTCAAGAGTACTTAAAAAGTTGTTGAAAATAGGAAGGTGTTCCAACTTCCAAACAGAATAATTTCTTGCGCGTGCAATTTTCTTAAGAAATTAACGATCACTTAAGTCAAAGTTTACGGCAATAATCAAAGCTCTGGCCTTTCATACGATGATGATCAGTTAGCCGACCATGGCGTATGAACTCGATACTCGTTTCAATTGAATACTGCAGCCAAGGACTTTTGAGTAATGTAAGAATATTAGAGAGCATCATTTATCATTAGTTTTCAGTAAAATCAATTTGAAAAAAAAATGTTTACTATTATTTATTTATTAAGGACTTTGAAGCGTTGTTTTTTTTCAATTAACAATGTATTAAAACCTGAAATTATGTATAGTGAACTGGGTTAATTGGTATTCGAAATTACGATGTGGAAAGAATAATGCAATAGATACAAATCGAATCGTAGTTGACTGTTGTTGGTATTTAGGTTTCTTCTGTATCCATTTGTGAAGATGAGAAATAGCACGTGAAACACATATCCTAGGAAAAGTTGGCGGAGGTTACCAAAAAATTCAAAACACTCATTGGCATGATAAGGTGGCTTGTGACTCTTTTCCTCTACAACCATAGGACGCAGGCGAAAAACGATGCAAACCAATATTTGTACACACTCTCCTTGACTGTGTATGGACAAGTAATTTTTGGATTAAAATCTTGGCCGTGGATATTCATGACCAATTCTTTTACTGATTTTGGAAAGATTAGCTGTACGACAACGCTATTACTAGTGAAATTAATTATGGATATCCATGACCAATTCTTTTACTGCTTTTGGAAAGATTAGCTATACGACAACGCTATTACTAGTCAAATTAATTATGGAAGATCTTTAAAGTTTGTGCTAACCTGTTGGATTATCTGGTGCACTAAGAATCTCGAGGACATACAAGTTATCCTTCTGATCTATGCTCAAATCACTTGGCTTGAACATCATTTATTTAACTGATTACAAGCTTTTGGTCGAAATATTAATGTCTCCTTTTCACGAAATCAAAGATGAGATTGGCAGTGCTCCATTCAACATATTTTGCGGGAAGCTGACCCATTTACCGAATACTTAGCAAAAGTGGGATCCTTATGTAATTAAGCCTGGAATCTTTGGCATGAATCTGCTCCCCCCGATCTTAGAAACATTTTGTTTAGTGATACGAGTGATGTTTTGTGTTGGAGCTAGTTTGCGTGTTCTAACTCACTCAATGAACCCAAAAAAAAAATATCAGAGACATACTAAAAGGTTCGAATTAGGCGCATACTAGTTGTGGGTCTAACCTAACCGTAATTGAAGTATACCCTTGCAGTTTTAAGGTTCTAGAGCCCTGCCACACACTACAAAACATTTAAAACAATACGAGCGTAAGGAAGATTTGAGTGTTAAAAGTCAGGCCGAAATGTTTTATTGAGTTTGGTGGCCCCCACATTAAAATCACGTGCTTAATTTGCTACATAATAACTACTATCATTCGTGGGCTTCTTGTCCTTACGCGGATGATGGACATAGCGTAATGACTTGTTTCGGTTGGGTTCATCGACACTCACACTCACACTGACACTGCCCACCCCCTGTTGTGGGTATTCTATTCCTCAGTCATCTGGGCCTTGAAACGAAGCAGTCACATTACTGTGTTTGCGGATTGGGCTTTAGGTAGCTTTTTTGAGCCCAAAACATCTGCATCGAGCCCTTTCTGGCTGTATGAATCAAAACAAAGCAACTATAAATTATTTGCTAACAGGTTGATTAGTCATTAAGGATTGGTGACAAAGACAGACAAATGGAAACAAGCATATAAAACAAACCTACTCCAATTAGTTTTCAAGTAATTCCCCAGAATTCTTCCCTGCCGCAATCAAACAATTAAGAGAAGCCCCGAGATCAAACCAGTACACATCAAAGAAATAATAAAACTATTTATATTAATTTGGTTATTCTTTAAAAACCATACATATCCAAATTAATCACTTAAGGACATTATAGACGTAAAGAGGAGGAGTCAATCACCCAATGTTCACCATCCGTTTGGATTTTGAGGGCATTCATTTTAGCAAACAAATTTACTGCCCTCCTCACGCCTCTATTATCCGCCGCGGTAAAATAATCATGCCCAAAAATTACCCCGCCGGGTCTCAAGATCCGATAAGCCCGGTTTATATCCGCCCATGCCGAGTTAAAATCGTGACCCGCATCTATCTCAATCAAGTCGCCCACCACCCCCCACTCACAAAGCTTCTCAAGAGCCGACCCGCTCGAGAAAGGTACGGGTAAAATGGTACCCGTTGCGTTCGATGAGATTACATTTTGCATGAACTGATACAACAACAACGCGTCCCCGTTTACCATGTTTATGTACTTGAACCGGTCACGAAATCCGGGCCATCCGCGGAAGTCGTCGATGCAGATTATCAGCGAGTCGAGGTCCAGTTGGCGGGTCAACTCCGCCATGTGTAGAGCCGACGCGCCCAAGAAAGTTCCCACCTCGACTATCACTCTGGGCTTGACTTGCTTGATGAGTTTTTCGAACACAGCACCGTAAGAGCCCCAGCCCTTGACCTTTTTGACGCGAAGCAAGGTGGCAACATGCACCGGCGGGAAGTTTTTGAACGGTGAAGTGCCGTTGTAAATTCTATCAAGAATCGCTTGCCGGACAAGTTGGGAAGGGACTTGGTTGGAACAGTGAGTCGTGACTAGGAAGTTGCGGAGTTGGGTTGGCATGCTGCGATAGATTTCGGTTGCGGTGACGGTAGGAGGTGGAGGTGGATGCAAAATGGATCGGGTAGGTGCTGACAAGTAGCCCAAAACGTACGCTGAAATCAAGAGAATAGTGCACACAAACTTAGACTTGAAGAGTTTGAAAATAAATCTCGAGTTCTTGTGGCCATATTGGCGTTGATGAGGCAGGGAATTATGATGCTCGTCTGTCATGTTTCTTTTGACCGAGAATATAGAAGTTAGGCGTACTTCAAGTTCGGAGATAATATGAATAATAATATCTTGGTCTCGTCTTTTCGGTTGACAGTTGAAAGAAGTGTACGTAGTATCAGGAACAAGTACGGAGATGATGAGATTGTGGCAGGGCCGGGCAGGTGGGTTTGTTTGATGAAGATACAAAGATAATGAAGCGAAAAGAAGACCAGTGTGTGGTTGAGTTGGTCGTTGTATGACTTAACAGAGAGATGATGCATTTACAATGAAAAGGAATTATAGCATCCTGGAAAGTTCCGGGGTATAATGCAGCTGAAGTCTTGAGTCCATTTATCAGAACCAGAAATTGGAGAACGATGTCATTTTCTTTAAAATGATAATTAAATGGCTATGGGTAGTAAGTAAATCAACATCTGATAACCGAATATGACACCAACCTGCGAATAATAAATTGTAACGTGTAGGCCTGCTTATGCTTATGATTGGTGTGGGATGAAACTTCAAAGTATATTAATTTTTTTTATTGGTAGAATTTTATTATTTTTTGAATACTTTGAACTGAAAAACTTAAAGGAAGATTAGCCTTCCCACTCGCAACAATTATTGCTAAGTTTTGTTCGGTGTCATGAAATAAAAAACACCTACTTAGTTTCTCTAACACCGACTCCTTAAGATAGCTCAAGCTGATCCGATATAGACTCTCACAATTTCTTGTAGATCTACCCATTATAGACCAAGTTTGATTCAGACTTCACGAGGAAGGGAGGCTTCAAGGTCACCTTTTCTCTTTGCTTGCCTTTGAAAAAGTAGTCTTATTCTGAATTCCTTATCCATCGTTTACTTAATTTTTTTTCTAGTTTTATTTGTTCTAGTTTTTCAAACGTCTATTAGTGTTGTTTCATACGTTACATACGTCAGTATAGCTAAACCTTTCGTCCCCATTGACTAATGTAATGTTAACTATAAATTAGCAAGTCGCAGGGTAGCATGATTAGGCAGGACAGGCTGATTGCTTTGGTATCAAATATCAATATTCAATTGCGTCTGTATTGCGGTGAATTTGCAAATGGCACAGTGCCCTTGGCTTCCTGTCATTCCGAGTTCCGAAGTTATTTTTGATAGGATTGTCAGCTTTAAACTCTTCCATCTCAAGTATTTTTACATCTATGGAAAGGTGATGTAAATGAAGATGAAACTTCTGAAAAACCAATGATCAAGTTGAAACCAAAATTCTAGTGATAGGCATACATTTTTTAAGTTTTACAAACAGACATGCACTCCTGGAGCATCACCTTCGACCTATTTCCTTCCCCAGACTGGAACACTAACAACTTGCCTATCTAATTTGTTGAAACTAATACAAACAAAATCGACCCACTCTTTGTTCAGTCTGTCAAATATAGCGGTTCCTAGTATCAACAGAAAAGGTATACACCTAAAATGACTCGAGAATCTGTCACTTTGCATCCTCAGAGCCCTCACCACCCTGCCCATCAGTGCCAGTTGCCCCAGCATCAGAAAGATCTTGCTTGCTCCCCCCTCTGGCTTCATGTGATCCTGCTGCTATAGAGGGGCCACTGCTTCCTAGAGTTGCCTCGGTATGCATGGGGTGCATGCCATTGTTGGGCCCTATAGGTCTCATTCCCATTTGCCCTTGCATAGCTGCTTGATGTAGCTGTTGAGTGTCCTGCATTTGATGTGGATGATTGAACTGTAATGGCATCTTAGAGGGGAAAAGCCCTGATTGCTGAGCCATTGCCGCCGCCACGGCCGCCGCCTGAGGATGTTGTGCATAATATGCTCCTTGTTGCATTGCAGCATGGGGGGCCATCTGAAAGAATCAATACAGCTAAGGCACATACAGAATAAATGAATAATAAAATAGTCACAAACATTACCCACCTGCGGAGGCATTGTTGGTGCCTGAGGTTGAGCATCAGCGATTGCAGCCAGATACATCAGATTCCTCTGCAGCTGTGCTTGAAACCTAAATCGTCCAAACGTATTTGTGCAGCACATAAATAACACAAGAAATTTACTTAAGAAAACAATTCGAGCGCTTGTACTAACTTAATAATAAGCTTAACTGCAGCCAACGCAAAAGTAAATTTGTCTGCAAGATTTATAGGTAAATCATCTTTTCTCTGGCCACTACCACTCAAATATACATCCTGAACTTGATGTCAAAGCTCTTATTTGATTGGCACATACCATCAACACAAATAAAGTTCATTGCATGATCAGTTAGTTGCCTAAATTATAGGTCATAAAAAAGTATCACACAATTCAAGTTGCATTTTAACCTAAAACATCCACAGACAATCCAAACTTGGCATTGAAAATGTGAGCATAAAATTGTAGCAAGGCAACGCTCCAACAGGATTCAGCTTAATGCTCATTTAGAAATTCCGAATGCATTAATTATTATAATAAAATTAAAAGGAGACGAAAACGATAATGGATTGTTCTAGAACCCAAACTACCTATTCCTTAATTCTTGACAAGTATTATAAGACAGAAATGAAGTGTCTCCATTTTGCATGTCAGTTCGTTAATTGTTTATATTCATCTGTCACAAATTTGATTGAGGGAAAAGAGTAGAAGAGCAACACCAAAAGATAATAAGTTGGACTGATCAGTATATAAAAACATCCAATGGACAGTAATTAAGACAAATTCAAATATCTCAATGTAGAAGTACACGCTTGCGCACTAAAGACAACACAAGGATAATGAGTTACTCACTGTGCACATTCAGCTAGTTTTCCAAGGTTTTGATTGTCCAATATTGCCAAAATTAGCCTTTTGTTTTCATCAAGGTACTGGAAGTATTAATAGACATGAGTCAGACATAAGTATTCTTGAGGCAGTAAAATAAAAAAAATTTATCCATGTAGGTCAACTTACAATGTATTATCCATTCTAAAGTTCTAACACAATCTAATGCCAATTAAAATAGAGAATACATTCAACTGATGCCAGGAAGCCATGATAATTCATATTTCTAATTCTACATTAAATGTGGAAAACCTGTAAGAAGCAAACTTCCCACTTTCAAGTATCAGCCTGGCAAAACCAAAAGCAATACTTCTATTCAAGGCACAAATGCATCATGAAAGATAAAAATTGAGTGAATTACTTGGTATGTACCTAGATCACATATAACCAGAATAGCTACACCAAGCGGCAAACCTGAGCTTTTTTACAGGAGATGGGGTGCATGGAAACATAAAAGACAGACAATCACATCAAAAGAAAGCAAAGAAAACAATGTAGGGCCTCAATGAAACCTCATAACATGTCAGTGAGGCAGCAGTAAGAAAGCATCCTTCAAAAGTAATTTCACAAGCTTAAACTATGTGGCAATAATTTCCACGATGTCGGTGGCCAAGGCCACATGCCATGATAAAATCTCCATTACTTTACCATCATACATGAATTCATTGAATGTAATCATGCCAACTACGAATCACATGAGAAGAATCTAACCAATAAGATTTAATGATTCCAACAGATAGATGCAAAGAACTTAAATGCCAATCATTAAGACTGTGGTACGTAAAGTGCAAACACAAATAATTGTAATAAAAACAAAAACCGTGAACTATATTTAAAAGAAAACACAGGCATCGATCACCGTATATAGCACTTGGCAGAAGATTGAAGAGAACTATGATCAAATAACTAAAAAGAACTGCCTTGGCCATAAAGTTCCAGATTGCACACATCACCTAGTAAAATGTAGACTTACCAAACTTTCATCATCTGAGATGAGCATACTCCTTAACTTCTCTTTTTGACGGAAACCAACAAATCTAAAGTTAAATAGAGTCCTTAAGAGGACCTGCTATCTATCCCGTGATCTGAAACTTGATAACCAAGCTGTTCGGCTAAGTCCATCAATAAAAGATGTTTCTATCATCTTAGTAACACTTGACCGTGTATCGCCATAGGTTAAATATTCTGACGATATCCATCCCTCTTGTACTGAATAATTACAACTTAGAAACATAATCCATTTACTATGTACATTATTTCTTCTAGGCCCTTATGGGTTACTTCATTCATTCCAATCAATAGCTTATAAAAGTTGGAAACGGAAGACATTAATTCCAACAAACTACACCAAAAGCAAGCCAAATTTGAAACAACATAAGCAAATATACAAATACACCTTTACAAAATACTCCTTCCTTGCAGAATAATCATCAAGAAGCTCAAAACTCCCAAGTTTCCACTACATAATATACAACTTTACCGGTATACAAACAAATAAGCAAACAGTTAAAGATAAGTGATCAAATAAGCACCCAAAACCATACCTTTTGGATCTGTTCGGTGGTGATGTTGGTGGGCGGAAGAGAGGGCATCATGGGAATCATCGGCTGTGGCTGTGGCGGTGCCTGTGGCTGTGGTTGTGGCTGCTGCATCTTGTTTGTCCCCAAAAACTTAGCCCTAAATGCCCGAAATAATCCCCCAATTGATAAACCCCAAAACCCAAAACGCAAAACCAAGGTTTTGATTGGCAGTAAGTAGCAAGTGGGTTAAAGGGAATATAATTTCCTGCCGACGAGGATTGTGGAATTTAAGACAACAAGGCAAAGTGCTGTGTTTTAGACATTAAAACGACAAAAAAGACAAACCGAAGAATGTGAAGGTGAAACACAATAACTGTGTCTGTCACTTTATTTTGGATCCAAAGCTGTGCACCGCTACTTCGGTTCTTTCTTGCAGGCTTCTTAGTTCGGTTGGGCTTCGGCTTCAGTTCGTTTGTACTTTTTAGTTTGTACTCATTTTGTCTGAGACTTTGTGGTGTTTGTCTGTTATCTTAAAAATAAACTTAAGATTAACCAATTATCGATAAATTGATATAATAGAAATTTTTGGCTTTTTTGAACTGTGAAATTGAAAAAAGTAATTAATTTAAACTAACCGGAGCATGTGCAGCAATGCACGTGACAAAGAAATTGACGTAATAAAATTAAATATAATTTAAAATAATTATTTTATTTATCAAATAATTTAAATAATTTTATTAAATAATTTTTATTTATAAAAATTACTTAATTTATAAAAAAGTTATCGATTAATTAATAAAGTGATTATTTTTAACAATAAATATTATTAAATTAAATTAAATAAAAATATTATTAAACTATTGGGTTTTTTAAAAACAATAAAATCGCCAGCAACCGGTTGACCGACCAAAAGCCCAAACTTTGCTTCAGCTTCTTTCTGGGGAACGGAAGACAAATTACCTGCGTCTCCTTAATCTCTCCAAAATCCATACCTCTTTACATCTGGTTTGTCCCTAAATTCCACGCAACGTCAAGCTCTAGCCAGACTCGCCAACCTGGCTCCCGATATCTGGAAACGACTATTTCCACGTGCCAGAAGACC
>JANZLD010000004.1:7371411-7382188 GCA_026413575.1 Erythroxylum carthagenense
CTGCGTGAATACCATCCTAGCCCCTGTCCTACCTTCTAGAACAATTCTCTCCCTCACCCCCGTAGATCCTAACAGATCATTATATACAGTATATGTGCAGTACTATCTTACTTTAGATTTCTTCTTCCGCTAGTGGGGCAGTTTAAGGGTTGAGTGGATGATGGCTGCTTCTCTCTTTCATATATTTATTCCTTACATTTTTTCATTCTAATCTTCAATTGGTTCTGTCTTGAAGTTGTATACCTTTCTGGAGACGGCAATAGATACTATAGTGCTGCTCCCTGGTTTTATCAAGTTCTTCCGCAGCAGCAAAAGCCATTCTACCTCTCCTGGGAATGTAGCTGTTATTTTTGTGGCTTTTGGTATAAATTTTGGCCTTATGTTCGTTGACTATGTTTTCTTCAACTAATACTCCATTTCTTATTGTTCGCTTGTTCTTACAGATTTTGTGCCTTCATGCAGTTCTTAATTTGGCCTTCTGTCTCAGTCTTCTATGTTTCATAGTTATGCATGCATCACTTCTTTCAAGCAACACGACAACGATAGAGGTAATGTCTAAATTGGTTATTTTCAGTTTACTAATGTGCTTCTTACTCTCATAACTTCGTTAGTGGTTGGAAACATACTTACTGGAAGCTGGCTTGACTTTGAGGTATCAGTCGTTAAGAAGCAGAAGCTATTGTGATCAGCAGTGTCTGAATGTTGTTGAATATTGAATAGGGCAGGGACCGTTATTGGCATATTCAATTGTGGGTTCTTTGCAGTGCAAATTGACCATGAACCCAGAGAACTAATAGATTGCTTATCCTTTACTAAACATGAAGAAATGATACTGCATATGGTTGATTCCTGTGATCATATTGACTATTGTTCATCAAAATATGTTTCAGGTTTACGAGAAAAAAGGAGCTGTGAGATGGAAGTATGACTTAGGCAAGAAAAAGAACTTTGAACAGGTCTGTTAATGCCTACGCTTCTGTCACTTAATTATTTGGTGGAGAACATGATGTTATTTTGCCAATTACTGACAACTCTGTTCTTGGTTACTTGAATCCTTGATTGCCAACATTGGCTAATTATAAGTTTGAGTGATTCACTGATGATAGCTTTTGAAGATGTATCGCGGCAGCTACTTCCGAACTTCCTATGGAATTGAAATTCTCTCACGACCACCTTTGTTTTCTTTTGGAAGGTTTTTGGCACAAACAAGGTATTGTGGTTTTTCCCATTGTTCGCTGAGGAGGATCTTGACAATATGCCCGCACTACATGGCCTTGATTTCCCAACACGTTCTGAGGTTGAAGCTTGACGTTTCGTGAACCATAATTTGATGTTTTCTTTTTCTTTTGCCCTTTTAGCTTCTAGTCATGTATAATTCCGAATTCGTTTACAGAGTTCTTTAGGTTGCGTTGAAATTTCCCCCGTTTCGCCATAGTGTTGATTTATCTTTCCATAAATCAGCTTTTGGATGGTGTTCGTTTGTTCTGTGAATGAAATACTTTTCTCTGAGTTAAGAAATTAAAATCAGCTTTTCTTATGGAATTGAACCCTGGAGAATACGAATCTTAAGAACACTGCAGTGCGGACAACCTATTTGACAAGTCGAGCGAAGGATTCATCTCTAGTGATTGTTGCCTTTCTTGAAGGTGCGAGTGTCGAGAGTAGTCTTGATGGAAATTTGTAAAATCAGCTTCTTTGCTCAAAGGAAGCTCGAACTCCATTTCGGAAGGATCAATACTTGGGTAACGCAGATTAGGCAATTCAATACATCAAACGCCCGTTTTGATTTATTTACATACAAATTGATTACAAGAATCGCAGTAGCTCTCAAGCATCTTTTTGTGGTCCTTCATACATGTAAATGAATCGTTAGAATCATTGAACTTGTTAAACTAAGTTATGCCATGCCACTCTTACATAAGCCACGTGGAAATTTAAGCTAGAAGATATGAATGTGAGGACGACTTTGGAATATTTAATCAGAAGTTCTTTAAAAGGAAACATGAGTAAGAGTACGTAAACGCCAGTCAAGTTGCTACCTAAGACGACTGGATTAAAACTGGGGAAGGCCGTATTCTCAACATTTGTTTAACCACCAAAAAGCATGTGTTGATCACGTCATTTTGAGTCGAAAACAAGGATTTAAGTCCATACACGAATTATGACAGTCACTACCTTACACCTTTGGCTAGCGAATCAAGCAACCTGCTTGACACATAAGTCAACAACCATTCTCATCAATAAGCAATTAGCTTTGTTTACCTATAACATGATTCCCAATCAAACGGTTTCTATTACTTTGATCTTTGAAATTTTGACGCAACTGTAATGGTGATGCCGCAAGGGGTCTCTGGAAATGACTTCTGAACCAAATTACACTGTGGTTACTCCGGAGCATTTCTCAGCATCAGTAACTGAGTCACGTACATGAATAGCAGGGTGACTCTTCATGCAGACGTTTTCGCCTATGGGACTGCAAGTTTCAGAGACGAAAAGAGCAAAAGTTATGATCATAGGAGTGACCATCAGAATTAAACCAAAGGGTACCATCCATTGTTGTGTATTTGTTCGATGATACTGGTATTCCCACCATCCAAGAACTAGCCCTCCTGCTAAGCTCACCACCAATGACCACATGCAAGATAAGCGGATCTTGGTGATCTTCTCCAGTTCTTGATGATGATTTCCCTGGTTCTTCTCTTCCGTATATGTTCCCATCAACCAGAACGGACTCCTCCTTATGTTTATCTGCTATCTGTTTGAAGAACATAGACGTGAGTTAAATGACAAAGTAACAGAACAATAAGCGCAGTATACAGACTAATATGGCTACCTCGGTTAGAGGACAAAAACTAGATAGGTGGAGAGAAAGCCCGGGCAAGAGGAGCCAGAGGTGACAAGATGACGAAGAACAAAGACAATTGATGAGGAGATGGGGCAGCTAATTAAGAAGCTTAAGGGGTTAAATAACTTGTAATTATGTTACTCTCATTCAAGAATACACTACCCCATGCCATGGGACGTGCCTGTTTATCAAAGTTGTTATATTAAGTTATATATTATTAAAAAGCAAAATAACGTATTAAAATCAAGTCTGGATGAACAAGGCTATTTGGGGTAGATTCGATTTGGTTTAGGACTTGGGATATCTAATTTGTTTCATCTGGACAGGTGGCTCAATCATGATTGTTTCAGGAAAATTACTACATTTCAGAAGCGGGACGGACCTGCCCAAGTTATATATTTATTGAATTGACGTGTGCAGGCAGAGGCGTTTCAAAGAGGTTTGGCCTGTCACTATCGGTTTGGAAAAAGCATGCACCTTTTATCCTAAACCCTCAAAGAATATGCTGGAGATAAATATGGAAATTCACTGACAAGTTATCGGATTACGAAGAATCTGTAGGTTTAGTGAACAAAAAAAAATTAAAATAATGACATCTTAACCAAAACGGATTTAATTGAAGGCTAATCTATATAAGTTTTTTGTCAGGTCGGTCGTGCAGAGTTCGAGCTCAGTCAAAAAGATCCGTGAGCCGATCGGTCCATTCTTCAAAGATCAGTCTTATACTTAATGGCTATGTCAAGTCCAAGCCCGATCTACGCTCTCCTCAGCCCGTCCGCATGTGAGAGACTCCCATGCACACGTAAAGACCTAAACCTAGTTGTTGCTCCATATATAAGGTATAATTCTATCGTAACAAAGGTACGCAATCATAACCTAGCTTTCTCTGCATTCAGCAGCCTCACCTTCACCAAAAGACTGACTTGAGCGTCGGAGGGGCTAATCGGGACACAACTCCCGACGTGCCTTCTTTGTTTTGCAGGGATCTCAACGTCGAAGTCACTACAGAAAGCAGTCAACTCATGGATCCAAACGGCAATATTCAGTTCCGTCAGAATCCGGCAAAACCATTTTTTTTTTCTTATAGTGTGCTATAGAAGGATCTCAACTATAAAAAATATTTTTAAATAATTTATATTTAAATTAATTTTCACTCAAATTAGGTAGATTTTTTGTTGGAAGCAAAACTCTAACCTTAAATTTTAAATGGCTGCATACATAAGAAGTATTTGAACTCACAACCTCACTAAAGTTAAAAGAACTTCTTACTAAATCACCTTTATCCTAAGATTACGCAGGATTGATATTTAACTGGAAGCAACCCTTTGCTATAATTTTTAGTAGCTAGTCATAGCCAGCAAGCTAGCTCCTTTTCCTTTCCAAAAAGATCAAAAGGATGGGTAGAAAGCGGCTATCGCAATCGTAATAGATAGTAGGTGGTCTGGTTGGTTGCAACTCCCTTTGGAGTGTAGGCGTTTTTCATAAGGGAAATGGGATGAGGGATTTAGATTTTTATGTGGGATGTAGGAGAGTCCCATAGTATTACGCAGTGGAGTAATCAACTAAGACTTTTGTTACATTTAAGTCTACATTAAATATGTCCCAACTTCCAACTAGGAAGATTCTGTATTGGGAAAGAGAACAAATGCCTGGTCAACGTTTCACTTTAACTGGCCCAGTTTCCAACAAAATAAACCAGAGCCATTGTATTGCTCTTAGCTAGGCTTACTTGATGTTTCTCTATGGGCTCAAATATACTCGTAACAATTTAACCCAAGAATGTAATCAATGATCCGTCCATATGTATTCCTTAAAACAAGTTATTTAATCAAAAAATTATTTTAAATTTTAATTTATAAATATTTTTATAATTTGATATAACTAAAGTTGAGTGTAGAATTTTGAATTTAATATTTTGAACTTAAATTAACTCATTTTTAATATTATCAATTTAATGATTCCTAAAAATTTAAAACTTTATAATATTATTAAAAAAGTATATGCTTGATCATACCAAACTGGCTATAATGGAAGACTGCTAATAAGGAGATTTCTAGGTTCTATTAATAAGAAGATTATTGCTTCACCAATCATTTTAGGTCTATAAAAAGCAAGGTAAGCTATGGACTGTAAGTAGACTACATTTGTCGATCTTACGACTGCTGCCTTTTTGAAGTTGATTTTCTTTTTTTATTAGAATATAAAGGATTGGATTCAGTCCTAACTCTCCCCACTTTCAAGAGAATGATTGAACTTCAACTTTATTCCTCATAATAGAACCCGATGCTAGACAAAATCCTTTAACCAGACCATTAATTATAATTCTTGGTCAATACTATCAAAAAACATCTCACAATTCATTTTATTACACATTTCTAAAATGACACTATGCTTCCTTGTGCTTTGGCCTAAGCCTAAAACCTTGGTCATTCTTACTTTGCTACTTATGTAATTAGATTAGAAATAGTCAATTGGCAATCATCTTCAATGATTCTTTGCTATTTCCACCCTTTTTGTCCTTTTTTTTTTCTTATGCCTTATTGAATTAAGTTTTTTATAAGGGAGTCGTAATCTATTTTGCTACTAGATACCTATTCCATTTCTCTAACTCGAAAGAAGGAAGTTTTGAATGCTTAAAAAAGATTATCCTAAGGTAAGGTATGGTCCGATATTCCTTTGTTCCCTATATTGGTTATGTTCCTCATTTCTTAGGCTAAACCAAGAAGAGACACAATGGACGGTTAGAGACTGTAGTGGGACTACCATAGGAAAGCTCACCCCCTCTAGCTAACATATAAAAAGATTCATAACAAAACAATAGTCTTTAAGTGAATCTCTTTTTAACTAGGCTAGGTTAAATCGAGCAGCCAGAATGGCTTCGTCCACATGCATCATTTGATGAAAGCACTCCAATCCAGTCGTCCCTCCTTTAAAGTAACTTGTCAACCATGCTTTCCCTTCCTCAAAATAATATAATGTTCTTCACCAATACTTTTTTTGGGGAAACACAACAATAAGTAGTTCACTTTAGGACTCCACTTCCTCAAGAGTAGGATGCTGACCGAAATAAAGTAAGGAGCCAACCTAAACTTTGATTCTTACGACTTGCCCCAACACCTAAAGTAAAGGCAGGCACTGAAAAGGAAACAATTTTTTTTAAAAATCTTTGCTTGATAGGCGCTTTCTACTCACTACGACAATGCTATGAAGAGGAAAGTATGCAATTTAGTCACCTTCTCTCCCATGTTGAGTCACTAATAACCCCTCAAAAAGCGTGAATAAGCCACATACTAGGAAACTTGTAAGTGTGGTTCTAGTTAAGGACCCTAGTATATTGTACTAATATATATAGGTCTTCGTAGTTCGAGTGAAATTGCCATGACACAAAAGCATATATGGTTTGTATTCCTTTGTTCCCTGTATTGGTTTTATTCCTCATTTCTTGTCTACTAGAAACTAATCAAACTCTGTTTGATATTGTATAAGTAGAAGCTGAATTTGTTGCAGGCTATAAAGTAGAATATGCATGGGATGCAATTCTTAATAGTCCACTATTGGTGGAAGCCAATGTCTTGTGGTCTCAGTGACTCATTTTGATTGAAACAAAGGGCGAGTCTTTACCGATTAAAAAAATTCAATTTTAGGGAAGCAAAAAGCACCTAGCGTGGGCCTTACTAAAAATGCTCCTTCCTATTACTATAAATATAGACGAACTGCCCCTTACTGAAAACTCAAGGAAAGGCTTTATATATGTGTATTCTATTAATGTAATAATGTGCAAACACATGCAATGCAAAGAAAGAAACAATTGAGGCCCTATTCTATTGGTAAAGTGATTTTAAGCTTTACTAATATAATAGATAAGCATTTTATTGTTAGAAAAGTCATGCTTTTCCCTTTAATAGTAGCAGGTGCTTTCGAAGGAAGGGCATTCTTCATTCTTCATTAAAAACCAATGAATCTCTAGTCAAAGGTTTCTATCTTGTTATTAAAAAGGAGTTGGATAAAGCAAACCCCCTCCTTAAATGAGCATGAGGCTTAGTTAAGTAAAATGAATCAGGTTCTGTTGCTTGATTCTCCAATAAAAAATAAATCAATAGGACCATATCGGTAAGACTAAATATGCGTTATCAAGCTCCCCTATGAACAAAAAATTAGGCTAAACTTCTCATGCTCGCTTTTATAAGAACGCTGGTAAAGTTGGGATAGTGGTAGTCTATTCTTTTTCTTATTCATTAGTATATTGGCTAGCTCATGAGACTATTTGACCAGTGGAACCATTCCATTTTTAGTAGTTATTCATTAAGCTCGTCTTTAATGCATATTAATTGAGTTTAGTCTTAACAAGATTTCTCGACTCAAATCAGGCTATTCTTTTTTAAAAGAGACATCTAACAACTCTAGTCCACTACCACTACTATATAATAGACCTCATTTTGATCCAATGCATCCTCTTGTTCTAGCTGTATTCTTCTCCTTTCTTTCAGGTCACTTTTAATTAATGTGGGAATTAAGGTTGAGAAATCCTTTTATAGTACGAGTAGAGTCCTCAATCACAATTTCAATTAGATTAAGAGCCCTACTGGTTAAGTAAAATTTTTAGGGGTCCCATTGACCCAAAATGAAAGGTTTTAATTTAATTTTCGAAGAAAACAGAGTTTTGCAAATTCTCCCTAAAATTGGAAGATCATTTTGAAATCCTCAGGCATTTTGAAAGTAACTTTGGTGAACAAACAAGATGAGACTTTACCATCATGGAGCTGGTTTTTCCAAAAAGATGAGGGGAAAACTCAATAAATGTCCGAGAAGTGAAATATATGAGATGCAAACATAGATTGCTCACAGTTAAATATGAATCGAGAATCATTTCTTATTGAAAAAAAGAAATATAGTTGAGAAGTTAAAAGTAGAGTATAATGTGGTATTTTTTTTGTTTTCTTTAAAACATATACTATATTTATACACAAATTGAATACAGTTAATTCAATTTAAACTAAATGATTGGATCGTAAATGATGTTATCTAAACTATATATGATGTTATCTAAACTAAGATGAATTGACATAAGGATGAGTTTATCTAATGTAATTACAATAGAAAAAGATTTAGAAGATGTTTTGTTATCATCCCCCCCACAAGCTAATGTTTGAAAGAACATTGAGCTTGTGACGTAACATAAAAAAGGGAGTAAAATCCAATGGTTTGGTGAGAATGTCAGCAAGTTGGTGAAAAGCTGATATATGATCTACGAACATAAATTTCATCACATCCAAATTATGAACAAAATGCATATAATATGTTTGGTACAAGCATGAGAGATGGGATCTACAGTAAGAATGGTAATGCCTTTGTTGACAGTACAAAAGTGGTTTAATGTCAGAGAATCCAAGCTCACTAAATAGAGAATTAAGCCAACATAGTTTAGTGGAGCAATGCTAATGTATTTTGCTTCAATGCTAGATCTAGCCACAGTAGGTTATTTCTTAGAACTCCAAAAATTAAAGAGGAGCCAGAGAAAATGCAATAACCATATGTAAATTAACGATCATCATGACACCTAGCCTAATCAACATTAGAGTAAGCAGCGATGGTTAAGGTGGAAGGTTTGCTTAATTGTAGGCCATAAGGCAAGGGTAGAACCTAAAGAATACATTTAACCACAGTCCAGTGAACATCAATAAGACAATGTAAAAATTGTGAAAGTTTGTTAACAAATTGGATATCAGGTCTGGTTAGACAAAGATATTGAAGTGCTTCAACAGTACTACAATATTAGTAGGATTGGAAAGAGGAAGGCTATGATTTTTGGAAAGCGATAGAGAGGGGTAATAAGTGTGGAGATAGGTTTGGAAGAGTCAAGGTTTATGTGATGAAGAAGGTCATGAGTGTATTTAGATTATATAAGAAGAAGGCCAGTGGGTGTAAATGCGGATTCAATGCCAAGAAAGTAGTGAAGAGATCCTATATATTTTTATGGTGAAAGCATAGTAAAGAGTGCCAATGATGGTTTGAATAAATTGTTATGAAGAACCAATAACCATGATATCTTCCATATAAACAAGGAGAAAGGTGGTGTGAGTTGATGCGGAGTGAATAAAAAGAGATGTATTAACTTTGGAGGAAGTGAACCCAAGGTCATCAAGTTTATGACTTAAGCGGTGAAATCAAGCTTTAGGAGCTTTATTAGGACCATAAAGAGCTTTTTGTAGATCAACCACATAATAAGGATGATCAGGATCAATAAAACCAGGTAGTTGTTGCATAAAAATAGGTTCTTGTAAATTGCAATGGAGAAAAGTATTGTTACATCAAATTGACAAATAGACTAGTTTTTAGCTAAGATAGATGTAAGAATGAGACAAATGGTGGTTGGTTTGACAATTGGACTAAATATGTTAGTATAATCAAGACCAGGTAACCGATGATAGCCTTTAGCTACTAAGCAAGCTTTATAGTGATTTAAGAAACCATTGGATTAAACTTTATACGGAAGACCCATTTATAGTTGATAATATTCGCACTTGGAGGGGGGATTAAGGGACCAAGTATTATTAGGACAGAAAGCTTTGAACTCATCAAGCATGACTTGTTGCCAGTGAGAAAATTTGTTTGCTTGAGTGAAAGAAGTAGGATCTAAATCAAAAGAAGTAAGAATAGTGATGTTATAAGTAATATAGTTAAGAAAAGATTTTAATGGTCAAGTGATGTCCTGAATGCGAGTGACCATTGGATGAGAAGTAGAGGATGATGGATGAGGAACAAGTGGAATAGGAAGGAAAGAGGGTACAGGAGGCATGAGTGAGGCAGAAGTAGTTAAGACCAGTGAGAAGGGAGAACTAGACAGTGGTAACGAAGTACATGATAATTGAATTTGTAATGGTAAAGATAGAGAAGTGGTAGAAGAGGAAGAGGAGATTGGTTGGAGTTTAGGAACTTGATTTTCAAGAAATCTAATATGTCGGACAAGATAAATTTTATTTATGGAGGGATCAAAACATGTGTATCATTTATTATTAAAGGCAGAACCTAGGAATACACATAAGATGGATTTAGGTGTGAGTTTGTCAGTTCTAATATGAGCAAGGAAAGAGTAGCATACGCAACCAAAAATAAGAAGATGATTAAGACTGGGAGAAGAATTGAACAACATTTCTTGTGGATATTTGAAATGTAAGTTAGATGATGGTAAAAAATTTATGAGGTCAACAATAATGAAAAAGGTTTCGTACCAAAATCTCTTTAGAAGAGAGCTATGAACAAGAAGAGTGATTCCTATTTCAGTTATGTAATGAATTTTATGTTCAATAACACCATTTTATTGTGGGATATGAGGATAAGAAATACTATGAGTGGTGAGAAAAGTAGCAAATGATCATTTGATGAGTTAGAAAGCTCCATCATATTAAACATTTTGATTTTTGTTGGGAATAAGTTCTTAGCTGCGGTTTTGAAAATTTGAAATTTTTGTAATGCTTAAGGCTTACAATCTAAAAGAAAAATCCAAGGGTGGTGACTAAAATCATCAATAAAAATAATAAAATATCTTGAATTGGAAAGTGATAACATAGATGATGGTTCGCAAATGTCACAATGAATAAGTTAAAGAGGTGCAGTACGTACTATAGGAGATGTAGGTAAAGAAAGATGACAACTTTTGCTTTGAAGACATGAATTACAATGAAGATTAGTACGAGACTCTAAATCAAACGTAAATAATTTGGAAAAAATTTGCAAACATGGATGACCAAGACTTTGATGCTAGAGGTGTGATGTAATATCCCATCTCCCATAGGAAAGATTTATTGGTAATTGGGATGGGTTAGAGGTATTAAATTATATCTCGGCATGAACATACAACATATAGCTTCTATGATTAATGACTTGTTACACTTGCACATGGTATACATGCATTCATGACATTTTCCGGCTTAG
>JANZLD010000004.1:7389962-7411145 GCA_026413575.1 Erythroxylum carthagenense
ATTATAGTTTATTTTAAAAAGATGTAGTAATGTGGACAGTCCTTAATGGCTGTTCTGAGCTTTAAGCCTTTAACAGCTGTGTACAACATAGAATAATGTCCTTTTCTTTCAGTCAAAATATCTTTGTTTTAGAATAATGGAAAATATATTAGCTAGGTTATGATCACGACATCTACATTTTTTGCATTACTCACAATAAGGCCATACCTTAGTGGTTATCTTTTTCAATTCAGGAGGATGGACTTCTTCACACCGCCTGCGGAACTCCAAATTATGTTGCTCCTGAGGTAGATACTACTGCTTCTTATCTATTCTGTTTCTTTTGAATTTAGAATGTAACATGTTAGAACTACTATGTTTGGTGCACGGTGTTTTTCTTATACAGGTACTTAGAGACAAAGGTTATGATGGTACAACATCTGATATATGGTCTTGTGGAGTCATTCTTTTTGTACTTATGGCAGGCTATTTACCTTTTGAAGAGCTTAATCTTATGGATTTGTACAAAAAAGTGAGTGCTTGCTAAGAGATTTTTCTATTCAGATTATGCGTTCTGGTAGCTCAACAATTTTTGTCAAAAAATCACTTCAGATTTGCAGGGCTGAATTTAGATACCCATCATGGTTTTCATCAGGTGCAAAGAACCTGATAAAGCGCATTCTTGATCCAAACCCTCTCACAGTAAGCTTCAGAGACCTATCTGTTGGAACTGCATTTGCATGTGCCTTCTTTTTTACTGGTCCTGTTGATCCGTGTTGTTCAGGATTATGTGTGGATGAAAGCCATAAATATCTCATGAGATGCATTCTTCTTTAGTACATGCTTTGTACTGATTATTGAGATACTTTTACTGCAGCGTATAACCATTCCTGAGATATTAGAAGATGAGTGGTTCAAGAAAGGATATAGGCCTCCACAGTTCGAGCAGGAAGAGGATGTAAATTTAAACGATGTTGATGCTGTGTTCAACAACTCAAATGTAAGAATTTCTTTTCATAATTTGTACTTCTTTCACCCAAGGTTAGCTTGACTACTAATAAGTTGTGGGAATTTAGATTTCAAGCAGAGATAGATATTGTTCTCTGAATGAAGATATGCATATGAGGTCTAGTTCCCAATTATTGTGAAGCTTCTCCTTCAATTGTTATTCTATAGTAACTATTTGGTAACTCCCGAGTCTTCAATTCCGGCCTCTAGAATTTACTGGGTTTAACTTAAGCCTACCTCCTTATGCAGTTGATTAATGCAACTTGAAGTTAGAATATCTTATCAAAAACTTTTTCCAACTGAAATTATTTATATTGCAGGAACATCTTGTAACAGAAAGGAAGGAGAAACCTGTATCAATGAATGCCTTTGAGCTGATCTCTAAAACACAAGGCTTCAGTCTTGAAAATTTGTTTGGCAAAGAGGTTTGTGTGATTTCTTTTTCATGGTGCTGTAGTTATCATATTTGCAATGACCTATTTAAGCTGGTATACAACCCTGCAAAATGGTATTGAATTTTGGGCGCATGCCATATAAAATTTATCTGTTAATTGACTTAATGGTTTGCACCTGCAACTCATGATTTGTTGATTTCTTCAGATAATCTGGTTATTATTTGATTATTAACTTCAAGTTCACTCTTTTCTTCACCAAGCTGTGATCTCTATACTAACTGGGCATCTTTCTACAATCTTAGGGTCTTGTGAAGCGAGAAAAACGTTTTGCTTCTCGTAGCCCTGCAAACGACATTATGTCTAAAATTGAGGAAGCTGCAAAGCCTTTGGGTTTCAATGTTGACAAAAGAAACTACAAGGTAATAAGCTTTACTTTTTTTTCTATCCGATGGTTCGTCAGTTCATCCATTTCACCTTTGTGACTGTTTTTTTAATACTTTTTATCAACAATATCTCTATCTTCTCTTTTTTTTTTGGTGGACAACAAATTCTCTAATTGTTACTGTCAGTAGTGCCTAAAATCCCCATTCAAACATTGCAGATGCAGTTGAAGGGTGATAAAACTGGAAGAAAAGGCCAGCTTGCTATGGCTACTGAGGTGACAATCTTAACTACGATGAGTATAAGCTCTTAGAAAAATTATTACCAAGGAAGAAGCTATGCTTTGGCCGATTGCATTTCGCAAAGATTTGGTTGTGCATTAAATTTGATCTTTATATGCAACTGGGTCATTTACTGTTGAACGGTTCTAGAACATGCATTTAGAAATTCGGGTTACTCTGCTACTGAATTTCAAAAGCTGACAATATATGGCTTTCGACCTTTAGGTGTTCGAAGTGGCTCCGTCTCTGCACATGGTGGAGCTCCGGAAAGTTAGTGGTGATACGTTGGAGTTTCACAAGGCATGTCCAATAATTCTCATTCTGACCCCGTTTTTTCTTAATTTTGCTTTTCCTTCATGGATTGACCATTTTCAGCGTATGATTCACTTTTGACTCATCTGCTTATGCCCATTATTTATTTGGCAGTTTTACAAAACTTTCTCATCGGGGATGAATGATATAGTCTGGAAATCTGAAGCAACTTTTGAAGGTTTTAGGTTGATTTCACTTTGCCCTTTCTTGCATCCATCCTCTATCCTTTGTGGATAACTGGGGACTCTTTTAACTGAATCAAAATTCTTTTGCAGGTCATAGCAAGAATTGACTCATTCCTACAGGAATCCATGGCTATAGAACAAAAATAAGCTCATAATCCTACAAATGTTTATAAACTATAAAGAGAGTTGTGGCTGCAAGTGGAGCGGGGATGTCATAGAAAGATGTGAATCAAAAGCCCTTAAAGAATGGGCTTGTTCTTCCCGCAATGCTTCGCCGAGCCGAGTGTTGTCTCTAATTCATTGAACCAAACCCATTTAATTTTTGACGTAGACGATGATTCATGTACTGAGGGGAAAGTTTTTTTCTGTTTGAAGATTGAGACCACCTTGGCTTAGACTTTGTGATTCGTGTAGAGTATATTTATGTTCCGAAATGGCCTCACCCCTATTCAACAAAGCAATATATGCAAGTGGGTCTCACTTTATAAAGTTTTTTTTTAAAAAATTCATCAGACATTTAATTGATAAAGACTTAATTTTATTAGATTTTTCGTTTAAGGTGGGTTCAATTTGAACATTTTGGAAACATGTTAAACTTAATGCTATTTTGACCAATTCTAGAACGGGTAGGCAGGAGGACTGACACATCCTAGTAGTGGTTGAACGCGTTGGGATGAGGAAGGACACGCTTTACATGCTTTCTAATAAGGCTGCAGTGCAGAGGACACAATGCCTGTCACATTGACATTCACCTGAAAGTAAAGGGGCATCAATGCTGTTATATGTATGTATATAGGTTAATATGGTTAGAACTGTAACAGAAAGTAGGGCCAACATTTGCTCAACTTGATCATTTATTTAGTTGGTTTCTGGTTAGTAGCTCCTGTAACAACGATCCACTCACCAAATTATCTTATTTTGGATGGTATAGGTGCACCTAAAACAAACCCCGTCTGTTCTCAAACTCTACAAACTTTACTATCGATAAATAAATGACCAAAGGGACGGTTGCCTATCTGCTTAACAGAATCTGCTGGGAGTTGAGACTATTAATGCCAAAGACCCAAATCTTTACTTATAGCCTTAACCATTTGTCTAATCCCAGTTCTTAGATTATTGCTTTACCCAAAACTGCTAGTTTCATATAACCTTATCTTCTCTTGGCCAACCTAATTGATAAAACTATAACATAAAACAAACTTTGAAATCCTAATCTTATCTGAGACCGGAATGATGACATACAATATTTGAAGCAACAAACCTTATAACTCTATAAGACATTCAACATACTTTAATTTATTTTAAGTTTTAAGGAAGAAAGAAAAAAATCCATGATTCTTGCCATCTTCAACTCTTACTGACCACCTTCCTTCTGTTTTTTTCTAATTTATGATAACTGTCATTTTAAAGATACATTAATGTTAGAACATACAATAGTGTCTTGTCCTCCAACTTTATAGTATCACATTCACAATGATTTATAAATGGCGGTCCTAATAGTGTAGGTGGTCCTCCCCTTGGGCCAAACCACCCCTATCAAATGGAAAGTGAAAGAAGCCAATTGCCTTTTGGAATCGTCTTCAATGTCCATGTTTACAATAGGAAATCGTAACTAACACAAACACCATATGTTGATCACCAAAGGCATGAAGAAATTTTGAGTTAGAAGGACAAACTACACCAATCAAATGACCAAAAAAGGTTTGAAAATTGCTAAAAGCACATATTTGTATGAATAATCAAATGATGAGAAGTCAAAATTAAGCAGTATTTTTCTCATTTTAAGAAGCACGGGAATGATTGCATTACATTATTAATCTCTAAACGTTATGGATTTGATCATCTTTTCATCCTTTTAGGGTTCTTCTCTACATTTTCAGAGTTTTAGTTTGAAATATGAAATACCCAATACAAGACGCAATGAAGCCGTGCTGTTTTGATTCTCTGAACGTGGTTGGTCTTAAGCCCTACTTAGGGAAATGTTTTGATACTCTGAACTTCACTACAATCTCTCCACCTAATTAGAAGAGAAGACATACCTAATTTCGAAAGATTGGTAAATGTTTAATTATGGTTAACAGCAGATTCTTGTGCCTTAGTGGGCTAGTCTAGTGGCAAATGTAACCATTTTGGGCATGAAAAGATCTTAAAATCTTCTTCAAATGCGTGCCTGCTTTGAAGTAACTTGTTTATCTTACATCAATTTTTCTTCGATTCTTTTAAATAACGTTTTGAGATGAGCAAGGGGAGAATTGATCCCATGAAAGCCACATCTGACAATATAATTTTTATTACAAATCGCCCAATATGGGAATGGACTAGGGTTACCAGAGCTTATTATTTTTTCGGTTGTAATTTGAGATCTTATTATAGTGTTCTATCTTTGTGTACGTGGCAAGACTACAACCGTTAGATCTGCCAGCAGAGAGGAACGAGGACTTGGGTGGGTCAATATCACCGCCATCTTCGTTGACCACCACCACCTTCATTTAGTGTTCCCGCACGGCCAGTCACCTAAATCCACCGGCCTTGTCAGCCTTTCACCTAATTACCGTAATGTTTCATGAGCCATGTTAAAAGAAATCCTCAAACACTCTTTTTCGTTTCTTCTTTTCTAAATGCAGCTTTACCGCATGTAATAAAATATTAGATTTAGGATCATTCAATTTGATGTTCATCCAATGTATTTTTGTAATGGTCCACTATCTATAAAATATTCAATATAGAAATTGAATACAACTGAGAAATTCTAACAAATAATTAATCAGTTAAATTAAAATAGGATTTTAATAAGAACTTATAATATATTTCTAATAATAGACATTTAACACTAATATAAATTTTAATAAATAAATATTAATAGTAATAATAGGCATTATTAATATGAGCTTACTTCATCCCCCATTGTTCTCACCTTCAATTCCATAGTTATCTCCGTCTTCATTGAAAATTAAGTAACAACATTTTAAAAACCAAGCTTGGCGAATTTTGAGGCTTTAAAATAAAGAAAAATAACAAAAGAAGCTAGGGTTATAGTCTAATAGATTATGCGTACCTTCTGTCTTCAAATGGAACAGTTCCAATCTCTTGTACTTTCATGGTGGTTGAGCTATCCATCCTTTCTTGGAACTACTCACCATAAATTGTAAGACTATATCGCTCCAGCTTTCTTGTAGATAATATACAAATGTTAGTGACCTAGTTTCCCATTCTCGGGGCTCAAACTTCTCTCACGCTCTCTCTCTTTATCTATATCACACCAACCAACTGTTTCTAAACGTGTAGGGCTTTCTTTAAATTCAGCATTTGTTATTCTTTGGATGGTGATTTGGTTCAGCTTCTCATAGACTATTCTTTATAAATAAACAACACCCTCTTTTCTTTCTTAAAAGACCAAAACAAAGAAAGAAGGGAGAGACATACAGACATCCCCACTATACTCATCATGGGAAGTAATAGCATAGAGATGGATAAGGAGAGATTAACGGCGGAGATGGCGTTCAAAGACTCCTCCTCTGCCGTCATCAGAATCCGACGACGTTTACCCGACTTCTTACAATCTGTGAAGCTCAAGTACGTCAAGTTAGGTTACGGGTATTCGTGTAACCCCGCCACACTATTCTTTTTCCTCATAATCCTACCTCTGTTCATGGCCACTCTGGTACAATTCACCGGTCTAGAACTAAACCGGGCTTACGATGTATGGTCAACCCGGTCCCTTCAATTCCAAGACATTGACACCGCCATAAGACTAGCCGGCTCAGCTGTATTAATATTCCTTCTTGGCCTCTACTATGCCAAGCGCTCCAGACCAGTTTACCTCGTCGACTTCGCATGTTACAAACCGGAAGATGAGCGTAAGATGGCGGTGGACTCGTTTTTGAAAATGACCGAAGAGACAGGAGCTTTTGAGGAGGATACCATTGAGTTCCAGAAGCGTATTGCGACCCGGTCCGGTCTAGGAGACGAAACATATTTCCCGAGAGGAATAACATCTAGACCGCCCAATTTGTCGATGTATGAGGCTCGGAACGAGGCAGAGTTAGTTATGTTCGGTGCTCTAGACGCGCTTTTCGCAAAAACCGGGGTTAAGCCGAGCGACATTGATATACTTGTTGTGAACTGCAGCTTATTCAATCCAACCCCATCCCTCTCCTCCATGATAGTGAATCATTACGAGCTTAGAACTGATATCAAAAGTTATAATCTTGGTGGCATGGGTTGTAGTGCAGGCCTCATCTCCATAGACCTCGCTAAAAACCTACTCAAAGCAAATCCCAACTCGTATGCAGTGGTTGTGAGCACAGAAAACATAACTCTTAACTGGTATTTTGGAAATGATCGTTCCATGTTGCTATGCAACTGCATATTTCGCATGGGTGGTGCTGCCATTCTTTTATCCAACAAGACAAGAGACAGGGTTCGTTCCAAGTATGAGCTGGTCCACACAGTTCGCACCCACAAAGGTGCTGATGATAAGCACTATCAGTGTGTTTATCAGAGAGAGGATGACACCGGAACCATAGGGGTCTCTTTAGCTCGAGAATTAATGGCTGTGGCTGGAGATGCTTTGAAAACGAACATAACTACACTGGGACCTCTTGTACTCCCTTTAAGTGAACAGTTCATGTTCTTTGTCACACTTGTGAGAAGAAAGGTGCTGAAAGCTAAAGTAAAGCCTTACATACCCGACTTCAAGCGAGCATTCGAGCATTTCTGTATACATGCTGGTGGTAAAGCGGTTTTGGACGAGTTGCAGAAGAATTTGCGACTCAGTGACTGGGATATGGAGCCATCGAGGATGACTTTGCACAGGTTTGGAAATACGTCAAGTAGCTCGCTGTGGTATGAGCTGGCTTACACAGAGGCTAAAGGTCGAGTCTCAGGTGGGGACCGTGTCTGGCAGATTGCATTCGGGTCGGGTTTTAAGTGCAACAGTGCGGTCTGGAAAGCTCTGAGGCCCATTCCAGTAGGTGAGTCGAAGGGAAACCCTTGGTTTGACTGCGTTGACAGATACCCAGTGAAAATCCCGATTTCTTAGATAGCTTATGTGGCGATTTGTATTTGGTGACATGGAAAACACTTTGACGTGTCAATGTCATCATTTTTTTCATTTTGTCTTTCTATATATGTATTTCCAAGTCACCGCCAAGTAAGCTAAATGTATAATTATTTTGGTAAATGGATATCTATGAATCAATTTTTAATTATGATTGCTATTGTTCGGCTAAGAACGATCGGTCAAGGAAATGGCAAAGGATAAAAGGCCTCTCCTGATGACAAGTGATTTTTGTACTAATCAGAAGTGTTTTATTTCAACTTGCTCTTTTGTTGTCCTGATGACGTCAAAATGAAGAGCTAGGTCCAATCGGCATCATCAACTCTGATACTCACATATCCAATACTTTCCACCGAACCCCGAAAACATGTGGCTGTGTCTCCTCTCCTGTACCACCTACACCTCATCTGTCGACGTCAAACGCACCGGACTGCTCTTCCCGATCACCACGTCGGCCCTTCACCAACCGCTGAAAGGCAAAAGAAACAAGAACAAGAGAGAAAGAGATAAACAAGAAAATCAGAACAAACAAAGTGGAGGATTGAGTGGGTTTTGACGTCCTCTGGGCTATCCAGGAGGAAAAAGCCATGCAGTGGAAGCCATTGCCGAAAGAGTACTAAGAAAAGGCTATTATCGTCAGCGTGCAACCGAGAGGTTGACGTGGATTACAATAATGTCAGGCATTTGTGGTCATTGGACCGATTGGAGAAACGTCTGAACAAATTTAACAATTTCATTTTTCTTCTGCGAGCACGAGTGAAAATCTTTGTAATGTCGCTAAAATCAGACCAAAAGTTACAATATTTTTAAAAATATTTTGTTATAAAATTATTAAATATTGAATAAATTTTACAAAAGAATTTACTGAAAATTTAAAGTTTAATAAATAATAATTATGAATAAAAATTAACTAATTAATCAATTTTTAATAAAAACTTATTAAATTAAAATAAATTTAAAATTTAAAATAAGTCAATTCAAAATTTTCACTATTAAATAAGTAAAATCTGTTTAATTTTTAAAAGATTGATAATGTATTGTGGTCTTAAAGCAAGAATTAGGATTTTATGGTAATAGTATTTTTCTTCTCATCTGGCGTCTTCATTTCGTGGAGTGGCATCCCAGATTAAGACCGTAAATTGCGTAAAACATCATTCTGGTTGGTGTCGAGTCATTTTAGCTGATTGACTTGAACAAAAAATCATTTGACGTCTGTCCGCTTACTTAGAAGCGCTAATTCCTTTCTCCGATCTACACGTTTCCATTATTTTTGGTCTCATAGCATGGCTTCTTGCTGGAGATCCGCGAACGAGGGAAGTGTTCGTGTCTGAAAGGAGCAGCGACTTGAAACTGATTGCCAGAAAATCACAAATTGCCCCACCTACTTGATTGTATTGAAACTTTAGAATAACACTTCTATGTGGTTATATTGTAGGAGGGACTTCTGGCATGAAGAAGTTTTCTGGTTAGTGTTGCTTGCGTTAAATATAATCTAAATTTTATGATATAAATCCAAACCATTATTAAGAACAAATTTAATTGTGAATGTTGAATCTATGGGAATAAGTGGGATGTAACTACTTATTTATAGAAATAGTGCTTATTCCTAATTTACTTATCGTAAATTTAGGAACATGACACAAGGATTTTTAGCTCGTCCTTAATTAAATGATTTAGCTCCATTAATGCGAAACCTTAATAGGTCACTTTCAATCTTAGGCTAATTATATATCACAACAAACTTTATGAATCCAAAATAACTATTATTTTGAAAAGTCATCTTTTAACAATCAAGTTCATCAATTATATTAATATAGAATATTTATCATAATTATCGTGAATAGACCCATAGTGGCTACACAAATCAATATAAGGAGATAACATATTCTAAAATGTCAAACATTTTGAAAATTTATAATTTAGCGCCAAACTATTTAAAATTTTCAATTAAATCCTTTTATAACCTTAACAACTCGATTCAAAATATTAGTTTTGTTAGTATTTTTCTAATTTAGTTCATGAAAACATTTTTATCCATGACATATAAGCTTCCACATGAAAACTTAATAGACAAGTAGGTATTCCTATGAACTAATGTGGCTAACATATAACCCAAAACTTTTGGCCTTTTAAGAGATAAGTATAAGTTGCTCGTCTTTTCTAATTATGGGTATTACAAAAATAATGCTCTTCTTAGAATTGTAACAACTTATTTATATGTGTAGTGCATGTTCCTAATTTGCTCATCGTAAGTTAGGAATATAACAATAGTGCTATTACCATATATTAGCTTATTCTGATAATGAAAATCTATCTTAAGCATTATTCTCTTTCTATCAAGGCCTCAATTAAGTCATTGATTTAGTAATTGCATTCATAGTAGTTGACCATATCTTTGGGCTTAATTTACTACCTTATTGTTGTACTTTACACTTATAAATATTCATAAACTTGATGAGTGGAAATCAATAATATATAACATTTTTTCATGGTATTAGACTTGTAAGTCTCTTAACTAAGCAAGCTTTTTTTTTTCATTATGACTACTGAAACCACCAACACTTCCTCCGTTGCTCCAACCATCACGACCACAACTTTCTCCTCTATTTCTTTAAGCCTTCCAATTGTTTCCCACCAATTACCATTGAAACTAGATTTCACAAATTATCTCTTATGGAAAATGCAACTTTCTCCATTATTGCCTGTCTACAATTTAATGGGACATGTTGATGGCTGTCTTCCTGCTCCATTACAACAGATGGATAACAAACCAAACCCCGAGTATCTCTTTTGGCTTTGTAATGACCAAATCAGTTTTAGTTGGATTGTCAGTTTAATCTCTAAATCTTTACTCCAACAAATTATTGGTGTTGATACTGCATATGGAGTATGACAAAAGCTTGCCACTGCATATGCTTCTAGTTCTAAAACACAAATCAGGCAACTCAAATAGTATTTAGCCAATCTTTAACGTGGAAATGATTCAATCACAACCTATGTTTAGGGGGCTAAACTCATGCCTGACCAATTAGTTGCATTTGGCAGACCTCTTGTAGATGACGATCTCGTTAATCACATCATGGATGGTCTTGGACTAACATATTGGCCCTTTATGCGTGTCATAGAAGCACACTTGGATTCTGTCTCTTTTGACTATCTTTATGGTCTTTTTCTTAGTGAAGAAATGCAACTCCAAAGTGATGCTAATCCCTCTAATTCCCTCAATGCGTCTGCCAATTTTGGAGCACGATATACCAATCAAGGCCGCGATAGACATTCTTGTGGACTCAAGAGCAACTCATCACCTTACTTTAGATCTAGACAACTTGGCAACTCACTCTGAATATGATGATCCTAAAGAAGTCATCATTGTGATAATAATACCCTTCCTATTTCCTATGTTGATCACTCTATTGCTTATCTTAATAATCCTTGTCTCTCTCTATGATATTTTGCATGTAACTGATATTTAGTAAAATTTATTGTTTGTTTATGCTTTAACTAATCATAATCCCTTTTATATTGAATTGTTTTCTGATCATTTTTTTGTTAAGGCTTTGGCAATCGGGCACCCAAATTTTTTAGGAGAGACTAAGGACGGTGTCTTTTACATATTTCTCTTTCTCCAAAGTCAGGTTTCGTACAAGCCTCTACTGCATTTTCTACTTTGCACCAACGTCTCAGTCATGCCAATGATAAAATAGTCCATAAAGGTCTGTTATTTTGTGGTTTACCTTTCACCAAATCCAGCAATTCCATTTTCCCTGGTTGTGGTGTTAAGAAAATACATAAATTACCTTTCCCTTTGTCTAGTCATAAAGTTAATGCTCCTCTTGAATTGATATGTGGTGATCTTTGGAGTCCCTCCCCGTATGATTCCATTGATGGTAGCAAGTATTACATTCTTTTTTATGATCATTTTAGCAAATTTTGTTGAATTTATGTTGTACATTATAAATTTGAACTTGTTAGCACTTTTATTAAATTTCATTATTTTGTTAAGTGTTTCTTTAATCGTAAAATCAAAATTTTTCAATCTAATTAGGAAGGGGGAATACCAAACTGTAAACAAGTGCCTGAATGAACATGACATTCTTCATCGCAACTTCTGCCTAAAAACCCTTGAACAAAATGATTGCGTTAAGCGTAAACATCACCATCTAGTTGAAATTGCTTTAACAATGATCCATGCCTCATTTGTACCATTCCAATATTGAGCCTATGCCTTCGATGCTCCTAATTACATCATTAGTAGACTCCTTACACCACTCTTGAATCCCAAGTCTCCCTTTGAAGTACTCTTTCATGAAAAACCAAATTACTCAATTTTCAAAACTTTTGGGAGCCTTTGTTATCTATGACTCAAACCTTACACTAGTAACAAATTTGAATCTCGCTCTACAAAATATGCTTTTTTAGGATATAGCAAGATTCATGAAGGTTATCGATGCTTAGAATTACCACAAGTAAAATTTATATATCCCGTCATGTTCTTTTTAATAAGTTTATTTTTTCCTTTTCAAATTTGAAGTCAACTAATGAGCTATCTCCCGGCCTACAACACCCTTCTCCAACAAATCTCTTATTACCTTCTTAAACAACCAACAATCGGTCTCTCCCAAATTGGCTACAATGCATTCTCCATCAACACCAACAACCCAAATTTAGCACCAATAACAACCTATAAACAACAATTCCCCCCCTCCACACTCACCAATACCAACTTATATACCACAGCCTATTTCTTTATCTACTTATGCACTTGTTAATTTAGAGGTCAATCTTACCTCCTTCATTACCCAATGGTCACTGGCTATAAAACTACCTCCTTACCATCACCCAAACACAAGAACTCGAGCCCGCCTGTTTTACCCAAGCTTCCAAAGATCCAAAGTGGGGCACTGTTATGAATGATGAATTCAATGCATTGATTTCCAATAGAACATAGGAATTAGTTCCAGCTTCTCTAGCCACAAATCTAGTTGTATACAAATGGGTTTTTCATATCAAATGGAAACCCGACGGTACTGTCTCTCATTACAAGGCTCGCCTTGTTGAAAGGGCTTTTAGCAATGCCCTATGATTGATTACACAAACACATTTAGTCCTCTTATTTAGCCTGCTATCATTCGCTAAATTCTTAACATTGCCATCTCTTAATCTTGGTCTATTCACCAATTGAACATCTCCAATGCCTTCCTCGATGGAACTCTCAATGAGAAAATATTTATGTCTCAAATTTTTGGATTTGTTGACCAATGTTATCCTCATCATGTTGTTCTTCTTTGTAAGTCACTAGATGACCTCAAATAAGTGCCCAAGGAGTTGGTTTCATTGTCTTAAAGAGGCCTTGCTTTCTTTCAGGTTCAATGCTTCTTAAACAGATCCTTCATTATTTATTTACAACACTAGTGGTCATCATTTATTTTCTCTAGTTTATGTTGATGACATACTGTTAAGAGGCAACAATAATAATTTAATTATGCAAGTAATTCAGATCTTTCAAGCTCGATTTGCCTTGAAGGATATCAAATCTCTTCACTACTTTCTTGGAGTTGAGACAACACAAACAAAGGATGGTTTATTGTTAACTCAACAAAAATACACTCGTGATCTTCTCACAAAAACTCATATGTGTCTCTACTCCATTTGATCCCTCTAGTGCCAAATCAGTCCAATCAATTGAAAATTTTAAAGATGACAAACAATATAAGCAGGTTGTCGGCAGCCTCCAACAAAATACATTCTTGGTTTATTGTTAGTCTTCAAATTTTCAACTTTATGCCTTATTTAGATGATTCGGACTCATTAACCTAAAACTTTAATAGATCATTTTTAATCTTAAGTAGGGATATGAGTACCGTTTCATACCAAACGGAGAATAGTACTCAAATCTTTGGTATTGTAATGATTGCATATATCAGTTAGTATTGACCGATACTAGGTGGTACTAGTCGATGCCCGAAATACTAAACATTTTTAGAGACTAAATTGAAATTATTAAAATTTAGGAACCAATTCTTTTTAAAAAAACCTAAACTAAAACATAACCTAATTCATTTTCTTCTTTAATCTACTCTTCACTCTTCAATAGTCATTGCCTCTTTCCTGCTAGTTGTTGCCCTTCCTTGCCAGTTGCCACTAATTCCTCCACCACTTGTTGCTTCCTCCACCATTGCTTCTTTACCAGTTTGCTCTCTACTGCTTGTTGCTCTCCATGTCCCAATGACTAGTCATTACACCATCATCGTTGGCCATTGCTCTCTATACATTGTTGTTTCTGCTGCTCTCCATACACCAATTGTGCGTCCAGTTATCTAGTCCTAGGACCCCAGTCCCTAATGCAGAAAGAGGTTTGGAGTAGAGTACTCCATAAGTCAAATTTGCATCTAGTTAACTTGTAACCCGACTTGCAACTTGCCGGGCCTATGACCCAACTAACATGCGACCCAACCTAACTTTATTTGTTTACACTTTGAATGACAATTGCATTGTGTTTTTGTTGTCTCATATATGTATTATGAATGCTTTATAAAATATGCATTGGGCTTGGGAGTTGGAATCGGTTGTGTAAATTATGTATAGTTCAATAACATTTAGGCATTGTGAATTCATGAAGAAATGAGATCAGAATAATATTGTGTATGGACTATGGAAGAACATTTAGGCATTGTGAATTATGAATGGTTCAAGAACATATAATATTATTTGTTATTTTAATAATCATAAAATGAGATCAAAATTAATTAATTAAATGTTAATTTGTGAATTAATTTATAAGAAACATGTCATTTACTAATTATTATGTGTATATAAAAGGTATTTAACATATGATTAATCATTTAAATATAATATTTAGCATATAATTAAATCATTTAATATATGTAATTAGTTAAGAAAATTAAATGTTTGCATTTTTTATAATGTTCGCTGATGTCATTAGGAAATAATATTACAAATATTAATCATATCTTATGGGTCGCAAATATATATTCATAATCTTATGGATAGTTAATATATAGTAGAAAATATTATGTGAATTTATGAGAGAATACTCATTACTCAACATAATGTGAGATTATAAGTGTTTAAATCATTTTTGCGATATGTGTTATCATAAAGAAAATCCATTTTTGCAATGTGTGTTATCATAAAGAAAGACGTAAGATAGAGTCCATATAGAATCTGGATATGCTTATAGTTAAATATTAATCTTTTATAGTTATGTAATGATATTATATAGAAAAATTGTGTTTTTGTATATGAATTAATTAATTTAATTTTGACACATGTCTTCGTTTATTTTTCAGATAAATAAAAAGGAGTTCAAGTATTCCTGATTCAGCCATTTAAGGAAAATTTGATGTTCCAACTGGGGCTCATTCTAGATTGATTCCTAGAATGAAAAATTACACCATTTGTGTGTATTGCAATAAGCATTTGAAAGGTGAGAGAATCACTAGATTAAAGAACCATTTAGTTGGGATTAAAGGTGAAGTATAGTCTTATAAAAGGTGAGCCTTGACATGAAATGACAAATTAAGACTTTACTTAAAGAGTATCAACATGAACAAGGTAAAAGACAAAGGCTAAACTAAGAAATTCGTTATGGAAGGTCTTTTTCAGTGGTCAGGATGATAGTAGGGATGTTGAAGGTGACAGTATTCTTGCACCTAATGTAAAGAAAAAAAAAGACATGTGTCTAATTTTTTTACCACGAACAACTCCTTAAACTCAACCTTTAATCCATATTGCCTTACAATATAAAGAAGTGGCTCAAAATGTGGACATGACAATGTCAAGATGGTGATATGATTTAGGTGTATCATCCAAGGTCACCCTATCTTATTGTTACTAACCTATGGTGGATATTATTGCCTCTTATGGTCCAGGATATATAGCTCTTTTGATTAATGACTATAGTGGTAAATTTCTGAGCAACAAGTTTATGAAATAAACAGTTATTTGGTTGAAAGAAGAATGACTTGGGCAACTTATAAATGTTCGATTTTGTGTAATAGATGTAACTTTTTAGTATATTCTACAATGTGGATAATGTTTTTGAAGTTTATTGATGCATCTAGCCTTGTTAGAAATGCTGATATTCTGTTTCAGATATTTGATAAACTTGTGAATGAAGTTAGGCTAGAAAATTGTTTAGTTCATTACTAGTAATGACTATGCTTACAAAGCAGTTGAAAAGATTGCAAAGCAGGTATAATTTTTTTTAATTGGACTCCTTGTATTTCATATTACGTTGACCTGAAATTGGAAAATATAAAAGATGTTAGATATTTTCCTATCATTGATGAGATTGTGTATAAAGTAAAGAAAGTGGTCAAGTTTATCTATAATTGTGCATGGGTCTTAAATCTGATGATGAAGGATTTCACCATTGGTAGAAATTTATATTGTCCTGTTATAACAAGGTTTGTGACTAATTTCTTATCAATCTTGTTTAAATGAAGAAGAAGTCGAGAGAAATATTTACAAGTGATAAGTATATCACATCACAATATATTAAGTCTAATGCTATAGTTAAGGTTTTCATAATTATACTTGAAGATTATGAATTTTAATCCTAGTGTTAATTTGTAATATGAGTTTGTAAGTTTTTAGTAAGAGTACTTCATCTAACTGATAGTGATGAGAAGATAAAAATGAAATACTTTTATAATATCATAGAGAAGGCACAAGAAGCAATTAAGCCTTATATGAAAATATATCTTCTTTGTATACACTTTATCTTGTAGTCATCAATAAGAGATGGGAAAGACAATTTTACTCTTTATTGTTTGCAGTTAGGACATTTTTTAATCCTAGTTTTTGCAAATAAAGTTGAAGTTAATAGGAGAATGCTATTAATCATTACAACAATTTTTGTTTCATGAGATGATGCAAGATCTCATAAACTTACAAATAGAGGTTTATAAGGACGATTATGGTGATATTGGGATAATTATTTCTATTCATCAAAGAGACCAACTTAATTTAAGTATTTATATTTTTCACCTTTGTTACTTGTTCAAGATTAATCATCATTTTGTTTTGTTTATAATATTACCTTTGTTGTAATACATTTACTTGATGAGATCAATTCGAAAGTGGTGTTCTAGAGTTATAAAGATTTGCAATTCAAATTTTGAATCAATGTGTTAATGTAATGTAGTGTAAAAAGAATTAAAACACGTCTAAATTTGAATGATGATAATGATATGACTCTTTTCAATGTTAAAGATTTTATACCAAATAAGAATTTAGGTCAATATGATTTAAGTAAATATTCAATTAAAAGAAGTTCCAGGTTTTCATTTCTCTTCTTCTTTTAATTTAACTTATATTTGAAGTATATGTTAAACTTTATATATGCAATATAAATATAACTGTAAATATTTTTTGTTTTATATTTGACTTATAATTGGTCGTTTCCTCGGTATGAGCTCTTGTTGTAAATGTAATATTTAGAAAGTAATGGATATTTATTATTATTTTATTTGATATTTTTGACATAATATTATTTATTTTATGATAAAATTATAGCAATTTAAATACTTTATTGTTCTTAATTTTATATTTGTATGATAATTAAATGATTTTTTCATATTAATTGTTGTTATTATTTATGTGTCTAATATGTGAAAAGTAATATTAATAAAATAAATTAATTGTTATTATTTTAATTTTCTATTATTTTAATTTTTGAAAATATGGTTGATATAAAACTGTCATTTATACATTGCTATATATTAGGGACTATTTTGATATTTTTTAAAAATTTAAAAACTATTTTATAAATTTAAAAGATCATCATAATAATACCTAATATTGACCGATGTTGTTACAATATCGTATAAGAACTAAATTCGATCCTAATATAAGTAAAATATTCGTAACATTAACCTTAAGTCAAACCTTATAATAGTCCTTTAAAAATTATGAGAGGTTCATTTAAACAAGCTTACCAATAAATATAAATTAAAAGTTGCATTCTAAATTCTAAATTTTAATTTAAACTTTGAATAATGTTAAGTAGTGATTGAAAATAATTTTTAACCTTGTGAAAATATCCAATTTATATTTCACATTTGTGAAATCCTAAACACAATAATAAATTCACTGTTTTTTAGAAAATTAAGAGAAACAAAAATGTTGCCTTTGTGGGTGAAAAATTCACGTGCTTGACGCAAAAAGAAATCCAAACCGCCGTCAAATTTTGATATCTTCTTTTAAGGAAGTGCTAACAGCGACCGTGATGACGACACCTTTACCCACACCACAGCTAATGTTGCGTCAGCCACGACAATTTGTGACAATAGCAACTAGGGGTGTGCATTATTCGGGCCGGCCCGATTACCCGGCCGGGCCCGAATTAATTCGGGTAGCAAATTTTTGAATTTCGGGTAATTCGGGTTTTACCCGAATTATTTTCGGGCTGGGGTCGGGTAACTCTAAAAAATTTCGGTTACGTTATAAAATTTCGGGTAATTCGGGTAATTAGGGTAATTTGGGCCAGGATTTTCGGTAATTCGGGTAAGTTCGGGTAATTGAAAGTTCGGGTTCGGGCCGGGTAAGGCAAAAAAAAATTCGGGTAATTCGGGTCGTGCCCGAATAGTGAAAATCCGGCCCGAATTACCCGAATGCTCACCCCTAATAGCAACAATCACAGTCCGCCTTCCGTAGATATTGGTATAGAAAAATGCATGCAACTAAGAATGGACGATTGCTAAAGCGTGTCTCCTTATCAAGTCTGGCAATGGGGCTCTAACTAAAGGCGACATTGAAGACCCATCAATGAAATCCGAAAGAAGTGAACATTAAGATATTGAGGGGACGCTTGATTTGTACAGGAAAATAGTAATAAGAATGGAAATGAATATAGTGAAGAATGGGAATGAATATTATCATTATAATTATGACGGTTGGTTAAGAGGAAGGAATGATTACCATTACCGCTGATAGTGATTGGTTTGTAAAAAATAATATAATTAATTAATTAATTACATTGTATTAATTAATTAAAATATTGTAGTTAATTAATTAGAGTATTTTAATTAATGAATAAATTAAATTTCAAATAATTATATTATAACTAATTAATTATTTTTAATTAATTATAATGTAATTAATTAATTATAATAGTTTAATTAATTATATTTTAATTAATTAATTATAATATTTTACTTAATTATATTGCAACAATATTTTAATTAATTAATTAATAACAATATTTTAATTAATGAATAATTATATTTTAATTAATAATAATATTTTAATTTATAATAATGTAATTAATTAATATTAATAATTTAATTAATTATATTTTAATTAATAATAATAATTTAATTAAATAATTAATTACAATATTTTAATTAATGAATAATTATATTTAAATTAGTTATATTTTAATAAATAATGATATTTTAATTTGATTAATTAATTACATAATTTTAAGTAATGAATGAATTATATTTTAACTAATTATAATGATTAATTAATTATATTTTAATTGATTGATTAATTAATTACTATATTTTAATTAATGAATGAATTTGCGACTCTCTTACGACAACGATTTGATGAAAATATCTTTGAAGATCCCATAGGAGACCTAAAGGAGCTAAGACAGGAGGGGTCGGTGCTAGAGTACTGCGCATTGTTCGATAGGTACTCGAACAAGCTCCCTCTGCCAGAAGAATATTTGGTGGGTTTCTTCTTAAAAGGGCTTAAACCAGAGTTGGGATTGACAGTGAAGATGATGGACCCATCCACTCTGCATCAAGCTTATACATGGGCAAGGAAACAAGAAGCAATCCTAGCAGCCAATGTACCAGTTTACTTCGGAAAAGGCAGTAAGGTCAGTAGCTCCGTAGGCGGGGGACCTTCCTTGTACAAGGGAAATAACTACACAACCCCTGTGTCCAGGCCACATACAGAAAATGGGTTGTTGCCTACACCGGGAACCCAGGGAAGCAAGAACTGGAACGTCAGGAACTAGCGGAACAGTAGAACCACGAGCAGCAGGGAGTTTGATGAGAAAAGGGCGAGAGGTCTATGCTTCTGGTGTGATGAGAAGTATTCACCGGGGCACAAGTGTAGGAAGAAACAGTTCCATTTATACATGGTGGAGGACAACGACCAAGAAGCAGAGGAATCTGGAAGTGAGGAGTTGGAAAATGGAGCTCCCCTCAATCCTAATATCTCACTAGAGGCTATGTGGGGTTTACGAGATCAATCGGAGTACAAGCAACTTCGGGTGGTGGGAAACTACAAACAGAGACCTCTATATATTTTGGTGGATAGCGGTAGCACACACAATTTTTTGGATGAGAAGGTGGTAAGAAAAGCAATCGTGGAGGTAAGCGATATCGATCCTATAAGCATCACCGTAGGTGGTGGCTTAAAACTAGTTTGTAAACAGGTATGTAGGCATTTTGTATGGCACATGCAGGGAGCCACTTTTGCTACCGAGGCGTTGGTTATCAAGCTAGGGAGATGTGATATGGTATTGGGGGTACAATGGCTAGCTACACTTGATGACATACTGTTTAATTTCAGGAGATGCACCATGGAGTTCCAGTGGGAAGGGAGACTAATGACGTTAGCGGGTCAGTCCGAGATGCCCACCCAAGAGGTATCTGGTAAAAGCCTTCATAAAATGATCAAGGGCTCAAACCAAGGCGAGCTGTTTATGTTACGCTTGTCCGACCCAATTGAACTGCAGATGCAAAACCTAAGTCTCAACGACGACGTCCAGAGCAGGGATGAGATTGAAGGATTGTTAGCGGATTATGGGGAAATCTTCTCAGAACCTAAGGGTTTGCTGCCAAAGCGTGCCTTTGATCACGCGATTCATTTAAAGTCGGGAGTGGATTCCATTAATATAAAACCCTACCGCTACTCTGGGGAACAGAAGGACGCCATTGAAGCGGCGGTGCAGGAGCTGTCGGAGCAAGGATTTATACAGAAGAGCGTCAGTCCATACGCGTCTCCAGTCATCTTGGTGAGGAAGAAGGACAGCTCCTGGAGGATGTGCGTCGACTATCGGGAATTGAACAAACACACGGTAAAAAGCAAGTTCCCGATTCCATTGATTGAGGAGCTATTGGAGGAATTACAGGGATCCAGTTGGTACTCCAAACTTGATTTGCGTTCGGGGTATCATCAGATTAGGATGAAGGAGGAGGACATTCCGAAAACCGCATTTCGAACCCACGAAGGCCACTTTGAATTTCTCGTGATGCCATTCGGTCTCACAAACACCCCTTCTACATTTCAAAGTCTTATGAATGAAATATTCCAACCGTTCCTTCGAAAATTCTTATTGGTTTTCTTTGATGACTTGCTAATTTACAGTGCAGATTTTTCCCAACACTTGAATCACCTTCGCCTGGTGTTAGGAGTCCTAAGACAGCAACAATTATACGTACGGGGAAGTAAGTGTATATTCGGGGCTAGGCAGATTGACTACTTGTGTAACACCCAAATACCCCCTGGAAGGATACATGGATGCCACCCAAGACAGAACAGACAAAACCAAACATCACACTGATATTTATTTTATTTTATTTACTCACACCCACACA
>JANZLD010000004.1:7411245-7423080 GCA_026413575.1 Erythroxylum carthagenense
GACGCCATGTGAACTTAGAGCCCACAAAGCCCAAATCGTGAAGCCCACACTCGTGGACCCAATTACGAAAGGGAGGACTGACCACGCGCGAAGTACGGGATCCGCCATGCTTGTCCGAATGCTCCAATTTAGCATTAAAATCCCCGCCAACCAACCAAGGCCTACGCGTTTGGCGACCTATCCAGCCAAGTAAAGGCCAAAGGAGGGATTGAGTAGCTACCTGCGGACTCGCGTAGACAGCTGTAAAGTCAAAAGTGACAGAGTCGATCGTGACAGAGGTGTGAACAAATTGCCGATGGGCTACCAGAACAGAAAGATCGATCCCATCCTGCCATAAGAGCCATATACCACCCGAAAAACCCAAGGCCTCGACGCGGAAAGAGTAACCATAGCCTAGAGATCGAATGACCGCATTGGCACGATTGCCACTAATACGGGTCTCAAATAAAGCGAGGATACAAGGCTTATACGTACGCAAATAATTACGAAGGATAGCAAGGAAACTGGAGCCCCCAGCACCTTGGCAATTCCAAAGGAGAATAGACATAAAAGAGACAGGAACTTAAATGGGAGCTGAGGTCGAATCCGTACCTCCAGCAACGGCCGCAGGAAGAGCTACTGGCTCGTCTGACTGAGTAGACGCCCCATCAGGGCTACACGCATCCTGGATCTCCATTATGTGAGGCCCAGTAGCTACAGCATCGGAGACGGGGTCATTGAGGGAGGAGTCGGGGGTCAACCGAGGATCAGGTCCCGACGGAGACTCAATGCCCTCCATAGGATTATGACCTGCATTGTCAGTCCGGGAGGATTCCCCAAGAGAGGGACCTGCACAGATCATAACTGAATGAGAGGAAAGTTCGATGGCAAGGTGATTAGCTTGAGGGGAAGGTTGGAGTTGGATGGGAGGGTCGGGGGGGAGGGTTGGAAGCCCAGCATCCGGAGGGGGGAGGTGACGGGAACTTTCCCCGTTTATGGGGTGGAGTAGGGTGGAGGGTATTTTTCTGATGAGTGTAGATAGACTGGAGGATGGCCCAGGCGTCTGAAAGGTCAGGCCCGGTTGCACTTGGGCTGCTTTGGCTTTGGGGGCTTTGGCTTTAGATTTGGTTTTGGGCCCAGCGACTTTAAAGGCTGGTCCCTTAGCTGCTGGAGAAACCGAGGGCGCAACGGTAGGGGATGAGGAAGACTGCCCAGCGTTAAAAGCTGGGAAAAGACGTGTGGACGCGTCCGCAGCAGCGCCCTGGACCGTTGCCTCCTGCACTGCCAAAGCTGCATATCTCGAGCCCCCCGTCCGCGTCCCGTCCTTGGCCATACCTGTAGCAGATGCCCGTTGCGGAGGCTTCCGCGGAGCTCGTCGGGGAACTTGATTCCATGCGCCATACCCTGCGCCGGAGTCGCCCTCAGTCGGTGCTTCAGTAGCGACTGGGCGAACCGCGGACATCAACGGTTCACCATGCTGCGGTGTCTCTGGAGGGGGGGCGCCCGCGGCGGCAGGGGTGACGATCCCGGGAGTCGGGCGTTGGGGGCAAGCGGAGTCAACATGGCCGACCCTCCCACAGCAAAAGCAAAGCTGCGGCAAGCCCTCATATGCAATCCGAAGAGTTTCGCCATCCAAGAGGACACTATGCTTCAGCGGAGCAGTTAGATCGATGTCTACTGCCAACCTGGCAAATTTCCCTCGGTTCTGTAGCAGCGTGGCTTCGTCGATGCGTACAGTCGAGCCCACTAAATCCCCGAGCGCGGTGATGATTTGCGGATGATAGCGTGCAATAGGAAGGTCTGGTATGCGGATCCACACCACCGCTCTGTTCACCGATCCAGTTGCAGGTCGGAAAGACGGGAGCCACCGCTGTACCGAGAGGACATGACCAAAAATGACCCAGGGGCCTTGCGTGAGAGCTGTGAGGTAGTCCTCGTCCTCCTTAAAACGGACAAGGAAAAATTCATGATCAAAATCCACCACTTTCATCGGTCCGCGGGGGTGCCAGAGGGACGCCAGACGGGAGCAGAGGAGACGATATCCGATCGAGCGGCCCAGAAGTTTGATGACAACAGCATTTGTCCATTGAGAGTCCAATTTAGTACGGAAGTTACTGGAGAGGGTAAGACCTCCTGCGTGATCAGGGGAAGATTGAATGTCTCCTTCTTCAATGGCTATTACTTCATCAGCTGGCCAGGGATGGGGATCAGATGCAGCCGCCAACCCCTGGACCGCCGCACTATAGGACTGAAGAGGCGACTTGATATGCTCTTCCTCGCGTTTGCGTGTTCTGACTCGTTTAGGATGATGGCCCTCGGGGCCCTGGACCTCCATGGCTACGCAATGGCAGAACTCAGAGAAGTGGCCGGATTAGCAAGCCGGGAAGGATGAGTAAACTGCGTTAACCCTTTTGACAACACGATTTTTTTTCGCAACTCCTTTCGTTTTGCTTCTTACTCATATGCAAACTTTATTTAAGTCTACTGCGTTCCTTTAGTCCCATATGGATCACGTCTTTAAATTACACGGATTGCCCGAACGGATTATTTCGGATAGAGATCCCATCTTCATGAGTAAGTTCCGGAGAGAGATGTTTAGATTACAAGACGTAAGGCTGCATATGTCTACTACCTATCATCCACAGACGGATGGGCAGTCGGAAGCAGTGAACAAGACACTCGAAACTAACTTACGGTGTTTCTGTTGTGATATTCCACAAAAATGGGTGAGCTGGTTAACTATGGTCGAATGGTGGTATAATACCACACATCATTCAGCGATCGCCACTACGCCATTTGAAGTGCTATACGGTTACCCACCTCCTATATATGTGCCTTATATAGCAGGTGATTCTAATGACGCAAGGATGGACCAAATATGTCAGGACAGGGAAGCTGCACTGCAGATAGTCAAATTCCACCTGAACAGAGCAAAGCAGAGGATGAAATTTCAGGCTGATAAAAAGCGTTCTAACAGAGAATTTGAGGAAGGGGACTTGGTATACGTGAAGCTACAGCCTTATAGGCAACAGTCCTTGCAGCGGAGATCCAATCAGAAGCTAGCACCTCTGTATTACGGACGGACCCTTTCCTATTATTGTAAAGATAAATAAAGTGGCTTATACATTGAGACTATCGGAAGGAACAACCATTCATCCCACTTTTCATGTTTCTCAGTTACGGAGCTTTGTTTCAGAAGGAACTCCTACTTCCAGTCAGCTGCCAGCGACATGGGAGGAGAAGGCAAAGATGCCCGTGGCGATATGGGGGAGAAGGATGGTGAAAAGGAGCAACAGGGCAGCTACACAGGTGCTGGTGCAGTGGCAAGGAAGAACCAAGGAAGAAGCGACATGGGAATGGTTCTACGAGTTACAAAAGAGATTTCCGGACGTAAATCTGCTGGACAAGTTGCTTCTTGAAGACGGAGGAGATGTTACGGCATTCGGAGTTGCATGAATCTCTGGGGAAGAAGAGAGGGAACGGCGTCGTGAAGGCATGAAACTAATAAGAAGAAACGCAACGTAGAGGTTACAGGCATACAGGGACGCACGTGACTACTTCTAGAATATTCCTTATAATAGATTATATACCGTTGTAACAGAAGAGTCTGACAGGCAATTTTATGAAATATGCAATGAACAACTTCTGATTTCTCCCTCTCTCTCTCTCTCTGTTTCTCCTTCTTGAGTAGTTGTGACGTTGGGTAATTGTGGCCGTTAGCGAGAGTAGTCTGTAAATCTAAAATATCGTAACATCTTTGAGTTCCCTCTTCTTAGCATCAATGTAAGAATCACTTCAACCATGACCCAACAAAATCCTAATCTTGGAATTTTTTTGTTTCTAGCAATTTGTTACCAATTGTGTTCCAACAGCCATAACAAAAAATTGAAACTATTGACGAAAAGTCCAATCAACCAAAGCCAATATCAGTTCGGTTAAAATCTGACAATATTCATATGCAGGAGATGCAATAACACCATCAGTTATTTCCTCAACGAAAAAGATATGATCGGGGACCCAACTCTCGGGGAGTCCCAAAGGTGCCATCTTTTATTTTAAGCTCTTTTAAGTTACATATTTTTACAACGCTATTAATCCCTGAGGTATAAATTAAATTTAGTGCAAATTTTGTAGTCTGGATCGTATCTTTAAACCATAAATAAAATGATCTAAGCATTATTGAACTGTTCATCAAGAGCCAGTGCACAACTTACTTTCACAGACCTATTAATAACATTCCTTTTCTTCCAACTATTTTCAATTATTTTTCCTTTTCCAAAATCCATGGGGTTGCAGGCGGGAGACAAGAAAGGGAGGGGTGATGACTTTGTTCTTCTGCCTCAATATGACAATTAACAAATATCTCAGAACTACAATACCATCTCTATGCCTCTGAACTAATAGGGCCGATAGGGTCGGTATCTTTTGCTGCGATTACCACCGTCATCACTGCTGCTTCCAGCTCTACCCGCCCCACTTGAACCATTGCTCCGGTCAACTCTTCTAGGACGAGGCTCTGGCATCTGTACACCAGGCTGCTGGCTGCAAAATTTACAAACCGTAAAATGGTAGGAGATGAGAGTCATTTACCGGTTATAACTCCAGTAAGGTATAATTAATGGGTGAGACTTACAGGACATAACCTATCTGGCCATCTGGAAGTACCATTGGCACCATGGCCATAGCTCCTGGCATTGAACCCCTCCCATATATTACTGGCTGCTCATGATGATGGCCGCAAGTTAATTGTGCCAACAAAGGAACTCTGATTGGATTATCAAAAGTTCTATGGTAGTTCATTTAAATACCTGCTGAAAACTGGTAGGAACACCATATCCACTACCTAAAGAACCATACGGGTTCTTAGAAAAACCACCATATGATGGGAAAGGAACATTGCCTGGATGAAGCCCGTGTTTATAAGAATAAGCACCTTCTGGTTTTTTATCAGCCTGGGGCTTGGCAAGGACGACTTCCAAAGCTTGGCCTATGATTGCAGTTAATTTATAGAGACAAACAGAACTTCAGATCCAGGTGAAGCAGAAGTACCCGTGCAAAAAGAAAAAGGCAGAAAAATGGGTTTTCAGTCTTTCATCACAAAGATTATGTTTTCCTGACCATCAAAAACAAGAAAACTATTACTATATACATGGCAGATGGCACAATATGTTGACAAATTACCTATTACAGATTTCCACCATGCTAATAAGCACATCTACATTTTTTCATAGGATTGAAATTTAATAGTTCAAGAACATTTTTCTATTGGGATTTTCTGATGACAAAATTAACATAAAGGCCCAATTTTTTGCTTAAGATCAATAGACATAAGCTCCATTAACGTGATGCAAAAGAAGCTTCAATGGAATAAATTCTAGATCCTTATGCATTCACGCTATGGATGTAACAAATTACCATCAATTTCATATTTCTCTGTATCTTTAACTGCTTTCAATGCACTCGACCTCTCAGCAAAATTAATGAAACCGAAATCTCGTTTTCCTGTTTTTCCAGGTGGCATAACAACTTTTCTCACTTCTCCATAGCGCTGGAATAATTCTTTCAATTTCTCCGATGAAGTGTTCTCCGGTATGTTTTTCACATATAGAGCCTTGACCTAATCAACAAAAATACGTACAGTAAGACAACTAAATTGAGTCAAGTTATTGTTTTCAAAACACTTATTTCTCCTTTATTAAGAGTTAAGTGAGCATTGTTTATGAGACTAATGACATAAAGGTCGAAGCAGAACATGAAATTGGGACACATTACTGAACCTGAAATGTGACTCTAAAGCAGATAAATTTTTGAATGAAGCCATGACCTTTTGGCACAAACTTGCCAGCAACCAAAGAACTGGCTTAAACCATCATGTTATCATGCAAGATTAATGCAAACAATCACGTATGGTGCTAAAATGTTAAATGCCATAGCCCCAGTTTCTTTGGATATCTACCAATACATACATGGGCAGCAGCAGAAGAATGGTCAGGAGTGCCCTTGGGATCAGCCCAGCTGACAGTTGGGGTATTTCCATCCAGCTTAAAATCTTCAGCTAACATCTTCTGTCGGGAATAATCAGCACAGGCATTATTGTAATAATAGATAAAACCAAAACCACGATTACGGCTTGGGTTTTGAGCATCCTGTAATAGACAGAATAATCAGCATTAGAAATTTGATTATTAGAAATTTACACAATTTACACACTCATAAAGTAAAACAAAATCTACATTCAATTCAAGGCTCCACCTTTATGAGCTCAATAATATGCACTCCAGGACCAATCCCCTCAATTACTTTTCTGAACTCATCTTCTATCCAGCTCTTCGGCACATTACCAACAAACAATCTGTTTTTAGTTTCTGATAGAGAGCACCTTAAGGTTTTTCCCTACAACAAGGAAAATTTTCTCAAACTAAGATAAAGATGATTAGACTGAACTAATTACAACACAATGGCCTTCTTACTTTGAATCCTTTGCTATGGATCTCTTCAATAGCTGTTTGAGCAGCTTCCTTAGACCTGAATGATGCAAAAGCAAAACCTTTGCTTTCACCAGTTTCCTTATCCTTCACAATCCTTATCTGCAGGAGAAAAGTTGAAATTCAATAAATGCTAGAAAAGTACAGGTCCTGCATGCCAAAATCAAGACATATATCACCTCAAAAATTTCGCCTATGGGCTCACAGAGGTCCCTCAGATCATCTTCTGATGTATTCTTAGGAAGTCCACCAATGAAGACCTCTGAGCCATGGGGAGGAAGAGAAAGAAGTTGAGCATGCTTCTCCTTTTCTTCTTCACTGATAGAAGCAAAGGGCTTTTCTTCATTTTGCAGATGATCACGTTCAACATTGCTTTTATCCATCCCCAGCAATTCATCTTTCCGATCATCTCCAGTCTTTGAATCATCATAATCCCCTTCATCATTTTCTTCACCAGTTGTATCTCCCGTATCATCATCTCCATCTTCATCTAGTTGATCTTCAACATCTTCATCAATCTCTTCCATATAACTTTGATCCTCAAGATCCACCCGTTCCTCAAGTTCTGTGCCTTCTCTCATGATTTTTGGACACAAAATCCTCTAATCCAATAGCTGCAGTTAAATGGCCCCTAAAGTAACTGTAAGCTTAATGAATTAATCAAGGAAAATTTATGAACCTCAAGGAATGTGCACAATGCACGAAGTTGGCCGAGGTGGGTAGAACTAAGAAATTTAAGCTTGAGATGATCCGAACACTTGAGGAAAAACTCTCCATATTCCCAAACAAGGTAAACAACCAAAGCACCAGATATGCAGGCACTATTGCGTACTTATCATGGTACTTGAAAGAAGATAAAGAGACGTAGCTTGTGAGATCTATGAATCTCAATTTCAAGGGGACGAGAGGAGTACAAAGATGGCAAAATCGAAACTTTTGCATTGTACTGGTAGTGAGCATCTCTGAATTATGATACTACTAAGTGAACTTTCTTCTTTTGTATCCCTAACTCAAATGAACGATCTTGGTGCCACGCACAAGGGAAATTGGTTACTATCCTTACATGAGAATATCTCATGTCTACCAGAAAAAACAACTGGAAATCAAAATGCATACAGTTGACGACCCCAGAAAACCCCCCACCGTTCAATTTTTAACGGTTTACTTCCAGAATTCTGCAATCCTGCAACCACGAGTTTAAAGGTGGAAACAACGGCGGCAAATTGGGGGTGGCAATCAATTATAAATCCTACAAGACGGAATGAGGTTGACGAATCTATCCGCTAAGAACCAGGTCAACGACTCAGCAACAACAACCATAAACCCAATTTTTAAAAAGTCAGATCCAGAAGATCACAAACTAATGAGCTCGAAAGTGAAATGGAGGTGAGGAAGAGAGTAAAAGGTACAAATTTTATGTCACAGAAAGTAGTAGTAGTAAGACTAATGGGAGAAATTAGCAGATAAGTACAAAGGAGATAAAAGATTGAGCGAAATTTAGCGTACCGGTGAAGTGAGTGTTTTAAGGGAATTTGTGGGCTGAGATTTGCTTTCTTTGTGGTTTTTCTGTTCTCTGGTTCTGTTATCCGACAACCCCCAACAGTCAACACATCGAGTTCCACCGCGGAACTACTCTAAACATGAGACGCTAGTGTTACGTTACGGCGGAGTCTATACTTTGTAAAATGAATCCGGGTCTTGTTGATTGTTAAACGCTGTCGCTCTGATCGGTCAAGGTGATCGGTCTCAAAGATTGTTCCTTGGCAACAGTGTAACATTTGTTTGTTAGAAGGACTAAGACAGTCAAGGTTGTTCCTGTCATTGGATATTTGTTTATTACAAGAATATAGTCGGAAGATGAAATTTTCTGTTAAGCAAATATAAAGGGAAGAAATCCAACGAAATGGTGGTGTATCTTTTAAGTTTGAACATTACATCGGTATATTTGATTATATACAAAAAAAAAAAAATTGTATTAATTTTGAATCGAAAATGTCTGAAATTAATTTTAGATTAGATTCTGCTATTCTTTATTCAGACATTCTTATGTTAATATCTACTCTAAAATTAAAATTAGAAAAATATTAATTAAACAACGTTATACATTAATTTTGTATAATAAAATTCTAATGTAAAATATAAAAATTAAATTAATCTCTACCAATAAAATAATTAAAAATATTCATCATATTACAATTCTTTATAACATAATAGCAATTTTGTCTTGCTTTCAAGACTCTAAAGTTGTGTTGCACCGATATTCTATTTCATTTCAGAATTTGATTCTTTATTTACAATTTTTTGTAACTTACTCTTCAATTTTAGTATAACCGTCAAATAAGTCATTGCTTTTAACATATATTCTAATAAAACTATGTATAATATAATAATTCTTCATATCATAATTGGACATGCTCAAAAGTACAGGAAATAAAACGTTAAATCATTTTTTAATAACAATTTTCAATAAAAATACGTATAGTTAAACAATTCTTATAGACTTTGAAGTCTTCCTCTTCCTTTATAATCTTACAAATCATATATTTCACCTTGGTAGAGTGAAAAAGTTGAGGCATATTAATAAGATCTAATTTAACAAAATAGAAATTACTTAAACATATAAAGAACATAATATTAACGAAACCCTTGTAAAAATAATGGCTATTACTGTTTTTATTTTAAATAATATAATACCTTATGAATGTTTAAGAAATTGGTTCCCTCGATTTATTATTGTTTATAAAATAATTATAAAGTCAATTACAATACCTTCTGATCCCACTATATATATATGAAACATGTGTTAAATGATTAACAATACATAACATTTTAGATTGGTCAATTATATATATATATATATATATATATAATATCGATTGAAATATACGGATCAATACATGCACCACCTGTACAATCTTACAAAATAAATTTATCTTATTAACATTTGTAATTAAATATAAAGAAATAATAAACAAAATATTAATGTATATGAATATGCATGAAGATATGGAAAGCATTTTGAATTATGATAAATATTAGGAGGTGTATTGATAATTGATGGTAGAATAATAACTTTTTTCAAGACAATTAATTGCAGACTTTGTGAAGGTGTTTTGAAATTATCCAAGTCAAATATTTAAAGGATTTTGTATTAACACTAGTTATCTCACTATGCCTTATTGTCTATTGCAATTTGTTCCTCAATAGTCAAATGATTAGTTGGGTTTAAGCCTCCTGAACCTTTTAGCTCATCACATAAGATCAAGAATATTGTCTTGCTCATTTTTAAGCTCTCATAAATTCTTGTAAGATTCTCATTCAAAATAAACAAGAACTTTCTTTGTCTAGTCCCTAAAAATTTCAACTTGGATACTTGGAGTGACTACAGACCTATTTCGTGTATAAATTTCCTCTACAAGATCATTGCCAAGATTTTGACTAATCAATTGAAGGAGGTTTTAAAATTTCTCATTAGTGAGAATCAAGGAGCATTTATGACTAGTAGAGATATAGGGGATAATATCCTTATTGTGTAGGAGCCTTTAAAAGGGTATAATTGCAGAAGAAGTCTCCAAAATTGCACTATAAAAATTGATTTATATAAAACTTTCGACAGTATGAATTGGTGTTTTTTTGCTAAAACTATAGAGATCATGAACTTTCTCCTAAGGTTCATAAACTAGATTCAAGAATACATTTCTACTACTTCCTATGAGATATTGATAATTGGGAGCCCTAAGGAGGTGTGTAAAGGCAAAAAAAGTCTTAGACAAGGGGATCCTTTATCTCCTTAATTACCTACTCCTAATTTGTATGAAGGTTCTTACTTAGTTGTTGAAACACAACTTCGGATTTCACTCCAAATGTAAGAAAGTTTCCTAACTAGTTTATGTTTTGTAGATGACCTTTGTCTCCTAAGCAAGGCTAATGTTCATTCAGTCTCTCTTTTGATGAGAATTCTCAATTTATTTAAGGAGTTGTCGGGTCTATGTGATAAACTACATAAGAGCTATTTCATTCTCTCCAAAAGTGCTTCTCACTTCTCAAATGCCTTATCTCGAGCTACGGGTATGGAAAATAAAGACCCTCCTCTCCTCTACTTGGAGATTCCTATCTCATCAAAGAGGCTTAGGTTTTGTGAATGTATTCTTTTTATTGAAAGATCCAGAAAAGATTAGGGACATGGACCAATAAAGCACTATCCTACGAAGGGAAACTTCAGCTATTGAAGTCAATAATTTTGTCTATGAATACTTACTAGTATTCATACATTTTTCTCTTTGAAGGGCTGATTAAAATAGTAGAAAAACTGATAAAGCAATTTCTATAGGGGAAAGGAAATGGAGAGAAAGTAATAACCAAAGTTAGTTGGAAGAAAATCTGTCAATCGAGAGAGGGAGGATGATTAGGACTGGAGTCAATCTCCAGTAAAAACATATTTCTTATTTATAAGAGGATTTGGAGAATCCTAAGTGAAAAACAATCTATGTGGACTAATTGGATTCACTTTTATTTATTAAAAGGATGGATTTTTTCAGCTATGAAAATTAAAGACAGCTACACCTGATTTTTTAACCAACTTCTTATAATGAAGGAGGAGATGTACCAGCATATTACTTGCTAGATAGGGGCAGGAGAAAGAATTTCCTTATAGTACGACAACTGGATAGGGAATGAACCTTTAATACAAAATCAGATGGCAAGATCCCTATTAAATCGGTTCGCTAAAGATGCTAAGCTCCAAGAAATAGTTAGGAATGGGAAATGGTCTCTTTCTTCAATGAGACTAGACTTTTGCATTTTCCTCAATTTAGAATTCATGGGGAAAGAGATATCTACCTATAGAAGGATATTCCTATTTCTGAGATTATTGTTAAGGAAGTCAAAAAGATGAGGGAGGGGCCTGTAAATCGAGTAGGACGGGATGCACTGATCTAGAACAAGGCCCTTAGACCTAATGTTAGTTTTCTGCACTGGCTAGCAATGTGGGATAGACTTAGTACTTTGGATAGGCTGAAATTCTTAACCTCCTCTAAGCTATGTATCTTATGCAATCTAGAGGATGAAACTAGAGATCACATTTTCTTTGAATGTGTCTTCTCCAGAGAAGTTTGTGTAAAAATTTATACTCTATGTGCTCCTAGTTTTATCTATGACAGATTCACAGATATCATACATGAATTACCTAATTTGTATATTTCTAAATATGATAAGGCTATTATTTTACTCTCGGTGGCTACATGTTTTGTAACATTCCCTCTCCTATAGGAAAGGGCATTTTGGTAATTAGGATGAGTTCGGGATATTAAATTATATCTCGGCATGCACATACAGCATATAGCCTCTATAATTACTGATTGGTTGCACATGC
>JANZLD010000004.1:7492064-7506753 GCA_026413575.1 Erythroxylum carthagenense
AACAACCTCTCAACTAATAAGGGGTAAGGTTGTGTATCATAGAACATCTTCAGACCTTGCATTTTAACGAAACTTTTATTAAGTAGTAGTTGTTATTATTATAGTAGAATGCTTATTTACCACATAAATTAAAAAATTATATTTAATCGTTGCCATCTAATTTATGCATGATTAAAAATATGGTTCCAAATGCAATCACTTCTGCTACAGTTATTGACAATGCAAAACTTAATTGTGATAATATGGCGATTGTCAAAAGGTGCTTCGTAATAATAGTGAAAGGTTTTTTCTTCACATAATCAAGTGAGAAGCAATAAACTGGAGGAAAAAGGGCAAGAAATAAGAAAACTAAAAATATAAATAAAGTTAAAATTTTCTAGTATTTGTCTCAACTAAGCATTAATACTTCAACTATATATATGACCCAGAAAAGGATATTGTGGCTACGTGGAGTTGTGAGCTTTCTAAATTACGATCCGCATTTTTGAATTGTCTCAAAACTCATGTTTTCTCTTCTACATTCTCTTTTTTCTTTTTTTTTTCTTAATTCTAGATTTAGATATTTCTCTACTAATATTAGTTAATATAAGTTCCATATTTAATTAATTAACACCTAATACGATTCTAACATTTTGTTAAGGATGAATAAAGCTTATATTTTGAATTTTCTATGATACCTCATTTTGTTCTTTGACAATTTCATTTGCTTTATCTTTCCAACACTTGTTTTTCTTTTATTATGTTCTTTTCATTCAATTTTCTTAATATTTGTGGCCTTAGCAGATGCCTAAAATTATTATAACAAATTATTTTTTATGTTAAAAAATTAAAAGTATCATTAATAAAGAAGTAAATTTACAAAATTGATGTCCATAAACAAGACCTATGTGAACAACCATCTGGAGAGATGAAAAACACAAAATCTCACTAATCTAAATAAATACGTAAAAATGCACTATTTAACTATCTCACTTCGTTGTTGTTTTGTAAATGGATAAAAACCCACATAGGTCACAACAGATAGTTGACGGCTCTATATTATACCCAATTAGGGATTAGGAACTCTGGAGGTTTCGATGGCTGCAACGTTCCTTCCTTCTCTAGTTTGATCATCTATAGGCAAGGGTGGCTCACTATGGTTGCTCACACTTCCTTCTGTTATATTTCATCATTGATCTTCATTTGATAAGTCTTTTTATTGCTAGAAGATCGCACTAGTTATAATGGAAAACTGCATGATGTGGGTCCGCTTCTTTCCATGTAATAGGTTAATTCAATGCTTTATCTCTGTTAATCCTGCACTAGTTCCCATAATAGATTGTTCATTTACATTATGTAAGATGGCTTGCATGATTGCCTACTTAGAATGTTCCTTATTTTGGAACTTTCTAAGATCTTCTCTCCTTCCATAACTCCTGAGAAGTTGTAGCTAGGACCAGCACATGTTGCTTCCAAAGTGGATTGGAAGCATGTGCAATAGTTAACCTATTAATAGCCTCCAAGAAAGTATTAAAATGCTCATTTCATGAATAATGCTCTCTGAGTTTACACCATATTGAATTAAAGAAAGAGCAAGAAAAAAAGTAGATGATCTCTCATTTCATTCTCCTCCTTGCATAAGATACAAATCCCATTCAAATTAAAAAAACTACAGTTTGTCCATTGCTATTAGTCAAAGTAAGAAAGATATATTGGGTCTTAGATTGTTATTTCAGATAACCCTACGATAGGGTAGCTCTTGTTCACTACTGTGCAACCATTTCCTGTTAACCTTGCTTGAAATCTCCCAATAGGTATATTTAGCTATACGTAGTAGTATAGAAGGTTAGTATCAAGAAAATATGAAGATTTTAGGTGTTGTACTACTTTTGGAAATTACACCCACTAATTTTGGTTTATAAGTGCAACAACCTTAGTTTTGTGATCTATCCCTGAGAGAGCTAAAACCGCGTCTGGGTTTGGGATAGGAGACCATAGCTTGTCCAGTTGTCATGCCATAAAAATGATGTGTTTCCATTTTCGATTTTACAACACACTACATTTTCCACTTCCTCTTTGATCTTTATAAGTTGATTAAGGAACAAAGAGAAAGTTGGTCTTGTAGATAGCATCCATAGACTGTTCCCTTCAAAAAGTAGCTGTGAAGTCATCTCATCCAAAGGAAAATTTTGTCTTGAAGCACTTTCCAAAGTCTTTACCTTAATAGAAATGATTCTTAAACATCCTTTCTCTTTATGTTTATATAGATCTACTCATTTAACTTTAGGATGATCAAAATTTTCATTTGCTTTGCCTCATAGGAAGTTTCTCACCATTTTCTCAATGGATTTCACTTACTTTCTAGAAAGGGAAAAATCAGTGGTCCAATATAAGAGTAAGAAGCAAATGAAATATTTAATTAACTTAAATCTTCCTCTAGGAGATAGAAACTTATTAGTCTATTTGTTGATTCTCCATTGAATTTTCTTAATTAAAGGAAGGAATCCAATGAATGATAGTCTTCTATTAGTAATTGGTAGGCCTAGATACTGTGAAGGCAGGAATTTCTAGCTCATACTTGTTAGATTGGAAATACTAGCTTGTAGAAATTTTGCAATTGATGAGAGGATAAAGTTGCTTTTATTAAGACTTACCTTGAGGCCTGACATCGCAGTAAACACTTTAAGTGTATCCATCAATAGTTTAATTGATTATGAATAGGCTTTAGATAATAGAATTAGATCATCTACAAAACAAAGATGAGTAAGAGAAACTCTTCTACACCTAAAATGGACTTGAATTTAGGGGGGACATTAAGTTTCAACATCTGAAATAGGAATTCCATACAGAGAACTAGTATATAAGGGGACAATGGGTCTCCTTATCTAATTACTCTTCTCCTCTTAATAATCTCTGAAGGGTTGCTATTAACCAAAACATAATAGGTTGTAGTGGAGACACAAAATCTAATCCAATTGATATAGATGTTAGGAAAGTTACAATCCTTGAGACCCTGGAAAAGGAAAGACCAATTAATGCAATCAAAGCCTTTACTAAAGTCATTCTTAATAGAACAATTTGGGGGAGAATTCTTTTTGGTATATTCCTTTAGGAATTCTTGATCAATTAGAATTTTATCACCAATGCTCTTATCCTTCATAAATGCATTATGATTCTCATTAATAATGAGACTGGGAACTCTTTTCAATCTACTTGTAAAGATCTTATCAATATAAATGAAGTTTGTGCACTTTATTGACCTGAAGTCTCCAAATGACGAGGGATTGTAAATTTTAGGAATTAAGTAGAGAAAGGTTTTATTGAATTCCTTTAAGATCACCTCTTCATAAAAGAACTCATGAATTGCCTCTCTAACTATTAGACTAATAACATACCGAGACTTTTGAGAGGAAAAACCATTTAACTCATCAAGTCCTGGGGCCTTCCTAATGATTTAACAAGCTCCCAAAAGGCTAAGGATTTTGTTAGAAATGATAGATTGGATGGAATCTATAGAGGTAGAAGATCCATGGTCTAAACCTTATAGCCCCTTATAGAAATTGACTGCCTCCTCTATTATGCTTGCTTGATCTGTAAGGAGTCTCCCATCCACACTAATTATAGAAAATTTTTTGTTAGTGTTCTTCCTATTTGATAAGGAATTGAAAAAGAACTTAGATGCTTTAGCCCCCTCTTTAAGCTAGTTAATTCTAGCCTTTTGTTAGATGAGTGATGAGTGATTTTGTACGACTCTTAGAAAAATCTCTAGATCTAGCTTTTCCTTTTGAACCGGATTAAAAGATAATGGAAATTGAGTGGCAACTAGAATTTCCCTACCTTTATCAACAAATGCTTGAGTGTTAAGAGAATAAAATTCTTTAAGCTTCCTCAGCTTTAATTTAATAGCTTTGATTTTCAGAAAAAATGAATTGTTTAGTGCTAGAGACTTGAGTGGACAAACCCTCTAATATTGCCTTATTAAAACTCTTCGCTTTGGAAAGATAGTTATTAAACATAAGAGAATGATGTTTGGAGGTTCTCTGTAAAAGAGCGTCAATTATAATTGGGGTGTGATATGAAAATAAAGGATCTATAAAGGTAGCTTTGCTATTAGTGAATTATGAAAGTCATTCACCATTCAATAATACTCTGTCCAATTTTGTCCTTATGGATCATGCATTGCTTTGTTTATTGCTCCATATAAAGGAGTAACCTTCTTTTCTAACATTAGTTACCCTCAAATGTTATAAACAAAGCTTGAGGTCTTTATTGTGATTTCTCATATTGTAATTCCCCTATGCTTTTGATCTATAGATAGTAGAATTAAATTCTCCACTTATGATCCAAGGACTTGAAAGAGTACGCTAAATATTTCTTAAATAAGACCATAAACTACTTCTTTGAAAACCTATATTAAAGCCATAAAGAAAGGAAGAGTAGAATGTAACCCCCTCCAAAATGAAGTGTACTTTTAGATGCATCCACTACTCATTAGAGAGCTTATCTTCCACTTTGACAAGATTCTCATTATAGCCAATTATGATTCTACCATAATAATGGTGATGATGATTAGAGAGAAATTTCCAACAAGATCAAAAAATGTTCACTTTATTTAGATTCTCATATCTTATTTTTGTTTCAAGTGAAACTAGGATTAGAGGCTTAATCCTCCCCCACAAAATCCCTCAATGCATTTAACTTTTTTGGGCTATTGATACCACAAACATTTCATACTAAAATTGTCATTCAGGATATTTTTACCTTTTATATCTATCCTCCTTCCACTTCTTTGAGTTCTCTTATTGCTCACATTTTGAAATTCATCTAGCACAGTTTCTCCATTCTTTAATTCTAGACGATTCGTTAATGGATTACTTTAAGAGGATGTAGCTTTATCTCTTTTCAACATATTCAATTTTTCTTAGCAAGGGATCCTTAGGATTGGTAAGATTAAGCTCCAACTCCATTAATTCGGCTTAATCTCCCTTAGCAAACTCTTTACCTATCAGTTTTTGAACTTTTTCTTGAGAAATTGAGAAATGTTTCCAATTATAGGAAACTTGCACTATATCCTCTTATAGAGAATTATCAAGTCCTATCCTCATAATTGGAATAAAATCAGGGAGCTACTTAGTTCTATCCACGCTGACATAAATTTGTTCACAACCAATTCTTTTTCTTTTACTAGTGTTTTCATAAATACAGAGAGGTTTGCCTATGTAACTAGCTAACAAACTAAGTCTTTGAGTTGTTCAATACTTTAAGGGTATGCCATATAAGTTAATCTATATTGGAAAGTTATATATCTTGTCATATTCTAGTATGATACCAAGTTGTCATGATTGTAGGAATAATGGAAGTTGAGTAACATGCCAAGGGCCCTCTTCCATTACCTTGTTTGTAGCAACTTAGGAGGAAAAGGAAAATAAGATAAGGTTATCTTCAGGTATCAAAACATTCATTGGTCCTTTGGATTTCCAATGGATAACTGCCCATCTTTAGATAACTGGAAAAGGTGGTCTTTGCTCCATGAAGAATCCTACCAAAGTATATTATTAAATTCTATTCCCTACTTTCAGTGTCTCAAGGTTTGAAGCAACCACTGGTTTGCCCTTAACTTCTTTTGGAGGGCTATAATGGAATGTGAGGCCTGAGGGCTCCCCGACCACCTGCATCCAACTTTTGTTCCAAGGTTGCTATTTTATGGTGCTTGAGGGGTGATGGTTGTAGATGGTTGGAGTATTTGTGAAGGATAAGGGAGGGAAGGTGGCTACAGATTTGGAGTAAGGGAGGGTAAAGGTGGAAAGGTTTTAGATACAATAGTCTTCATTGGTAAAAAAAAGGAGGGGAAAGGCAACTTTTAAGCAGGGGGTTAGAGAAATAACAATCTTTTAGTAGTAAGAAAACCAAGTATAGAAACTTAAAAAGGAAAGTATGTTAGAGGGAAGTAATGAATTCACAAATTGTCCTTTTGGAAAGAGAACATAGGGGAGGAGGATAATAGTCTAAAAACTAGAAATTGAAAGGGAAGTCGAAAACAAAGATAGACTCTAGAGAAAGAAGAGAGATAAAGCATAAGATGAAGGGGGAGGTTATAGAATGTAACGTGGAAAGCTAATAAGTGGTTGGAACAATGTTGGGATGAAGGGGGCATGTTGTAGAAAGAAGGCAAAGTATCGTGCTATAAAAAGCAAGTATATAACAAATATGTCAAAATGACTCTAATAGATTGTTAAGTGTGGATAAAGCTTATATTTTGATTTTTCTTTGATACCTCATTTTGTTTTTTGACAATTTCGTCTATTATATCTTTCCAACTCATGTCTTTCCTTTTATTATATTCTTCTCATTTGAATTTCTTAATATTTGTGGTCTAAAACATGAACATATAAAAGTAATAAATATAAATCGAATCAAATGGGCTGGTTTAACCGAATTTATTAGGAACTAGTCAGTTAGATGGTTTTGTTAAACATAAAAATTTTTAAATTTCAAAATTGATCAGTTAAAATGTAAATTGACCGATTTTATTAAATTTTAAAATCGCTCAAACTAATTGAGGGAGTTATGATTCTTCTTCTTCTTCAACATTTTCTTTTTCATCATCTTCTTCCTTATAAGATCTATTCAGACTCCTTTCAAAGCTTAAGTTAATTTTCTATTTCTTTCTTCTCTTCATAATTAAGGTCACACAAAACATTATTTTTGCTAATTACTACAACTAGTTTTCAAAAACAAACCTAAAGTATTTTTAACTATCTCTTTTTCATTTTTATTTTTGATGTTGCTCTTTTATTCTCCATCAATGAATCTAGGTCTCTTCGTTTATTTTTTGTCCTATATGTTCCCTTTTTTCTATTTCTTCATTCCTAGCTTATATTTTTGTTTTATGTCTTCTTCGTTTTAGATCCCTTATCCAACCTAAGACACCATAAAGAAGCCCTTGGTGATGTCATTTCTAACCATGTAATACACCTTAATTATGAATTCCAGGGAGCTGCTGACAAAATGGATCTTTCTATTCTATATACTACTAACCATACTTTCAAAAAAGTCAAGCTGTGGGAGAATATCAAAGCCCTTCATTTTGTAATCACTGGTTCTTGGGCTATGGCAGGAGATTATAATTGCATCTTATCTCCAGTGGAAGTAGAAGGCAACAGAATTAAAGTAAAAGGAGTAGATAGAGAACTAGCAGAAATCATCCAAATAACCAATCTAGAGGATCTGAGACATGTAGGTTATCTTTATACTTGAAGCAACAAGCAGTAATGGAATTATTTCTTAAGGAAAATTTTGGGTCAATCAGCAATGGTTAGTCAAATATCCTACTTCTTTTACACTATTTGGAGAACCTATTTGCTCTGATCACTCTTGAATGGAAATTCAAGTATTGACTAGCATTAGGATTGTTTGAGCCCCCTTTAAATTTTTTAATGGTCTGATAGAAAAATAAATATCAGAATTATTTTTGCCCTTTTTGCCTTTTGAAAAACATTGTTTATCACTTTAAAAGGGTCCAGGTCATAAAGTTCATTTTTAATTGTCAAAATGTTTTGAAAATGTTCCTTTTTAAATAAGTTACTTTAAAATATTTTTGTTTCAAAATTTGCAAATCTTTTGAAGAGCTTGTTGATGAAATTTCTTTGGGTTTTGGTTTATGTAAAATGACTTTTTGGTTGTACTTTTAACAATCATTTTTAATTTGCTTTTTTTAGGCACTCGTTAAGTGAATCTCTCAATTTTTTTAGGCACTCGTCAAGTAAGTCTCTCTCAGAGCTATAATCAACCTTGGGGTTGTTGAAAAATGCTTTAACAACTCAGAAATATTCACCATATTGGATAAAGTCTTAGCATGGATTTTTGGTAGAAAAGGAACTATTTTTTCTTCCTCTAGTGTCTCTTTCCAAGTTTTCATTGGTCATATAGTTATGGGCTTTGAAGGGGTAGGCTTTGAAGAAGATAGACTAGTGTAGCTAGGAGCTAGGTTCACTAGGATCTTTGGGTTTTTAGTAAAGGCTTTGGAAAGGATTTTTGCTCTTGGAATCAAGTTTTGTATTGAAAAAATTATTTGGTTAATAAACCAAGGATAGAGTTCGCTTCACCTTTAATAAATTCTGTCAAATTAATGATACTCATAATTGCTATCATCTGGCAAAAATCTATATTGAAGCAATACTTTGAACATATTTTAATAAAACTTTTTTTGGAGACTTTAAATCAATACGAAGTTAAAACTTTTGATTTAATAAATCACCTTGAAATTTTGAAATGTATAAAACAATGGACAATTTTTCTTATTTTATTGTTGAATAATTACTTTAAGTAGGTTCCAATGTGTACATGTGTGCTGGAATTTTTTTCTTTGTCATTCACCTTTGGCTTTAAGATACCACCATATCCTAGATCAGAAGTATATGTTTCTTTATCATGTATTTTTTCTAACCAAGGTTTTGGGCTTTTTCTCAACCTATCATAAAGAGGTTTGCAAAGTCTATTTAGGTTAGGATAAAAATCCATAACATAATTGAGGCTTCTTAAGAACCTTTACAACTATTTTTTTCATCAGGAATCTCATTAAGGAATTTGTTTATGAATTTTAAGGTTCTCTTAATAAGTGAGATGGAGCCACTATGGATATAATATACTAAAACCTAACCTTGATATGGAAAAGGCTAAGTTTGGTTTTTGACACTATTAATCCATTTTTTATAATTATGTGATGTTTGAAATGTTGTTTTAAAGATGAAGAAAAAATAAAGACATGATCAATGTAAACAATGTAGAATTCATAATAAAGGGCAGATACTTTGTTCATAATTCTCTGGAATTCAAAAGGGGCATTTTCTAATGTGAAAGGCATTACATTCTACGCATAATGACCAAATATGACAGTAAAAGCGATTTTGTACCTATCTTTGGGATCTACTTACATCTTCCAAAATCAAAATTTCATTTCAAATTTTGAAAAGATTTGTGGGTTGAATAATCTTTAAAGCAAATCATTTGTGTTTTGAATAGGCTTTCAAGGCTTTATTGAGAGGTTTGTAGTTTATAACTAACATAAGTACTCTCTCTTTTTTTAAAATTTTGTCCATATATAATTCTACATAACTCCAAGCAGATCTAGATACAGAGATTAGCTTTTTCCCTACTAAGTCATTGATCTCTTTTTATAAAATTGTTCTAGCTCCTTGTTCACCTAGATAGGCCTGACTTTCGTTAGGATTTGTTTTGCATTAAAATCCTTTTCATAAGGCAAATCACAATGTGTTGTTTTCTATATTTCAATATGCATTTGAAAAATTAGAATAGATTTCACTTTTGACAACCTTATATAAATTTCTAATCTTGTGATTTGTTTGATCACATTGTAATCAGTTTTCTATCCTTTATGTTGCGTCATTCTTCAAATATGTATATATATGTATATGTATATTGTCTCTTTTTTTTTTGCACAAATGATGTTGTTCAATTGGTTTTCATAAATGGAAAAGGCTTTGATTAGGTTGATGTTCCTAGTTTTCTATTTTTCTATGCAAGGAAAGCACAATTTTCATTGCTTTTTGTTGAGATGCTATCATGACTTACAATATAAGGGTCAATTAGTTTTATGTAGGGGCTACTAAGATAACTGTATGGTGTATGTCCTCTATGATTACAAAGGAAGTTTTCACAAAAAATTAACCTTGGCAAATATAGGCATCCATTTTATGGTTTGTCATAAGCTTTGAGTTATTGATAGATTTAAGTCTTTCTTGGGTTTTTTGCAGCAATTTTCTAGGGATTATTCCTTGTCTAATGCAGTTTGAATTTGCTTATGTGTCAAATAATTAAAGTCTTTGCTCACTTTGAAGGTTATCCTAATCAAATATTGTTGGGAGGTAATTTGGTCACAAATAAAAAGAAAATCTTCAGGTAATTTTTTGGCGTTGTTGAGTTTAAGGTTTTCATCAATTTGTATTTTCAATTCTTGTTTTATCATTGTGATTTCCTAGTATGGTCTAAAAAGTGTAAGTTTTAAGTTTTTGTTTTTCTTTGCTTTGTCTAAGATGTTGGCCAAATTTTAGGTATTCTAGGATGTTGAAGATGGGATTTAGCTAGGGGTTTCGCATGATTATTGGAGTTTTTCCAAATATTATTTTTGTAATTGGGGCTTTTGAATGTGTTTTATTACTTCTAAAAGAAAATTTTGTCTTTTAACAGCATATTGACTTGTTTTTCTAAATTTGATTGTTTTAATAGGTCACTATTACTTGTTAAACTATTGGTTTCTAATCCTAAGGCTTCGTTTTCAAAATTTGCACCAGAATATTGTTCAGAGGACTTACTATTGGAAATCATTAAGGCTTGAATTTTGTCTAATGTTTCTTGATCTAAAGCTGAGTTTTGGATTTTTCTATGGTCTTATGGTATCTATTTGTGTGCCTTTTTTATTGCTACTATAGCATGTTATGTTTCTAAATTTTTATGTTGAAGGAATGTTGTGGTGTTTGTTTGCATATTTCTTATTAGTCTTATCCTTTTTGTAGAATTTGCTATATTTTTTTATGGGAATTTAGTTCTAGTTTTGCTACATTTGCCTTTACTATAGTCTCTACAAGATTTTTTGCTAATGCTTTCAGATATATTAAATTATTGATAGAAAGTTCCTAGTTCTTTTATGGGCTTTGAACATTTAGTATTTTGATTATTTATGGACTTTCATGTTTAGGCAAGTTTTAGACGTTCTCGTTAGCTTAACTAATAAGCTCACCATAGGCTATTTTGTTACAGGGGATTTAGTCATTATGAGTTCTTCTAATTTTATTTCTCACCTTTTCACCCAGTAGAGGAGGTAGTCTTGTTAAGAACTTCTCTTTTAAAAGGACTTATTTTAATCTTCTCTAAGCATTACTCTCATTAAAAATATAAAATTGGAAAGATTTTTGCACTTAAGATTTGACAATAATTCTACATTTTTATCTTTCAAGAGTGAAAGGTCTCCTAAAAAGACAATTATTTTAAAATAATTATTAAAATAAAAATTGTAAAATTATTATTTTATTATTTATCATATTTGCTTATTGTGTTTAAATTAATAATATATTATTTTATCAACATTTTAATTATTATTATATTAATCATTTTAAATGATAGTAAATTAAGAATTTTAATGAAAGTTTATTTTATTATATGCTAATACTAATACTAATAAATAAGATGATTAATATTTTACAAAAATTTATGTATTTTATTTTATATACTAAAAGACGTTAATGTCTTTCTGCACTTTTTTTATGAGTAGACCTCTTAACAAATTAGAAAAATTGTTCGTTCACAAACTCACTTAATTGAGAAGTAAAATACTTTAGTAGTTACTTACAGTAATCTTATTGAACCTCCTCATCACACGCTTAATAAATAACTAGCTTATATTGATTAGGACTCATTTTTCTCACTAGACCTTGGTTTATTTAACTGAGATCCTTTATTCAACTTCTTTATAATCTTTTATAGATATCAAATTCAATTTTTTAACCTTAATTTTATAAAACCCTTAATTGCTAATTTTCTAATTGAATTTTTATAAATTTTAACATTATGGCCCTTGGACAATTATTAATTACTAACATATGTAAACATTACAACAAAAGACACTTTTAGCGATGAAAACATTCGTCCTTAAAAGTAATAAAATCATCATTACATTCGTAAAAAAAAGAGAAATCCCTGTAGCAGAAAGCTATAGGCGACAATTTTAAGAAATCATCGCTAATAGTTTTTTGCTACGCTTTAATTTCGTAGTTAAAACCTATAAGCAACATTTAGTTAAATTGCCATCAATAACCTTTTGCTATGCTTTATTTTCATAGTTAAACGTTATTAGCTACATTTTTTAATCATAGCTAAATATTTTTAGCTACGTTTTGTAAAATGTAGTCAAATTTTTAATATTTATTATAATTAAATGTTATATCATGTTAATTATAATTATTGATATCATTTTTAATTCATAATATTGTATGTAATATATAAATTTTCTGTTGTATAATTTATTATACAAAAATATAATAAAAATAATTGAAAATTAGAAACATTATAGATAAAATATAAAATATCATTAAATTTGACAATGTACAAGATGTTAATTACAATTTAAAAAATACTTATTTACGAATAAAAAATACAAATAATAATGACTAAAACCCCTTTTCACGTGGACGACTTCATATCCACCATGAGTTTCCTCTCCCTGCATAACAAGGTCTATGGAGGCAGTCACTGTCATTATCTAACACTGGTGAATGATTAAATGGCAACAGAAACTTCAAACCACATAATATCGAAGCGCAACATTTGGATGGTTAGTATGTGTGGCATGAAACATACTTAATATATATCTATATATACATACAGTAGAGAGTGGTTAAGCAAGACAAAGAAGATTGAAATGAATTACTGTAACAAAATTAATAGGGTGGCACTAAATGAGTCGGAAGTAAGTGCCATCAAAGTGGAAAATGAGGAAAACATGTTAGCTTATATCTGAAAGATGTAGAACGTCTTCTTTAATATTTATATACAGTACTCAAACAACCTTTTTTCATAGAAATGTTACAAAGGCATAATGCTGCACCTTTTTTGATAACTCTGAAGGTGAAGAACCCCTCCCAAGATTCATTTATTAAAAGAGTGTAAAAATAAGACAAAATGTAAAGGTACAAAAAGGTCCCTGAATGAACATATTTATTGCAGATGGAATACACAAAAAATACAAAACATGCTAATTTCTGTAATTAATTCCATATATGCGAAAATTAACACAAAGAGAAAGAAAGTACGGATTATGAAACAACAAAACTATTTAGAAATAAAGAACAAAAGTTTAAGTAATTACTATCATTATACATGCCAAACCAGCAGCTAGAAATCAAAATAATATCAAAAACCATAAAAGCAATATAGGAAGGAAGCATCTCGAACTTAAACATATGAAGCAAATTGGGATTCTTACCCTTGCTATTTTACTTAAAACGAAGATTCAGCTTTTTTCCTGACCTTCAAACACTTCTATACAAAGAAAAGTGGGACGAAATCACAGACATTAATCAGTGCCTTTTAAAGCGAGACTAAATAACTATAAGTCAAGCTTTATAAAAGATGGCATTGTAAGGAAAACGATGCATCTTCAATCCTGTTAAAATGAAGAGGGACTTAAAGAAAAGCTTGCCATTACATGAAAGACCCTTCTCTTTTTAAACCAAAACCCAAATTGATTTGGGAGAGCTTTCGTCAAATAACTGAGAGACAATTTGTCACTCCTTCATAAAGCATCAATTCCTACAAAATATATTTCTTTAACGGACTTCATCTAACATAAAAGAAAATTAAACAAATTAAAATGACTATTTTCCAATTCCCTATCTTACATTTGAATAATTTAGCTAAGGATTCCTTTGACTTTATTAGCTAAGGCATGAACAAAAAACAATTTGTTTATAAATTCATCTCCCATAAGCTTCTTCTTTTAAGAAAATAGGCATGTATCCATCTTATCCAAAGGGTATCTTTTGTTCTTGTTATTTTTACACTCTTTTTTTCGTCAAATAAGTCCCAAAAAAGTAAATTACATAGAAAACCCAAATAAAACTAGAATATTTCATCTTTAAGATTCATTACTTTTATTGAACATTTAATAAGTAGTACTCAAATAACCTTCAGATTTGATATGAAGCTTCAGTCAGTCCATTCTGGACGGATTACCTATCTTACCATCTCCATTATTATGATAACACACTTTTAGCATAAAAAAAACCACAACATACACAACTTGACACAAAACCCAACAAAAAACAATACCTAAACACAACAATATCATTGTTAGAGAAAAACTAGAGTGCAAAGGATGGAATACATACCTCAATTGATGACGACAAAGATGGCAGGCAATGGAAGAAGACTACCACGATGACGGACATAAGGAGAGCACAAAACATAAAGGAAGACGACGATAGAAGAAAAAGAACGAAGAGCTTTCATTTAAAATGAAATGAAAACAACTTTCGTTTAATTTTTAAAATGTTCAAACATATTGGCAATGATTTCAGGAAACGCTAACGTTGCGTATGGTTGCTGTCTCTAGTAGTTGGAGGCGGAACGGAATAGGACAGTACGGAACAAAAATTGGAGACAGGGAGGTGTTTGGTTGTGGTTCGTTTAATTTTTAAAATGTTCAAACATATTGGCAATGATTTCAGGAAACGCTAACGTTGCGTATGGTTGCTGTCTCTAGTAGCTGGAGGTGGAACGGAACAGAAATTGGAGACAGGGAGGTGTTTAGTTGTGGTGGACAGAACAGAAATTTCTGTCTCCGTTTCTAGAATAGAATGTGTTTGGTTGCAGTTGACAGAATGAAAAAATTGTGTCAATGATAAAAATGCCCTTGGTTCTTAAATAGATATTTGGCCCTTTCAAAGCACAAGCAATTTCCTATTGTCAGTCATTCAAAGGCCAAAGAAGGTTTACATAAACAAGTTTGAGAATACATATTGCCCACCAAAAATTAATTGTCACCAACAAAAAAAATTTATTAAGTCAGTGTATATAGTTTTGTTTCTAAATTCATCAATCCCACAATATCATTCACCCTTTTGCATAGGAAAAAAGTTTTACATGCTACCTTTTGAAGATTTACGATTGAGTATTGAAATAAAAACAAGGAACATTA
>JANZLD010000004.1:7506853-7520730 GCA_026413575.1 Erythroxylum carthagenense
ACTCACAAGGACAGTAACCAAACACAGGGTAAAGGTTTTCTTTTTACAACGAATTTTTCAAATCATCACCAAGTTTCCACTCACAAGGACAGTAACCAAACACAGGGTAAAGGTTTTCTTTTTACAACGAATTTTTCAAATCATCACCAAGTTTCACATTTGGCGACGAATTTGAAAATCGTCCAAAAAAATGTAGCTAAAAATATCTTTTGTCTAAATAGTACAAATATAAATAATTGTCTAATGAATAAATTTAATATATAAAAACTCTCATAATACTTGCACTAAGTCTAACATAATAATACGATAAGATCATTATTTATCACTAATAATAAAATTTTGTTAACTGATAAGATATCAAAAAATTGGTTAATTTAATACTAATAAATAATATGATTAATATTTTACAAAAATTTAGAATTATATAATAATACATATTTTTATTTAGTATTTGTATTTTTTATTTATAAATAATGATTTTTATATACTTGTTTAAATATGAATTATATAGATAATATATATTATTAAAAATTGAAATTGAGTCCAACGAATAAATTAAATATAAAGTTATTTCATATTTACACTAATTCTAACATACTAATATGATAAGGTAATTAATTAATTATTTATCACTTGATAATAAATTTATATAAAAATTTAATTAACACTGACATTAGTCTATAATAAATCAATATAATAAAAAGATTAATCATTACTGTCATTGTTCATAAGGTTGGATACAATAAAAATTAATTTTTAAAAAATACATTATTAAGTTTTATGTATTCAAAATATAAATTAAGAAATGTATCATGTTATCTTTTCCTATTGTTATATAATAAATATGTATTTTACTATTATATAACATTAATAGATATAACACTAATTGTTAGTAAAACATGATAAAAATTCATTACTTACTAATAAAATAAAATATAATTATAATTAAATTATTTATTAACTATTATAAAAATATAAACTTCTTATTTAGTAATATTATCACGTAATAAAATTTAGATTTTATGAAAAAATTTAATTTACTATCATATTAAATTGATAAATATATTATTATTTATTAATAAAATATTATTACATAGTTATTATTTATACTTTTATATATAAATAATTAGATATCAATATGATAAAATAGTAAAATAATTAGAATAATTTAATTTCATTAGTTGATAGTAAATCAAGTTAGTAATTAACATTTTATAAAATCATAAGATATAAATATAAATGATAAATTTATTAATATATTTCTATTATTATTGCTTAATAGTAAAAATCAATGTTAATTTATAATTATATTAAACTAATAAATATTTTATTAAAATAAATTAATATTCTAGATTATAATTGTTAATATAAGTAATCATATGTAAATATAAAAATTAATATATTTAATACATACCACCTCTTTGATTTGATAATTCTTAATAAATTAGTTATCTATATAGAATATCATGTATTCAGAAATTACCACATATAGTTGAAATTATTAAAATTATAGAAGATTCATTTTTGAATGATAGAGGAAGGAAGCGAAACAAATTTATCGGGGAAAGCGTCTATGAAATTGTGCGCTTTACATAACTCTGCATATATCACTTTGTCATGATTAGGTCCGTACACTTGAGTTGTCGCCCAATTCTTAACGCATGTTTGGTTCAGTTTTTAAAAGGGTAAATAAGTATTTTTATCATAAAAGTTATTTTAAAAAAATAAATGTTTGAATGTAAAATTTAAAAACACTTTTTTCATATGAATGAAATTTTTGGAAACTAAAATACAACTTCTTGATAAGCTCAAATTTGGAACTTTTCAAAAAAGTACTTTTTAAAGTATATTTTTAGATCAATTAATGGGCCTATTTTTTAGTCCTAGTTACTTTATATTTTATACATAATTTCTACAATACCCATAAATACATTTTCTAATTTATTTTAAGATTTAGATAATATTATTTGATTTTTATATGTTTTAATATTTATTTTTGATATTAGTTTTACTTATATTATAATCCATATAAAATATTTGATTTTATTTATATTTTATATGGTTTAAAATTATATAATAATTAATATATTGTACTTTGCGTATTGTTTAATATAGTTTAAATAATATTTATATGCATAAATAATTTTTATTATAAAATAAAATATAGTTAAAATTAAAAATATTTTTTATTTTTATATTGTCAAACAGTCTATTGAAACTCTTTCAAAAAAACTTTTTTTAAAATAATAGTCAAACAGTCAATTGACTTCTTAGAACAGTTCTATTGACAAAAGCTCTACTGACAAAAACTTTATTGATATAAGCTCATCTAAATAACCACTTACTCTACCTTTTCTTTTCCTGATGGACCCAGGCATGAAGTTAGCAATGATGGAATTGGAAACTTCAATGTTAACTGACAAAAAAATGGTTATTTGATCCAGTAATAAGTATTTTGTAAGAAGAATCTCGGTCTTTTGCTCTCAACCCATAGAAGTTATTGATAAAAGCGGTTTCAAATATACCAAATTTACTTAAACTAAAACTGAAATTCACTGTGTTTACATCATTACATCACGAAGGTTTAGTTTCTGCTCCAAAACGCTCTTTCTTGTTAGGTTTCTTTATTCATCTTTTCTTAAGAATTGGTGTTAGATCAGTAAACAGCTCAATGATTCCCTAGGAATAAGGAGGAAAGAGACGATTACAAAGGCAGTCATGATAGGGATCAGAAAAAAAAAAAAAGAGGATTTGAGGTGGTCAGCAATGGCTCGTGTCATTTTAGTTCCTGAAACTCCAATCATGATCATAAATTTTAGTGAGGACAAGACTTGGATAAAAGTAGAAGACAAGGCACATGGATCATTTCAGGTCATCTTTCAATCTTGAAAAGGGTAGCTGACCTGACGCACATGGGAAAAAGCTTTGCCACACAATTTGTGGAGAGGTCAGAAATTGCGAAGACAACCGAGAAAAGTTGGGCTGGCGGAGGCTAAACTCTCACATCATCACTGTCTGGGGTCCGTTACCGTTCCTGTTCTTGCCTGCCAAAATTGGCCACTGGCCAGAGGACATTAAACCACCATTATTGCTCATTGAGATTCCGTCTTCTTCACATAAGACTTTGAAGCAAAGTGGGTCATGAACAGAGCATTACATTGAGACAACACACTGAGGTGTCGCCAATAACAATCTCAACTCCTGACAACACCATATTCGATTATCGACAACTGAACTCCAAACTCAAATGAAATAGAGGGAAGATTACAGTTCAAAAAGGAGAAAATCACACTTAGCAACATTGAAGTTCTGCCCACCAGCTTGTCTAATATCTCAAACAATAACATGAACCATGTCAGCCTTAAAAAGTGGAAAAAAAAACCAACAAGTCATAAGTCACTTTTTTTTTATCCATTAGCTGTTCAATTCAATCACCTCAACCACCTCCTAAGGTCGGTAGTCGAGGAAGGAGAGACCTCGCCACCAAAGCTCTCTGTGCAGCAAGAAGAATAGTTAGATTGCTGTTCCAACCCACCGAAGTGTGCACCACTAAAGCTCTTGAAACTTGGGCTCCTCAAATCTTCTACGGTACCTCCACCAACATAACCCATTCCTACACTATAAGGGTCCGGAGCTGGATAAGAAAGGCGTTTCTTTGCAGATCCAACTCGGTCTCTCTCAGGAGTTGATGGCCTTTGCCTTGGTGCACTTTGTGACCTAACTCGAGCCTTAGCTGACTCCGTCGCAGCCATGTAATTAGGCAATGGAACTGTCCCATTGTTACTACTAACATTAGTGACACCCCTGACATGCTGGTGTAAATTGCCTGTATAGTGGTAATTGGACCTCAAGCTTGGTGTTTGAGATGACGTATAGCTTCTATCTTCTCTAACACATCGCGGGCTAGCTGAACGTACCTGAACAGGCCTGGTTTTTGATGGAGAGGGTGTGACGGGGGAGTGGTGGAGCTGTGCATTCTGATGGACTCTGTGGAGTGGAGAACCAATGGTGTGAGAATTGGGTCTTTGTTGCTGATTTTGATTTGTTCTTCTTAAATTAGGAGCTAAGTAGGAGTAAGGTTGTGAGGTATCAATTTCCACAGTTCTGATGGACTCTCTATGATCAGTTGAAGCTCTTGCTCGACTATTGTCCCATGGCTTTGTAGCCATCCAACGATCAAGCCATTGAGGCCTTTCATGGAGCTCATCTTCATTGCCCATAGATGGACTCCGACCATTTCTCCTTATCTATAATGTGGATTTGCAAAATTTGCACTTAATACTCACAAGAAAATAATTAAAAGAAAGGACAGTTGAATGGGAATAAAAGAACCTGTTGAGAGAAGGCCTGAGACATAGTCCTTTCACGTTTCAAAGCAGCTTCGTTTCTATGCCGCAACATGGCCTTAACTTCCTCTATAGTGTGTGGCCTCTCATCCCAATCATCTGCGATGCTGCTTCCCTCTCTTGACTGGAAATTACACCATACGAGAATCTAAATCTTTTCAAATGTTAAACTAGAAATACAATGTGTGAAAATCCAGTTTCATTTACCATTGATCTTCTGTCAGAAATGTCCTGAAGATACCGGGATTCGACTACGCTAGTTGTGTCACTAAATGTGGATTTCCTGCTGCCTTCATGTGAAAGCCTCATGCGTTGATCAAGCACGCGAGCCTGCACACGGACCAGAGCTTGCATGCATCGCAGAGTCATTTTTGCTTGTTTTCTCACGTTGTGTCCCCTTACCAAAGCCTGCAACTTTACTAGTCCTTTAAGTGCTCGAAGTGCCCTCCTTGCCTGCACCCACGTCCACGATCACCAGAAACATATTCCCACAGTCCATTTCACACAAATAACCATCAATTATTTCTAATTCAAGAATGAAGCTTTTCATGCAAAACGGAAACGCAGTCTGAAGTTTATGCAACTACTTTCCGAGCATTAGAACTTTACCAAGTATCCCCTAAAAGCGGTTTGAATAACAATCGCAGCATAGTGTTCTCGGGCATGATAAGAAGGCCTAGTTAGTCGAGCCACCTCTGCCTGAGCAGTTGCTACTGCTGCCTCTGCCGCAGCTGCGGTGGCCACAGCCACAGCAATGGCATGCCTTTGCCCCGCAGCCGCCCCCCCTGACATGTATTCTGAAGCTCCACCGACAACATCATCGGCAGTCTTATTAACTGCTGTCTTTGTCGGTGTCTGTTGAGTTACTGTCTCCTGATTCGTTGTTTTCCTAAATATCCATCTTCTCTTTTCTCTCTTGGGCGAAGAAACAATGAAGAGAAAAAATCAGCATTAACTTAAAACGAAAGCAGTTAACAATTAACAGCAGAAAGATAGAAAACAGGTAAACCTTGTCTTCATCTTCTTCTTGGTCCTGGTCTTCTCTTCTCCTACTGCTCCTCTTGTCACTCTCTTTGATAGGAGATCTAAAAGCCCTTTTGACAGCAGTCAACCAGGAGCTACCTCCTTTCTTCCCCATCAAAAAACAAGTTAAAACCAAGCAGCATTTACTGTGACACTACTGGGAATTATCACAAGAAGCCAGAAAGGAAACAGCTTGGTAAAGATAACGAGTCCTTGCTTCAAGTAGCGGCCAATTCTTTAACAGTGACAGGGTGTGAAAGGGATAGACAAATAAATTAATAGAATGTAGCAGACCAAAAATGGAGCCAATTGAGATCCATGATGTATATAAATGGAGATATGTATATGGCTAAAAGGTTCGTGTTTTCAAGTGGCATGGAAGACAGTAATGGTGGTGTCAGAGAGTAGGCCATTTATATGTTTTCTTAACATATTTACATAAACGTTAGGCTCTGTTCAATTGGGCGAAACAAAGTAATATCTATCGAGAAGAACGTTGAAAGCCACGATAGAGAGTTTGCACAATGCACAAGCATCTAAACAGCTTTTGGCGTTGGAGGGAACAAAGGCGCTTTGTTTCTTTCCATCACTTTTCAGTTTCTTTTTGCGTTTATTTCCTATTTTTCAGTTTATCACTTTATTTTATGTTACGGTGTTGTAGCATACTATAAGGGGTCACCTCGCATGGCGTCACGTGATGACTGTCGTTAAGGTACAGATCATCTGGCGTTTGACTGTTCCCCTCTCAACTTAGACAAAACAAGATCTAGGGCTGCGATTGTTTGGGAATAATCAAGATTTTGCTTTATCAATTATTATTTTTTCTACTTTCAGTCCTTTTCTCCTTGAAACTATAAAATGGAGCTTGCAGTAAACAGGTTGCTACTAATCATGTGACGAAGAGAATGGTCAAAGCTGATTCAGATTCCGTTGATATTAAATTTGCCAAATGCCCTATCAATATAACAGGGCAAAATGAACTGTCATTCATTATTTTACTTTCTTTTGGTTCTATATTTATAATTCATCCAAAACTGAGGGATGATCCTCTCCAGACTCTTGGATGAGAGGTTATAAATTATAATATATACACATTCGTGGTGGAAAAGACTTCTGCCCCACTGTTTTGATGACATAGCTGAGTGGGCTAAGGATATTGAGAAGACTGTACGTTAAACCTTCCTGTGCAATAACTAAAAGTACGGATTCCTGGAAGTTTAAACATTAGCAACTTCATCCAACGGGCATGCCATAACATAGTGAGTTTCAAGGTTACTTCAATTGTTTGAAGCCCTCCTGCTTCCAGGTCTGAGCTTGGAGAACACTCTTGTTACTTCCTCAAGCACGTCACTGATTGATCTATGTGCATCAACATAAGTCAAGGGGTCAGACTTTACTTGCAGATTATCCCTTCAGCATATACAATCCTGACAAACAATGGAAAGCAAATTTCACCTGTTGGACCTTCCCTTTGGAGTTGTAGTAGTTGATCACAGGTACAGTCGACTAGATGTGAACTCTGAGTCGTTTTTTTATGGTATCAAGGTTGGCGTCAACCCTTCCCTTCAGGCAGGCACAAAACTATAAAATGAGACGATATAAGAAGTGAGGACTCCATAAAATCAAGTGCGACCAACGAGACCTGGTTCCTGTATAGAAGTCGTTTTGATGACTCCACTTCTGGGCAATAAAAGACTAGTACAAATTCCGTCTCAATTTTAACCTGCAAGATAACCATGACAATTACAACTCCATGAACGCGATTCTCTGACAAATACGTAAGGAAAGTGCAAATGGACCTGGCCTTTGTTATGGTGCAAAACCTTGAAAAAATGCTGCAACTGATACATCTTGGATATGGGTCCCTTACATAGGGGGACACCAATTCTTTCAAGCCTTTTATGTAATTAGGAGGAGGAGATTTGTTGAAAAAATTAGTGTCCCTCACATTCTATCATGCTTGTTACTGATCGACAACACTTGAGCTTACCTTTTGGTAAAATCTTGGTTAACATGTTTGATCCATTTTTATCAGTATGGATCTTTTCTAATTGTAATTATTTCGTTTCCATCACATCTCTGATCCAGTGATATCTCATATCAATGTGTTTGAATCGTGAGTGAAAAGAGTCATTCTTACCAAGGTAAATACCGCTCTGACTGTCACAAAACAGCTGATACTGTTCTTGCTTGATGTCAAGTTCATTAAAAAACTTCTTCATCCATAGCAACTCTTCAGGTTTCCGTTGCTACAATAAACTCCGCTTCAGTTGTAGAAAGTGCAACACACTTATATAACTTTGGCTGCCATGCCACAACTCCCCCTGCAAAAGTAATCAAGTAATCTGATGTAGACTTTCTCGAGTCAATATCTCCAACCATATCTGCATCTGTGTAATCAGCTAATACAGGTTCTGCTCTTTCAAAATATAAGCATATTTTGGATGATCCTTAAAAATGCCTGAGAATCTACTTGACTGCAGCCCAATGTTCTTTTCCAGGATTTGAAAGGAAACGACTCACAACTCCAATTGCGTGAGCAATATCTGGCTGTGTACAAATCATAGCATACATCAAACTTTCAACTGCTAAAGCATATAGAATTATATACATTTCTTCTTTCTCTTTATCTATAGAAGGGCACTCTCTAGAATTCAATTTAAAGTGATTAGCAAGACGACAACTAACCGCATTAGCTTTGTCCAGTTTGAATATCTGAAGTACTTTATTAATGTACTTTTCTTGTGACAACCTTAGTTTTTTGGCGCTTCTGTCTCTGATAATTTGCATGCCAAGAATATGCTTTGATGATCCTGAGTCTTTCATGGCAAAAGACTTATCCAACTGTTTCTTCAAATTGTTGATTCTTAAAGCATTCTTACAACAATCAACATATTATAGAGCAATAAAATAATGAAATCATCATCAGACAATTTCTTCATAAATACACAGTGATCTGAAGTAGTCTTCTTGTAGTCTTACTCTACCATAACAGACTCGAACTTCTTATACCACTGTCTTGGTGCCTGTTTTAGACGATATAGACTCTTCTTTAGTCTACAAACATAATCTACTTTCTCCTTTTTTACAAAACCCTCTGGTTGCTCCATGTATATCTCTTCTTCCAAATCTCAATGTAGGAAGGCAGTTTTGACATCTATTTGTTCAATCTCCAGATTAAAACTTGCGGCTAGCCCTAGCACTGTACTTATGGATGTCATTTTTACCACCGGTGAAAATATCTCGTCAAAGTCAATACCCTTCTTTTGGCTAAATCCTTTGACTACTAATCTTGCTTTGAATTGAGAATGGTTGTTGTTTTCTTCATGCTTGATTCTGAACACTTATTTATTCTTCAATGCTCTTTTGCCTTCTGGCAACTTCACCAGCTTGAATGTTTTATTCTCATGGAAGGATTTCATCTCGTCTTGCATGGCTTCTTTCCATTTCTTCTTGTGTTCATCATTCATGGCTTCATCAGAGCTTTTGGTTCTCCCCCATCAGTTAGCATTACATACTAATCAACTGGATATCTAGTAGATGGTTGTTTGTTTCTACTAGACCTTCGTAATGGGACTGGAGAATCTTTAGGTGCTGGTAGTTGAATGTGAACACCGTCATCATCCTCTGGTTCAACTTCATTGGGGGCATCTGCATTATCAGTTTCTAGCTGATCATTCTGCACTTCACCTCCAACTTGCCAAGGTATCACTGTTGGAGGATTCAATTGGAAGCTTATTTAGTCATCATTAGAGCTTGAAACTTCCTTTTCCTCCTTGTTGATATCTTTAATTGTTTGATCTTCAATAAACATAGGATCTCGACTCATGATAAGTTTTTTCTGCATCAGATCATAAAACCTATAGCTAAATTGATCTTAATCATAGCCAATGAATACACATTGTCATGTTTTGACATCAAACTTTTTCCTTTCATCATTAGGAATATGGATTAAAGCCTTGCAACTAAAGACCTGCAAATAATCATAGGAAACATCTTTTCCTGACCACACTTTTTCTGGAACTTCATATTGGAGAGGAACACATAGTGAACAATTTAATGCATAAACAACTGCAAGTAAAGCTTCACCCCAAAATGTCTTAGGCAACTTTGAATGTGAAAGTAGACATTTGACTCTTTCCATCAAAGTCCTGTTCATCCTCTCAGCTACGCCATTCAATTGCGGTACTTTTTGTGGTGTCATTTGATGTCGAATATCATGCTCTTTACAGTAAGCATCAAATAATCCAATGTATTCTCCGCTATTGTCTGTCCGAATGTACTTTAGCTTCTTCCCATTTTGTCTCTCAACTGAGACATGAAATTATTTGAACACAACTAGCACTTAATCTTTAGTCTTTAGAGTATAAGCCCACTTTTTTTGGAATGATCATCAATAAAAGTCACAAAATAATGTGCGTTAACAAGTGATTCTGTGCGTTAACAAGTGATTTTGGCAATGATCAACACAAATATGAGTGAATCAGTTCTAGACCATTCTTCATTCTAGATGGAGGAGAACTCTGGAAAGAAATCATGTTTTGTTTCCCTACTAGACAATCTGTACATTTCTTCTAATGTATCTAGTTTAGACTATATAGTGAGTCATCCCTTTCTCACCAATGTGACCTAGTTTTTTATGTCACAAATCAACTGTATTATCATTCTCCACTATATTGACAACATCATTGGAGAGCTTTGCCTGCTGCATATACAGTCTTGAGTGCTTCTAACCTTTGGTTGCTACTAAGGAGACCTTAGTAAGCTTTCATTTTTTGTTTTCAAAAGGATTTCAAAAACCTTCATCATCTAGCCTATTTACAGAAATCAAGTTCAGACGCATATCAGGAATGTATCTGACATCTTTCAACAACAGTCTTGAACTATTCGTTGTCTCTAAAGAAATATCTCCTTTGCCAACAACATTTGACATATTTCCATTTGTCATCTTAACAACGTCATAATTCTCAAGCATGTAAGATGAGAAAAATTTTATGTGAGATGTAACATGATCAGTAGCTCCACTGTCAATCCAACTTGTTTCCTGCGACACCAAGATGACTATCTCTGTATCAATAACAAGGTTGAATGCATCAACAATGTTACTTTGTTCATCATCATTGCTTTCTTTTTTCTTCACATCTTTGCCTTTTTTTCTTATTCAACTTTCGGCAATTTCACGATGTAGCCTTTCTTCTTGCAGTAATGGCATTCCACATTTGCATATTTGTTTGACTTTCCTCTCCTTTTATCTCTGGACTTTGGACCTCTGGATTGACTCCTTCCTCTATTTTCTGTAAGTAGAACATTTGAATTTGATGAAGAGGTTGCATACTTTGATTTACGTCTCATCTCTTCATTTAGTATACTGCTTTTAATAGGCTCCATATTTAACACGTTATTTGGTGCAGTATTTGTCAAAAACACCTTCAAAGTCTCCTAAGACTCTAGTAATGAAGCTAGCATCATTAGAGCAATCACCTTGTCGTCAAACTTTATGGCCATCTTTGATAGCTGATCAACCATCCCTTCCATATTGTTTAAATGATCAACTACAGAAGTACCCTTCTCGTATTTTACCTGCATCAATTTTGTTAGATAAAATAATTTATTGTTGTCGGTCTTTGAAGCATACAACTGGTCCAGCTTAGTCCACAACGTTCTTGCACGAGTCTCGTTACAAATGTGATTATACACATTATCATCGACAAACTATCAAATATAACCACACGCTCGTTCTTGCTCAAACTCCCAACCTTCGTTGGACGTCTCCTCTGGTTTAGTTGTCGAAAATACCGACAAATGTATCTTTATAATCATCAAGAGATCCTTCATCTTGGTTTGTCATATACGGTAGTTAATTGCGTTTAGATTGATCATTTTGCTCGTCTTCACTTTCACTTGCCAAATTAAGTTAAATTTGAGAAAACCTACTTCAAAGATGATATCAGGATGTCAACAATTGGCAGAAAATATAACTTCTAAATTTTCACTACGGGACCCGATAAATAGTAACTTGTGACTGGTACTCACTAGAATAGTGTCGTCGGACTCCACTGGAACAGTATCGCAAGGCCAGTAAATAATTACTTGTGAATAGTATCATAACCCAATTACTATTGCTATAATGTCGTCACCTTGCAAATTTCTTGAAAAAAATTCAGAGTATTATTCATCACGTTTGCCATTTTATGTCAATTTTTCGAACGGATCACTTCAAAAAATTCATTATAATTTTATTTTCCGCGTGATATACTTCTTTTGAAAAAATATCTTCAATAAAAATACAGCTCTGATATCACTTGTTGGGCGTAATGGATGTATTTTATGAAAAGACACAAAATATTTAACGTTGTTCACCTTTAATTTTGGGCTACTTCTACGGACAACATTCAAAATAATTCTTCCACTATTACAAATAGTAGGTATACAGAGATAAAATCAAAATAGTGGCTCACAAGATATTTCCCGACCTAAAAATACTATCCTTACTATTTTGTCACTCACCAACTCTTTAAGAATTTTTTTTTTAAACATCAGAGCGTTACTTTGCTCTAGTTTTCTTCTTCTTTTGTTATATGAAGTAAAGAGTACCTTATATAGGCACTCCACTACATAAGATAGCTGCAAAAATAAATGTTTTCTTTCCGTTCTTTTAAAATCGGTCCCGCATTTGTTTAAAAAATTAGTGTCCCTCTATACGAGGATCCCTATCCAACAATGCAGTTATGTTTGCGAGTAATAAATGTCAAAGTTCGGGAGATGGCAGAAAGTATAACTATAACAACCTCCTAAGCTTACAATGTTCTCAAATGCATAACGATTTTCTTCATTGCGAGGAAAGCCGTCAATTATAAATTTCTTGTTTATGCTCTGTTGCATTGCCTGTTGCAAAAGCTTGATTGTTATCTTAGAAGGTACAATCTTCCCTTCTTTCGACAAGTTCTGGATCATTTTTCTACACCAACAGCAATGGAAAGGTACGATCTCATTCCACAATTTGGAACTAGCAAGCAACATAACCATAATGCACACAACAACTATGCCGAGCTTAGTAGCATCAACGGTAAGAATGATTTATGTCTCGAGTCTGCCAATGGTGATGAGAAGCAAAGCGTTTTTATCATTCGTTAAGAAAGGGAAAGATTTTTATCAACGGTAAGAATGATTTACTCTCCGCCAAACGTTTTTATCATTCGTTAAGAAAGGGAAAGAAGAGTTGAATTACACAGTAACAGTGTTTATCTGTTTCTGTCACTCGGAAGTTGTAATGAGTAGAGCTGCAGAGTTCCTATTGGTTTGTACCTTAATCCAACTAGCCTCGCTCCAAAAACGTTAAAACAGTTTCTGATATGTAGGTGATTGAATGTGGGCTTGTTAGCCCATAATAAGCTCAATTGATCTAGGCCTATAATTCGGGCTCAGCTCAAGCCTAATTAAACCCAACCATGTTCTAATCTATGTAAAGGTAACATATTAAATGGACCTTTGACGTAAAAGGCCGAAGTGTGATACAACATTCTACTTGCACGTTGGAAATGATGATGAGGACAAATAAGTCATCCATCATAAAGGACCATAGGTTGCACAAAAATTTCAAAAAGAGAAGTGGTCCTCATTACTTGCATAAATTCATATGTTTTGATGTTTCTTTTCTTATTGCAATTATATTAAAATTTCATTTTCTTATGTAAATAAGAAATCATATTAAATCGTGATTGTCAATAAAAATCAAATTAGAAAAAGAAAGGATTTAAGGGTAGTTATTAAGAATTTGGATCATTGCTAAATGAGTTCATAAGGACACTATTATATATATATATCTTTTTTATTTGTGAATTTTTTATATTCTTCGGATATAAGTGAATCTACTCACATCAAACTAAGTCTCCCTCGACTCATTGCTAATGCAAAACTAATTAAATCACTGTTTATCAAACCTAAATTCATAAATTTCTATTTATACTGACAACTACTACAAAACCACTTAAGTAATAATTCACAATTTCATGGTCAAGTTGCTAAGCTGGACAACTGGCGCTTACAAGATCCAAATATATGGGGCCAACAAAATTTCTAGCTGACAGGAAGAGGCTAGGTTGGGGGACTAAATCGAAGACTGGCGTTCACATACTACAATAAATTAAAGTTGATTTTTGGCTGTCGCCTGTAGATTACGTTACCAAATCTCCGTCATTGAAAGTTATAGGCGATATTTTTAGTATTCGTAGCTAATAATTTTTTACTATATTTTTTTGTAGCTAAATTTTTTTTATTATGCTTTTATAAACATAGGTTTTTAACTATAATTTTAAAAATGTAGCTAAAAGCTTTTTATTATGTTAACGTTACTTTAATATATTTATAAGCAGTGTGACAATTACAAAATAAATCCTACATTTTCTTTGGAAGTATTCCTCAATAATTTAAGTTGGACCGGTAAGTTAGCCAATTTTTCATGGTCATTTTTCTCAAAAATTCTATGTCAAAAACTCAATAGTAGTAATC
>JANZLD010000004.1:7520830-7541544 GCA_026413575.1 Erythroxylum carthagenense
AATTAATATCTCAAATAAAAAGATTGCATTAAATAAAACAATCTAGCATTTAGATAGACTAAACATAAAATAATGAATTAGCCTATTTTTCATGGTCATTTTTCTCAAAAATTCTATGTCAAAAACTCAATAGTAGTAATCAATTAATATCTCAAATAAAAAGATTGCATTAAATAAAACAATCTAGCATTTAGATAGACTAAACATAAAATAATGAACTCCACACCTATTCCATCAAAAGAATTTGTCCACCAATATGTTTTTATAGCCAAATATTTTTAACTACTAAATCTATTTTCATAGCTAAAATTATAGAATCTATGTCTTTTACCTACTAAATTATTTCGTAGATAAAAATATTTAGCTACGAAAATATATTCTTAGCCAAAACAAGAAGAACAAAAAACAATGAAAAAATTTGGATACAAATATATTTTCATAGTCAAATATTTTTAACTTCCAAGTTTATTTTTGTAGCTGATATTAAAGAATCTGGGTATTTTAGCTATGAAAATTATTTTGTAGCTAAAAAAATTTTACTACAAGAATAAGTTTAAGGTTAAAAAAACATCACCAAATGCTTTTATTTTGTAGCTAAAAATCTTTAGCTATGAAACTGAGTACACAGTTAAAAAATGTCACCAAAAATTTATTAGCTATGAATATAGAACGTAGTTTATATTAAAAGTCACCAATAGTTTTTAAAATCTCGCACATCAACCTTTTTATTACAGTAGACTACGATTTTGGAAAATCGTAACCAAAGAGTGTCTTTTAGCTATGATTTTCAAACTGTAACAAAAAAAATGTACCAAAAGGTTACTTTGTTGTAGTAATAGTATAATTGTGAGCAATAGACAATTTATGCTAGGATTTTAATATATTTTTATATTGAAAAATGATGATAAATTTTAGCTAATAGATTAAGATTTAAAATAATAGCAAAAGTTTAAATAGGAGAGATTGGAGCAACTCACATAAGATTAGGTGTCAAATTTCAAATATAGAAGAAAATAAGAGATAAAAAGTGGAAAAAATTATTAACCAAACTCTTACGTAATTAGTTTTTATTTTATAATTTTTAAAATTATTTTTGGGTTAATTTAAACCTAAGACATTACATAATTTAAAAACTTAAGAAGTCTACTAATGATAAAAAAATATTAAAAAATTTACACTCAATGAGTCGTTGCTCTACTATAAGTTAAAATGATTTTCAAGTAAATAAATTTTTTTTAATTTTGGGACCAGCTCTACAGGTATTACATAATTTCAAGGAATAGAAAATTGATTGATGGCTTAATCGCTTAATATGGCCCATAATTTCATAAGGGAATCGATGATCTCTCACACATCACTTGGAGAAAGTAGGGTAAAGGTGTCTCCTCGTTCAGGTAAACCTCATGTTTTCTAGCTGGCTGGACTCTAGCGGAAAGAGTATAAATGTATCGGACACAAAAATCATGGCCACTGTAAACAGGTCCTGTAAAGAATTTCAGGAAAGCGATGTTTTAATGAATCCGAGTCAGGTCAAATATTCTTTTGATAAATGATCCTTTCGCCTTGTTTTTCAAAAAGAGATGGGAGTTTCCATAGCGAATAGCATGTAGGTGCTACAATTTCATCCTTACGTTACACCTTGCCCAGTTATACCCTACCCAACCTAACTTGATTAACCCACTAACTTAGAGATATTACTGTATGTTTAGTTGGTCGAATTATCGTAATCAACATCTTCAGGAAAGTGAAAGCAAGGATTGATTGATCAATTCAGAAGCGCTCTCCAAAGTCCTCACTAACAACCATTAGAAACATGGAGATCATAATGACATGAGCTTGTTGACCATCTCGGCCAGTTGATGAATGCATAACTTGTCGATGAACTCAATCGGTGGTTCCACACAACATTGGCTGGTGGGTCTTGACGTAACCGGTGATCATGATTCGTGCTTTCCCTGGCTTGGAATTTTGGGTCATGAATGATTGCCTCTCTTAACCAAACTGTTCGATCCATTCTTAGTAGAAACATTGCTTACTTTCAATCACTCTAACCTTACATTGGAATAAATTTCAAACAAGGGATTGACTTTCTTCAAAGTAGGCATATCCCAACTGAAGGAAAACGAGAGTTTTCAAATTAGTTCTTTTCAAAAGGTGTGTGCATCGCTGATTATATTATATATAAATAGGTTTACTACTGAAACAACACCAACGTATATCGATACTACTCTTACCCTCATAAGTCTCTTTCACTTTCTTGGTAAAAAATGAATTGTAGTTGTAAAGATAGAAGAATCCAGAAGACTAAATTTATAAAACATTGAAATGTCTGATAGAATATTTACATATTATCAATCGGTGTCTAAACGGCCCCATTCAACTTGTCATATATAGATATTCCACTCTTGTTAGGCCGAAGGTCAATTATTCTGCTGACAATGAACTGCTTTTCTTCCTACTTGATATTTAGTAGGGTGTTAAATCTTTCTTCCATCAAGAATAAATCTTTTTTATGCTTTTGAGGAAACTACATTTAAATCTGCTTGCACTTGCACAGTTGGAGAGTTGGAATACATGAAGAACGTATGCATACTAGTTAGATCCTTGTCCAGAAATACCATTTTTTTTCATAATTAAGATGTCCCAAATGATTTGACTACAACCACAATTGATAGTAATTGATAATTATCGCTATAGTTAACAATTGCAATATAAAATCTTAGTTCAGATATAGCTATATATCCTCTTAAAAGAAAAAAAATTGCTGAGTGTCTTTGCATTTTGGCTTTACAATATGGTATTTTTCATGCTCTATCCAATAACTTATATGTTAATTTGAATGATTTCTTTTCCAAAATAGAAACGCTTCCTATTGATTGATGAGATTTTTGTTACCTTTTAACAGCGTGGACTGTGATTGGTAAGTTGGTAACCAGAAAGAGTTTTGCATATGCCACATTGAAAGCTTGATCGAACGACCAATCTTGAGAAAGAAAAAAAGTCCCGAATATCTACGTACATATAAATTGGTACACACACCACATGGCCACCGTAAGTTCCTGTGATTAATATCAAAATCGACAAATGATTTAATGCAGGACGGATCATAATAATTTAATCATTATAACCGCAATATTATAATTACTGTTGAAATGTTACCGTAAGTTAAAAATGTACAGGAACTATACCGAATTAGGTATGTTATTATATTTGTAATTGCAACCTTATTATCTATAATTATACAATAAATCATAATTATTATTACGGCAATTCATAATTTTCATGTCCTGAAATGATGAGAAATAGTACTTAAACAATGAATTATATCTTATTCATTTGCATCTGAAGTCAAGTGGTGATTTGTTGAATAACCAAAACTTTGTCTTTCTTAGCTTTGCGGCTTTGAAATTGCTCCTGGGTCCAAGAATTTCTACCAAGACAATTCTTTTTGTCACCCATAAACTTGAAACATTGTCATCTTCTTCCTGTTATATGGTATTTCTCATTTTCCTCACTTGGCTTGCAGGTTGTCTTTTTATTTGTTTATAATATTACAACAAAAAGCATAAGCAGACATAGACCCCAACTTGAATTTGAACCCGAAGAAGTGCTAATTACACTTTAGTTATAATTTTACTAATCGTGCAATATATTCTAATGATCCACAATTCAATCATAAGTTGTACATGCCCCCAAACTTATGTACAGTGTCAGTACCCCAAGTCAATTATTCTAATTCAATTGATAAAATAATTATGGTGATATTTTTAGTATGTTCAAGAATGCGTCATTGATTAAATTTCAAAATATGTTATCAGATAAAGTTGAGAGGGATATAATTGTACAAGTCGAAGCACTTCAAACTAATATAAATAAGAAGTCTGTTTAGAATGCTTAGAGTTAGACAAGGGCTAGTTCCAATTAATTCACCCAATAGTAAATATTCTTTCATAGTTTATGGGGATAATATACAAGACGAATTGAATTGACGGGGAATAAATTTTCTGTTCTGGTAAACCTATTGAAGGAAAGTAAGAGCCGAGGAAACATGATAAGACCCTAAAAAAATAAAAAGACAAAGAATGGCGGTACATTTAAACTCCCAAAGTGTTCGCTGTCGGATTTTAAAATTTCGGAAACTACGTAGTTGTGAAAAGGGGGTCGCCACTATGTGGGGGTGGTGGTGTGCGGTGCGGGAGGGAAGTACTGTCCAAAACCCTCCTTGTCCTGCAGCGTCTTCTGATGACATTGCGGGGACCAAGTAACACAGACCGACAAACAAACCATGTGCTCATGACTTGATCCAAAAATAATTATGCACATGACTTATCTTGAAACATAAAAAAGAAGCGATACTATTATTGCAGTTAGAAAGATCCTATCATGCCACCCGTCGCTGGGTTTCCAAATAACAAACTAAAAATAGAGATAATGGACGGTGTGGATTGATGGTTGACAACGCCACTCCATCTAAGAACTCATTCAAATTTATTTATGGTGTAACACTTGTATTATCACATTACTGCTGTCATTATACTCATTGTGACTTTAGTCCTAAACGATATGATTACAAGTGGGGTTGTTTCTGTTATACACTAGGGTTGGACACGTGGAAAATGGGGTCTGACGGTGCTCTGGGTGTAAAATTCCACAGGTCAACCTCGCTGTTGAAATCTTGATTTCCATGGTAAGACCTGCTTGGTGGTAATGAAAATGATGATCGTAGGGCTGGTAATTGGAGATCGTGATGGTTGGTTGGGGTGTAATAGGACAGGGCGGGATCACCCAGGCACGCTAATTGCCTCGAAGTTTCGTTTTGGCCATTTAGATGTGAAGCTACAAGGCGATCAAGTGCTGCCCAGCTGGTGAGTCTCGAGTCGATGGAATAAACCGGGTTTGGGTTGGTGCAACTCACCTGATTGGTTATCGAATCTTCGGTGTCTTTTAGCATCACGGGTTGGTAACAGTTTTGGGTTTGGCCACTGGTGGAATTTGGACTCTCTAGGCTCGGAAACTTCACGAACCTCTCATTGTAGCCATTGCTGTCTACCGTGTATCTTCCGCTGTTAATAATGTTAGCTTCGTTCTCTTCCTTGCATGTCATTCCCACGTGTTGAAGTATTTCATCTAGAGCTCCATCGCTGGAAGAGCAGAACATCTGGGATGTCCTCGTCTCTGCAGTGATAAATGATGATGGATTTAGAGGGCTGTCTAGGGTTTTGTGCAGATTCTTCTTCTTAAAGATACGGCAAACAGCCCATCCCTCTGGTTGTACTGCCTCTCCCATTTCACTGGAAACCTGGATTTATAAACCAAACAGGCGTCAACTTCTTAGCTAACGTAAGAGGTCTGCGAGGAAATTTTCTTGTTATATGCAAATCTGAAGTCAGTAGCTTGAACGATTACAGGATGCAGACAAGGGGCTTACATTGATTTCAGTCGTGTTATCGTCCAATCTATATTCATGCATAATCCAGTCGGACTTCTGTCCATGTGGGGCTCGGCCCTTGTAGAACACAAGTGTCTTCCTCATTCCGATCTGCTTACCATTGCTGTATATCAACTTATCGCGTCCTGTAGCCTTCCAAAACCCAGCAGTTGTAGCTCGATTCGTGCGAGTTCCTGTGGGATACTTCTTATCTTTATGACTAAAAAAGTACCAATCGTTTTGAGGGGTGGTTCCTATTCTGCACGTCTCTACAAAACCCAAAACTATTTTTAGCATCCCCAACTTACACAGAATCTAAGATCTATAAACAGTATACAGAGTCACACAAACCTTGAATATCCCATGGTTCGAGCTTGTTAAGATCAACAACACGAATCACGTCTAAATCGATCTTCTCATAACTAACCTTCTTCTTCAAGTAGTAATGCAAGAGCTCCTCTTCTGTGGGATGGAATCGAAACCCTGGAGGGACCTGAGATTGTCCATTTACGGATATGCTCATATTTTCTGACATTACAAACAAGCCAGCCGGAGAGAGAATTAGAAAGGACAGAATTTAGGAATGGAAGGTAGGAACTTATCTGGTTTTGGCTGTAGTTTGAAGAGTATGCATAGAATGGAGCATTTATATGCGGTGCCAGGGACATAAAAAGGCCAAAGACACATGAGGACATTAACCTCTGTTTTCATGGTGATGATTGTAGCTTTCGGGTGGGGTTAGTTCTACTGTGCGCATGAGAAGTGCAACCTACCTGCATGGATAGAGAAAGGATTTTGTTTGGGAATTTTGAGGTGAGCCCAAATGAAGGGTATCATATCAGACATGGGTCCCAGATGACGTTGTTAGCAACAAGGCTGCGGGGCGAAGCGTCGGTCTGAACTGTGACCCTCGACCTTAAAATCTCCATAGAAAAGCACCTCTTAAACAACCGTAGACCTCTCAGAGTCTAACTTGTGCAACCACCACCAACTAAAAAGAGAGATGATGGGATGGGTCACTCTTTCTCAATTTTCTCGCACAACCACCGCAAACTTGATAGGAATGCCCGGTCCCTTCTTATAGAAAATGGTCAATAGCTGGACTTGTACAATCTTCTCCATTTAATTACGGCTATCGGCCACCAACTTAATGAGATACTCAACAATGCCATTATTCATATTTACTAATTGTGAAAGGATGGTAAGTGCCAATCCTTTTGAACTTTAATGACTCATCAATGCAATTTGACAAAATATCTTAATTATAACGAAATTAAAAATTAAAAATTATGATTTTTGTAGCATAGTCAAAGCTAGAAATCTAAAATTGTCTAAGTTAAAAATTGATAAGAAATATTATGATTAGGGAATAATGTTGACAAAATTACTTCCCAAATGTGGTGCGCTGTCTCGTTCTTAATGTTTTATAAGTTTCGATTAAAGTAACAAAAGAATTATATTTTATCTCTTTTTACTCTTTATAAGTATCAAAAGTAAGTCTTTGTAAAAATAAAATGAAGTAAAATAAGAGCAAGTTAAAAGTGAGTCCTAGGCAGGGCTATTCTTCCTCTTAGTCGAGGCCGAACGGGTGGTTAGCAGTTAATTAATTATCTGATCTATATATATTAAAGATAATTAAAATCATTTAAATTCAAAACTTGTAATGATTGCTAAAAAAATCAATAAAAAGAGATGAGCATTATTGTTCGAAGTAAGAAATTTTATGTTTCTCAAAACTTTAGTTTGGAAAAAAGGTGCAAAAAATCTAGCATTGTGGTTATAAAGAGATGTTCTTTTTCAAAATATTATATTTATAATTTAAACACCCTTTTTGCATATAAAGTTACACATGGACCCCCAAAAAAATCAATGTCCAAACAGGAGAAAAAACAAACTATGAGACCATTGATGATGACAAAATTTTGTGGCTTGAATTCTACTGCCACCATCTTATTGAGCTATATTTATTTAATACATAAAGAACGATCACACGGCATGATTTGCATAAGTATCCAATCCTCTTTATACTTAATTTTTTTCACTCTCTGTTTACATTGAATTGTATCTCTAGAAATTAAAAGTTTGTTCATTTTTTCATGAAGTTTTATTTTATGTTTAGTTTTTATTTCCTTTCATATAAATTTGGTTGTTAATGTTAATGTGCACTGCTATTTTATTAATAAAAATTATTTTATTGTATTAAAATAAATAATTTATAAATTAAATTTTATTTAAATATATTTTAATATTAGTCAAATTTTATTTGAAATTTATATATTTTAGAGATACAAGTAATGCAATTAGTTACATAGGCTTTGAAGAAATAAGCTGTTATCATTTTGTTTCTCCTCATAAATACAGATACGGATACCATTCTGTACTAGTCGGTATCGGCCGAAAAACGGAACGGTATTTGTTCCATCAGTATCGACCTCAAATATCGATTGATATTGGTTTTTTTCGTTTGGTACCGACGGGTATTGACAATATCGGGACATATCGACTGGTACCGTGAACTTCAGAAAGATGGAGGTCTAATTTGCAAATTTAAAAAATTTAACCTAAAAAAATCGCACCCCTGACTCTGCGTTCTGACTTCTCACTTCTCAGCCTCTCACTCTCGCCTCTCACTACTGTCGTCGTCGTCTCTGTCTTCTCCCCTCCCCAGTTTCTGTCTCTCCTCCTTACCTCCTCCTCCTTGACTACTCCTTTGGCGTCCCTCGAAGACATCATCGTCTATAACCTTCCTCAATAGGGACCCGAAGACGTCATCGCTACACTGCACCAAAGATCACAGCTCGGGCTCATCTACCTAGGAAGCCACCGGAGATGCCTCTAACCTGTCACCCAACCCGAAGATCCGTAGCAAGTGATTTGGTTTTGTGATTTTTTTTTTCTGATTTTGAATTTTTCATGCTTAATTGAAAATTTTGTTGTGTTGGATTATAATTGTTAATTGGATTTGTGAACGTTGGATGATTGATTTGGGAATTGGTTGGATTGGAATTGTTTATTGCGTGTATCTAAAATTTTGAATTGGTCGGGTGTATCTGAATTGGTTGGAAGTTGGTTATTGGAATTGAATTCTTGAATGCTCAGCTGCTCTTGCTCACGGTATTGTTTTGTGTTTTGTATCATTTGTCATTTGAATATTGAAAATTGTTATATATCAGTCACGGTGATGACTAATGAATGAGTTGTTCTGTTTGCTTGTTCACAGTTTGGTTGTGTTTTGTCATTTATGATCTGAAAAGTGGAAATAGAATTCAGTCACGATGATGACTAATGAATGAGTTGTTTCACTTATTTGGTTGTTCTGTTTGGTTATAAAGAATAACTTTTGATGATTTAATACTATTGAAGAGATTGAAATGTTTTGAAGGTTATTGTTTTGTATATGATAATGTCAATCAATTTTAACTTTATTAACATTTGCTTCGTATATAATAACAACCTACCCAAACTATTAATAGTTATGTCTAAGTTACAAGAGCTTTAGGATCAGTCTGTACTAAGAGATCATATTTGGCTTAGTGCCCAAGTTGTCACTATATAAATGAGTTTGAGTCCATTCATAGCCCATCGAGGATCTATAATGCTTCTTGAGACTATAATTAAAGAACTAATTATGAAAGAGACCTGACTTAACATCCTTTAAATGAAGAGATCTATTCTATCTATTGAGGATGTTTTTGCTGCTAAGACCTCTTATTGTCACACTTCTACTTATTAAATTTCAACTAAAAAGAAAGTATTTTACAACTACTATAAAAAGAGTGGTCATTACATCTCTATGTAATCCAAACAAGGTAAATATTTTAAGTTTTATCAGTCTACTGCCAACTAGTGCATGTAATAAGTGATATATCCACATGTCCTAAATTATCCTTGAAAAATCTTTGTGCCCTTTTATAATAAATTTAACCAGATTTTGGTGATATTTCCTCTTCTGTTTTACATGTCATATCAAGCACTTCCTCTTCATAATACCTTAATTTTGCTTCTTGTAAACACATAACATCTTATATATTTAAGAACGAAATATAGAATGATGTATATAATATTATGGCTCGTTAGAAATGAAAAGAAGATTCAAAGCTTTAAACAAGAAAAAAAACATTTCCAAAAAAGTTATATCCTTCAACTTGATCCTTATGTTATGAATATATCTTTCAACTTGATCATCATGTTATGAATATATGTATATGAACAATTGTATAAGATATGTCATTCATTATTTAGCAATTATGTAAATCATATCATACCCTTCAACTTGATCCTCATTTTTAAAACTTTGAATTGAAATTGTTGGAAATGGAATTTGTTTATGTATGATTTGTAGAAGTTGGAAATGGAAAATGTCGTAAATTGTTAGAAATGGAAATTAGTTTATGAATATATTGTGATTATTGGAAATGGAATTAGAAATTATTGGAAATGGAAATAGAATTATAAATATTTTGTGATTGTTGAAATTAAAAATTGTTGGAAATGGAATTTGAATTATGAATGTTTTGTGATTGTTAGAAATGAAAATTGTTGAAAATTGCTGGAGATAGGATTAGAATTTGTTGAAAATTGTTGGAAATGGAATTGGAAATTGTTGAAATTGTTGGAAATAGAAATGGAAATGGAAATTGTTTGAAATTGTTGGAAATGGAAATTGTTAGAAATGGAAAATGGTTTATGAATGTATTTTGACTATTGGAAACTAAATTGGATATTGTTGGAAATTGTTGAAAATGAAAATAGAATTATGAATATTTTATGATTGTTAGAATTAGAAATGTAAATAAAATTATGAATGTTTTGTGATTGTTGGAATTGGAAATTGTTAGAAATGGAAGTAGAAATTGTTAAAACTTGTTGGAAATGGAAATAGAATTTGTTGAAAATTTTTGGAAATTTTTGAAAATTGAAATGAAATTATGTATATTTTGTTATTGTTGGAAATAGAAATTGTTGGAAAATGTTGAAAATGAAAATTGTTGATGTATGTTTTGTATTATTATATATGTTGAATGTTTTGAATTATTAGCTTTTAGCTTATAGTGAATTGTTTTCCATGAAATTGAATTGTATGTAATGTAATCATACAGAATGAGTTATATTATATAAGATGGATATGCATATTATGTACTGAGATTAGGTGTTATTTATTTTTATGTGCACATATAAACGGAAGAAAATTCAAGTACTCTTGATCAACCAACTTCAGGAAGATACAATGATTCAGTTTGGGCTCATAGTGCATTAGTTACCGGTATGAAAAACTATACTGTTTGCTTGTTTTGTAACAAGCATTTGAAAGGTGGAAGAATCACTCGATTAAAAAAATATTTAGTTGGGATTAAAGGAGATATGGAACCTTGTAAAAAAGTAAGTCATGATGTGAAGTGACAGACGAAAACGTTGCTTGATGAATATCAATATGAGAGAAATAAAAGGGAAAGATTGAATTTTGAAATTGGTAGTGGAAGTTTGTTTTCTAATTTCCGTGGTGAGTTTGGAAATGTTAAAGGTGGAAGTGGTATTAGTAGTGGTGGTAGTGATACTGGTAGTGTTCTATTTCATACTTAAAAAGAAGTACCTGAATCTGATGTGAGGAAGAGAAGAAGGTAGGTGACTAGTTTCTTTGCACCATGAATAACTCTTGGAGCTCAACCTTCAATTCGTAATGCAATATAATCAAGAGATGCGACTCACAATAACGATATGACAGTAGCTAGATGGTGGTATGATATAAGTTCGTCATTCAATGCTTCTCAGTCATATTATTATCAACCTATGATGGATACAATAGCCTCTTAAGGTCTAGAATACAAAGGTCCTTTAATTGATGACTTAAGAGGTAAACTTTTGAATTGTACTGTTTCTGAAATTAGAAGTTATTTAGCTGAAAGAAGAGCGAATTAGGGTACTTATAGATGTTCAATCATGTGTAATGGTTGGACAAATAGAAGACAAGAGCTTATTATAATTTTTTTGGTTTATTCTTCAAATAGCTCTATATTTTTTAATTCTATTGATGCATTTGACCTTATTAGAAATACTGAGACTTTTTTTCAATATTTGACGAAGTTGTGAATGAATTAGGGCCAAAAAAATATTATTCAGTTTATTGCTGATAATGATTCCGCTTATAAAGCGTCATGAAAAAGGTTGCAGAATACATATAGGCCCCATTTGGTTGGCAGGAAAGTAAAATTAATTTGAAATCTGATTCCTTGAAAAATAAATCTATGGAAAGTAAAAATATTTACATGTTTAGATACTTATAAGAATTATAATATAAAAATTGGGTGGATTCTTGTTATGATGTTTGGTGTGCAATAGTATTTTATAAAATGTAATTTAATTTTAACTTATTTTTTCAATTATATCCCTAAACAAAAATTAAAATTATTATTAAATGCTATATTTCAATCAAAATAAAAAAAAGCCAAGCTTTTTATTAACTAGCTTCCTCTCTCATATTGAAGAAGCTTGTGTTTTCAAACCTCGTCCCAAATCTTCGCCTGATTCATCCAGCGGCTACTGCTCCCTCTATTTCTCACTTTTTCAATACTAATGGTGTCTGCGAATTCGATGACGGTGAAGATGAGCTGTCTATCGATGTCGATCGCCACTTTTGGTAGCGGTCTCTCTCGTTGCCGTGTACAATTCATTCAAAATTTAAAGAAAACACAGAAAATAAGTTTGACCCACGTACACGTCTACAGAAACAAGCAATAAAATGAGAATACGATGAAACAGAAAAAGGGTTTCAAGCTTCATGCTTTTTCCTTGATTGACTGTACAATGTGCATGTTTAAGAGATGCATATAGTCCCTTTTTGTCTCAAATAATTATGCCTTTCTTAATTATACCTCATAATACATGTATTTTATTTGGTCAAAAATATAGAACAAAATTATGTCTCACCTCTGTTAATTACCCAGTTATCACCCTTTTAATTACCCAATTATCCCCTTTTAATATCAGAAAGGCATAAGGTGATTTTAGTCAAGAATAATTTATTATATATTATGGTCACTTCTACTTCCAAAAAGACAAACAAGAGAACACAAGATTCATGGGCTGAAACAGTAAATAGTATACGATGAGAAAAACAAGAGAACATAGGATTCATCTCATCGTATACTTCCAAAAAGCATTAGGAAAAATAAAAAAAATCCCATCAATCATTATTAAGAAAAATAAAGAGTTATGAATAGTTTAACCAAAAAAAGTACCGCAAATCTTGATGGGTGCTTTGAACTTCAGATTCGTAGTAGATCAAAATACCCAGAAACCTCAAAATCATAGACCATACAAAATTGAAACTTTTTGTTTATAAAAAATTGCCTCTACTCAACAAAGCTTCGATTTGGATGAGTTGTGAAATGACCATGTAGAGAAGAATTGGAAAGGACCCAGGAATTGAATTAAAGGGAGACAAATCGAGCAAACGAAAACTACATAAAAGTAAGAAGGAAAGAAGAAGAAGAAGAATATTTGAAGAGGTGGTAGTGTTTTTCAAAAGAAGAAGAATATTTGAAGAGAAGAAGAATCGATCAAAATTCGTACTAATGGCAAAAGAAGAAGAATATCTAAAGAGTGGTCTTGTTTTTAAAAAAGAGTTGTTGTAGAATAAAAATATTAGAAAAGGAGGTAGTGTTTTAATAAAAGAGTTGTTGGAGAGTTGGGAGAGAAAGAATGGTTAAATTGACCAATATTATTTTTAGATTAAATTTTTGAGGAAAGTAATCTAAATACTAAGGGGGTGTTAGGATTTAGAATCCAGGAAAAGTGCTACTGCTTTCCCTAATTAGGAAAGTTTTTACTTTCCTAACAACTCAAAAAAATGAACAAAATTTAATAATTTAAATTTTATGAAAAATATTACTTTCCCGGTCAACAATATGTGCCAACCAAACGGAGCCATAATTTTTTTTTGGACTCCTTACGTTACACATTGCATTGACCTAATGCTGGAGAATATAGGAGATTCTAGGTATTTTCTTATTATTGATGAGATTGTGGTTAAAAAGGTGACAAAGTTCATTTATAATCATACATGAGTATTGAATTTGATGAGAAGGAATTTAATAATGGTAGAAATTTGTGTCATCCTGCTGTGACAAGATTTGCCACAAATTTCTTATCACTTCAGTCTTTTGTTTCAATGAAGAAAGAGTTAAGACAAATATTTACAAATGATAAGTAGATTGCATCTCAGCATGCTAGGTATAACGCTAGAAGGGAGGTTTGTAATATTATACTGAAAAATAGAGAATTTTGGTCTCAAGGTCAATTTGTTATCCAAGTTTGTGAGCCTTTGGTGAGGGTGCTTCGTTTGACTGATAATGAAAAAAAGTTGACAATGAGTTATATTTTTGATGGCATGGAGAGAGCGACGGAAGGAATCAAGGCCAATATAAAACATAGGCTTTCTTTATATACATCATATCTTTCAATTATTAACGAGAAAAGGGAAAGACAACTTTTTTCTCCAATGTTTGCAGCTGGGGCATTTTTGAATTCTAGTGTCTATTTATCTTACTAAGCAAGCTAAAGTTAATAGAGGAATGCTTTTAACTATTACAATAATTATTAGCATTGACGCGATGCAAAATCTTATAAGCTCACAAATAGAGCTTTAAAAGTTGTCTTATGGAGATTTTGGAATGTCGATTATTATTCGACAAAGAAGAAAACTTTCTCCATGTATTAGTTATTTCCTTTTTCTTATTTGTTAAAAATTAATTATCACTTTATTTTGATTATAACACAACTTTTGTTATCTTATAACTTACAATTCTTGGTGGGATCAATTCGGAAATGGTGTTTCATAATTGAAAAGGTTTGCAATTCAGATTTTAAGTCATTGTGTGAGTACAACAGGCTGTGAACGAAACTGTAGCACATTTGAATTTAACTACTCAAAGAAAAGGAATAGATTGGAGCATAAGAGGTTGAATGACTTAATTTTTGTTCGTTACAATTTAAAGCTTTTGGAAAGGTATGCTATTTTCATGATTTTTATTATTAATTTTGATATATTTTCTTATAATTTTCTAATAATTAAATTTAATTATTTACTATGAGTCTTAATAGCACAAGTAGTTCAATTGGTACAATTTTCATTGATAATATTGATCTTTTGGCAGATTGAGTTTATGAACAATCAAATTTAGTTGATTTGAATAATTTGGAAGATAATATTAGATGGGAAAGCATTGACGTGTCATTTGGTGCATTAAATATGAATGATAATGATAAAGAACCTCCTTTCAATGATGAGGATTTTGTACCAAATGATCACTGAGGTCAGTGTAGTTATAGGGAGTATCCTCCCATTGACGATTGAATTTTGTTCCAAGTTTTTGTTTTTCCCTTTCTTTTAATTTTATTTGTATTTAATGTTTACGTTAAATTCTATATATATAATGTAACTGTAAATGTTTTTATTTCAGGTTTAACTTTTATTTGATTATTTCCTTGTCATGAACTATTTTTGTAAATTGCAATAGTTAAGGATATTTATTGTTCTTTTTATTGGATGTTTTGATGTAATTATTAATTATTAAAATGATGAACTTGTATTATTGTAATATTTTAAATACTTTGTATTATTCTTAATTTTATATTTATATTATGATGATTGTCTTTTTTATATTAATTGTGATTATTATTTATATGTTAAATATTTAAAATTATTGTTTTTCATATTAATTGTTATTATTATTTACTATTATAATTTTTAGAAACATGATTGATGTAATAAGTAAACTAGTAAAATATATAGCACAATTGTACAATATATCATTAAACTATTTTGTAAATTTTAAAAATTTTAAGGATTATTTTATAAATTTAAAAAATTACTTGAAACAGTACTCAATATTAATCGATACTGATACAATATTATACTAAAATTCAATTCAGTACTAAATCCAGTGCGGTGTTCGCACCTTTGCTTACACGTCATTATTCTTGGCTGATTAAATGATGTACCAACCACTTAACTATTTAGTCAGTAACAGGTAATGGGTTCGCTATCTCCACCTTTTTCCCCATTTCTTTTTCCTTCCTTCTTAATTTTAGACCTACAGGCCTTTGAAATCAATATTCAACTCCGTAAGTCTTCGTCATCTTATGTTGTATATTAAAATTAGTTAGTTATTAGTGTAGATCATAAACAAACTAATGGTCGTGTCAGGTGGCTCGCAATTCGCATGGTAATTAAAGAATTAAGAGAAATCCCAAAAATAGTAAAATTTAAAATGAAGTATAGCTAATTTAACAAAAATTATACTGATTTCAAATTTTTCAGTTTTTGTTTTAAATAAAAACAAAATTTCTTTGATTATTAATAATTATTACTAATAATAATTACAAACTAGATAACATTTAAAGAAAAATTATTTTAATTAAATAAATTTATTTTAATCTCTTATATAATATTTATTCACAAACTATTAATAAATTATTTTTAATTATTAAATCAAATTTTATTTGAAATTTATATATTTAAGATATTTTAAATTTAATTATATTTATTAAAATTATTAAATTTCATTTATTTAATTTAATTTACCAAAATTAAATAAAAGTTTTAAGTAAAATTATATTATTTATAATTCTTATTAAAAATTAATATATTAAGGGGTTAAATAATATATATTAGTTGACATTATGAAAAAACATAAACATAAAACACAATTCAATTTTTATGGTTTTATAATTTTTGAAAATAATAAGAAAGTATAAAAATTTAAATAAGCAAGGTTTTTTAAAATTGGAAAATAAAATAAAATTTGAAACAAAATAATACTTATTTTTTTTAAAACAATAAGATGGAAAAAAGTTAAATGTTACTCCTGGTGAGAAGTATTATTTGCGAAGTACAAAAGGTATTTGGAGAAAAAAAGAGTTTTTAATCCGGTGCTCTTCGCTAATGATTGACAAAGTGTTCCTCGAATATAGGGATATAATTGAAAGAGTAATCTACAAGAACAGGTGTGACAAATTCCTTTAGCTGTCTAATCAGCAATCTCTTCAGTCTTCACGCAAAATGTTGAAAGATTTCAGAGGAAGGTCGGTTCCTCTTAAAACTTTTGGGGAACATCTCGTCATATTCATGGCAGGATAGGAATCCACATGGTTGCAGAAAATATTTATTTTTAGGAAAAAAAATCCAATAAAGAACCGGTGAATTCAGTTAAATTTAAGTAGTAATCTAAGATCAAGGAGGAAGACATATTGACTGAAAATATAACAGCCACTTTATGAGCATTAGATTACTAACAACTGTTGTAAGTACTATAACATAATTAACTGCGAAACATTAGCTGTTCAGCAAAGTTGGCTTTGGTCCAATTTCAGAAAAGTTGGCTGTTGCGTCGGGAGGCGTTCATCAAGAGAATATTGGCTAGGACTAAGAACGTACTCTTTATTCTCCCACGAGAACACAGTCAATGATTGCAAGCCTGAGGATCATTTCTCAAGCTGTTGAGTACGATCACAAGTAAAGACTACTAACCATACCCAAGAAGAAGAGGACAAAGTAAGACCAAGGCCGAGATAATAATTATTAAAGATTGAACTTCCAAATGCAACGTCATTCACTGGCTAGGAAAAGCTTAGGGGATATGTGAATCCCCTGTTAGGAAAGCTTATTCACCAAATTCTAATCGATAAAACGACATGCTCAAATAATAACTATTAGTTAGATTAGTGGTCAAAAATTGAAGGTTTTGTTTGTCTCTATTTTTGTTTTCAAATTTAGTTAAAAAAATCTGATTATTTGAGTTTTATGATTTCTGTTTTCAGTTCTGGCTCATTTTAATTTTCAAAAATTATGAAAACTATAAAAAACTTTAAATGTAAAATTCATTTTTAGATCTTGGTTGGCTAATATTGACCAAAAATTGTAGATGTCAACTAAAAATTGTAATCTATAGGGCTATTTGTTAGGGAGAGTTTTGATAAATTATATAGTTGCAATAATAAAAGGATTACTTAATTAAAATGTTTTATTGAGGAGATTTTAGAAAAACACTTTATCACCTAGATATCATTAAATGATTAAAAATGTTATTGTAAGGATATTTTAGTAATTTGGCTTTTAATTTTTTTCAAAAAGGAAATATGTTATGGAACTTTTATGATATCAAAGAAATATATAAAATTTAAATAAATCCATAAATTTCAACTATGTCCCCCCTATATTCTTTCACTCGTAATAGGGAGTTAGACTAGCTAATATATTTTGTTTGCTGTAGAAGATTCATTTCTTTGCTCACAATTTACTATTATGAAATCAACCTCACCTCCCAATGACATGACAACAGAGTACTACATTTATGTTCAATTTGACGCCATCCCAACAGACAGGATTAGATATATTCCCACTTTAAAACAAGCGAGTTTTTGAAAGGAATGAAATTGCCTATTTGCATGTGATTGAATATTGAATACAAATTGGATCGTACATATATAAAGATAGAAACTGAATATTATATTCTCGAGGGGTATTATTGAAGCACCTAATCATCGATCATAATATCAAGCAATTAATGAGAATCTTTAGCTTTAAACGACATACGGAGAATCTTTACCTTTAAAAGGATGATAAGTTGGATTAATTTCCTTTACTTTGCACTGTTTTGTTGTCCCATTTTAACGCACATTTTCTTGATGGACTCAATGCATTTAGCAGTTTGATTCCAAAATACTCCTTTGAAGCAACTGAAATAAAACTTTGAGTCAACTGGAATTGATTGAATTGAGAGAAGATGCTCAGTTTGATTAGGTTGGTAGTAAAGTAATTGGCTCAACCTATTCACTGCAATGAACTTAGATGAGTCTATGTCTTGCATCGACTTAATTACACGATATTTTTACCCCCTCACTCACATTTTATGCTGTCTATATGTACCCGCCTCACTTCAGGAAAAGAGATGAATCTGAAGAACTATAATATTGTTTTTATTCTTTTCTTGATAACGAAAAACATATACAAGGGTATTATATATATTCAAGAGAGGAATGATTATAAGTGATAATGTCTAATTTGATTGATGAGCCTCCAATTTTTCTTCTATGGCTGCCATCCATTAAGGATCCTTTAGAGCAATATGATGACTTCGAGGTTCACAAGTAAGATGGAATGTGATAAATAAGACTCATAGTCTTAAAGATGCTTTCGAGGTTATCTATTGCATTGAGTGTCATCGATATTATCATTAATATTAGTAGTGACGATGTGACTAGCCTTGACTTTTTGTACCTTTATTTGTTCTATTGTAACAAATTGTGCTTCTTCTGTAGTCGTTTGGATATTGATTGCAGGATTTGGATAGTTTTGATTGTCAATTGATTCATCATTATTTTCTTGTGGTGTCTCAATATCAGAAAATGCTTCAATATTCAATATCAAATATTGGAGCTAGTCTGTCATGATCTTTACGTGATTAACTGGTGCTTTCATCAAGATAGGTGTCTATGTTCATAGTAGATTATTAAATTTATGATTGTAAGTTATGTTAAGTTGTTGTAGTATTTAGCCATTTATTAAAGGTTGGAAATTCAACTTGTTCTAAAGGTATATGAGTTCATTCGTGCAGAAAATTTCCCTTGTCAAAGACAAGATGTCTTTGTTAGAAATGAAGGACATAATTTCCAGCTGTCACTTGGTTTTATGGACCAAGTCCATAATCTAAGTTCCACTCTTTGCATTTGTTTCATTATTCTCTGCATCACTTTTGTATTTCAGTTGTACTGTTGCCTACTTAAAGGCCGTTATGCAGAACAAACAAAATGTAAAACAAAAAATACATTTTTTGTTGTTGTATCAGTGGCATTAGAGTCATAACTGGTCAAAAATGGGCGTACTACAATAGTATCTTAAGAGAGCAAGAGAGCGGTGTGTGAGCAGCAACAACACAAAACAGAATCTTTCATTCAATCAGCAAATCCTCGTTTTGATGGTCATTATGACCATTGGAGCATGCTAAAGGAAAATTTTCTCAGAACTAAGGAATATTGGCTAGTTATCTCTGACGAGATTGTTGAACTAGCAATAGACACAATATTGACAAATGGGCAAAAATCACAATGTGATGGACTACGACTAAAGGAGTTGAAGGCGAAGAATTATCTCTTCCAACACTAAAAGAAAAATGTTAAATTGCCACAGAATATTACTGACGGTATTAAAATCGTTGAAATTACCGACCGAAAATGTATAGACGTCGGTGAAATTGGTTGTGGAATAAAAGTGTTGCAACGGTATAATATTCCGTCGCTGAGTGTTGGTGGAGGATATTTACCGACACACATTTCGGTCGGTAAAGTGGTCGGTAAAAACGTCAGATTCAGTCCCTTTATTAAAACCAAAACGACATCGTTTTAGTTTAAACTAAAATGACGTCGTTTTAATAAATTATTAAAGCCCTTCTTTTCCTTCTCCTTTCTTCCTCTCCCGCGCCCAGCTGCTCGACCTTCTCTCTTTTCCTCGTTCACTGCTGCTTGATCCTTCTCCTTTCTTCTTCGTTCTTCCTCCTGCAACGCCGTCGCTCGCCGCTGACTGGAGTCACCATTCGACTGCCGTCTCCTCGTTGTGGTCTTCGACAGGTAAGTCACTTCTCCTCTCTCCCCTCTTTCTCCGATACATGTGGATAGTGTATAGCTTTTTTGTTTTTATATTTAAATGTTTTTTAGTATTTATATTTAAATACAAACGTTTATTTATATTTAAATGTTTATTTTTACAAATGTTGATTTATATTTAAATGTTGTAATTGATTCTTATATGTAAATGTTGATTTATAGGTTTTGTAATTGGTTTATATGTATAGATGTGTTTTAATTATTTTTATAATCTGTATTAAAAGAAAAGAAAAATAATAAATTTAAATTAACATTAAAGCATTTACATGTTTTTTTAAAAAGTTCATCAATGTTCATGACTAATTGTTCAAACAAATAAAATCACAAAATAATTAAATTTATAATGAATTTCTCAATCAATATTCTTTCAAGGTAAAAAAAAATCCCATAATTGTGTTTCCTTTTAAGTTAATTATGATAAATTTGGTAAGTATATCAAAATTTGTTTCCTTATCTATTGTATTTTGTTTGAGTGAAATGTGAGATAAACTTACCATTTTTTAGCTAAAGTAAAAGTAGATTCTAAAGGAGCTATAGAAATATGAATAGCTAAAAGATCTCTAGTCAACATTCCCAAGGTGCAAAATCTTTTAGAAGCCACATTCCAATATTCTAATATATCAATGTT
>JANZLD010000004.1:7719516-7733381 GCA_026413575.1 Erythroxylum carthagenense
GGCTACAATTTTTATGTTGATCATTTTCTCGAATTTTGCCTAAATCAAAAAGTCAACTTTTTCTTCAAAAAGTCAAATTTCAAGCGAACTTTGACTAATCATAACTCTCACTTCCGATATCGAAAAATATCAAAATTTATGGCTACAGAAAGTTCTTAACATAATCTACAAGTTTTATGTAGATTATTTTATCAAATTTTGCCTAAATCAAAAGTCAACTCTCATAGGCCAAAAAGTCAAACTTTTCACAAATTTTCATTCTTTTTACACTTTCTCTCTTTGTTTCTTGATTTTCAACTTAATTTCAATCAACTCATCCACTTTTGAATATTTCTTATTTTCACTCAAAAATCAAGGTCCAACATCTTGTGATTCTATGTATTATTACCTCATTGATGCTGAAAGTTACACATTAAACTTAGATATATGCTAGTTGTTTGGAAGCTTGATTTAGCTGGTTCTTTGAAGTTAAAGAGGTAAGGGATTTCTACACTTGATAACATGTATTATTTGATGTTTGAAATGGAGCAAACATGTATTAAATAAAGAAAGAATTGAGGTTAGGTATGTGCTGGAAACTGGTTGGAAAGAGTAGATATACTGTACAGGTTTCGATATTTTAGCTATATCATGCCCTGTAAGTATCCAAGTTGGATGAATTTTAATTCATATTAAACTTGAGATAGATGCCTACAACTTTCTTAAAGAAGTCGAATTTTAATTCTGTCTCTAATACTTTTAAAATTGGCATGAAATTAAGTCTTGGCTTAGGCTATAGCACTACCAGGGACAGAAATCATATCCTGTGGTTATTGAATAAACTGTATTGATGTAGGCTGAATTAGACTAAAGTGTATTCATCAAAGTTTTAGCTTATTCTCTTAAATTTAAATTGGTATAAAGTTTGTAATTTTTTGATATTGTAATTGAGAGACATAGGTTGTAAAACTTGAATGCATGATCATTTACTAGCCAAAATTTCAAATGTACTCAGTCTGTAGTATATTGAGTATAACTTCTAGAATAATGAATCAAATTGTATAAACTATAGTTCATTAGAAATTTAAGACATAGAGGAACATTTTTTTAGAAGAATACTTTGCTCAGAAGCCTCAGTTTCTATATCAAAATAGCCATCTGAATTGATTTGAAAAAGATTAATTGGATGAAAATGAGAGAGTCTATTAGAATGTTATGAACTGGAGTATTTTTATTGAATATGCTTCGGTATTTTGATTATATCTTGAATTATGGATCTCCAAATGAGTTTTTTCTTTATTCAGATTAAACTAGAGACATAAGACCACAACTTTCCTGAAGTGATAAAATTACAATTCTATTTTTAAGAATTTCAAAATCTGATTTTAAATTGAGTTAAGAATTCTATTGTAGCTTTAAAACGGTTTGAATTCTTTTAAGTATAACTTTCAACATGCAAAACCAAATTGTATGATTTTGGTGTCATTAGAAACCTAAGACAAAGGTCAAAAATTGTCTAGAAGAAAGTGTTACTTAAATACTCCTTTTTCTTGATCTAAATGATCATGCAAAGTAGACCTGAAAGCTGGACTATGTCTTTGAACGTGCATGTTATATGATACATTCATAATAATGTTGATTCAGTTACATGAAAAATATGGTAATATGAACTTATGTTTGATTGCATATAGAAGGGAAAGTAGAGCGATCACTTACAGATATCACCGGAACATCAAGGCAATAAGCAAATGGGAGCGATAGTAAGTAATCTTAGATGGTCACACCTTACCTTGTTCTGTTTGTTGACTTTCATTTATGCTGATTGTGTTTTGAATTTCGAACAATGATTGTCCAAGGTGTTTGAAGCATGTTTATATCTTTGGAAGTGCTACTTGCTTGTGAATATGATTAAATACTTGCTTTGCACATGAAATGTCTAAAATGAATTTATTTTGTTTTAAAACTGTTGAGTCCTAGTTGTGGGTAAATAGGCATACCTAGAAGGGTCTGTAACTGCTCCTGTGACATTTCGGTGACACTTCAGTATCGAGACTTTGGTTTCTCCTGTTACACTTCGGTATCGAGACTTTGGTCTCTCTTGTGACCCTTCGGTGTCGAGACTTCGGTCTTTCTTATATAAGTCCCATTACCTGCTTCTGTAAATGGATTAGCTATCATTTAATTTTGTATTCTGATATATGTTGTTTCTGACATAACAAAATAGGGTTCTGATTCTAAAAGGTTTATACCCTTTTGTGATATTCAGTTCTGTTAATTATAAAATCTGTTCTGAAATGCATTATGTCTGATTTATTATTAAAGCAATCTTTTAATGCATGTTTATGCTTTTACATGATTCAGTATAATGAGTTATCACTTCATGTATGGATTAGCTATTACTTACTAAGCTATATGCTTAGTATGGTGGATTTATCCTGTGTAGGTTTAGAGCGAGGTTTTTAAAGACTGAAACAAGTCATCCACAATGGCCAAAGGAGATTGAGTTTTGATTGTCAAAATGTATTTTTGAGTTTGTTTTTGGGCTTATATATGATGTATATGACTTTTGGATTTGTTTGAAGGTTTATAATAAGCTTATTACAGGTTGGTTTTCGAATTTACAATATATAATATATGTTTGTTTAAGGTTTTGGAAATGCATGTATGAAATGTTTTGTAAGTTTTGGAATGTTTTGTATTTTGAATGTTTTGTGTATGTGTGACACTCGCAATATCCTCCCAGGGGGTATATACGGGTGTCTCAGCAGATCCTAGATCTTGACAGTAAATTCAGCATGTAAAAAATTCTTGGCAGCTTGGATAACTTCCTCATTTGGTCCTGTTATTAACATATCATCTACATTGATAATGATTACTAAGAAAGACGAGTTGGAATGCATGCAAGTAAACAATGATCATGTTTAGATTGAATAAATCCAAATTGTTGTAGTTTAGCATAGAACTTTAGATTCCATTGTCTGGAAGCCTATTTGAGTCTGTAAATAGATTTAACTAGCTTACAAACTTCACCAGGTTTGACTTTTGTGTAACCTTGAACAATTCTTTATCAAGAAAACCATGAAGAAAAGCATTTTTTATGTCAATTTGATGTAACAACCAAGATTTTGTAGAAGCAATGGCAACAAATAACCTCACAGCTACTAGTTTAGCAATAGGAGAAAAACTATCGATACAATCAAGGCCTTCAACTTGGTTATATCTTTTAGAAACTAATCTCGCCTTATACCTGTCCATATTTCCATCAAGTTTAAATTTTACCTTATAAACCCATTTAGAACCAATAGCTTTATTGTTTGGAGGTAAGGAAGTTAGTTGCCATATATTATTCTCCTCCAATGCATCTAGCTCTTGTTGCATGGTTTTAACCTGATTTTCATTCAGTTTAGCTTAATTGTAGCTCCTAGGTTCAGGAATGATGTTATATTTGCCATGAAATTTATGTATAATAGGACCAATTCAATTGAACAAAAGGAAAAGATGGAGGAGTATAGGACGTACCTGATTTAATCGACTCAGCAGAGATTTTCCTACAGTGGAAGAGAAGTCATATAGAAATGTAAATCCTTTAGTTTTGTAGACCGATACTTGATTCTCGTACTTTGTCTGGTAGGTAAGTTAGGTAGAGGAGACCTAGGATGAATTGGGATAGGTTCAGAAATTGATTCTTTATTTAGTTGTATGGTATTCTCTGTATCATCTGCAAATGGTATCGTTGAAGGGTAACAGAAGTCATTAGTAAGAGTTAAAAAAGATTCATTGTAAGGAATTAACAAAAGAGGAGTTGTATTATTTTGTGGTGTGATATTAGTATTGGTTTGGGCATAGGGACACATGGATTCATGAAATATGACATCTCTTCAAATGAAGGTCTTTTGGGTATCAAGATCATACAACTTGAAAGCTTTTTGACTAGTTACATAGCCAATAAAGGCATGTTTAAAGGCTCTAGCATTAAATTTATGCTAATAGGGTAATGTATTTATGGCATAGCAAAGACATCTGAAAGTCTTAAGATTGTTATAACTTGGTGGCTTATCATAGAGCATCTTATATGCAGTTTTTCATGATAAGAAAGGGGTAGGAAGTCTGTTGATAATGTAAGTAGTCACGAGAATTGAATCCTTCTAAAATTTCTTTGGCATCTTACTTTGAAACATAAAAGATCTAGAAATTTGCAATAGGTGCTTATGCTTTCTTCCAACTACTCCATTCTGTTGAGGGGAGTATGGACATTGAAAAATCGAAGGGGGTAGTAGTTTCGTAAACTTTCCGATTCATTTCTGGTAAACAAAAAAATAAAAAATTAAGAGAACTAAAAATAAATCAACACCAAAATTTGTTAATGCAGTTCGACATACCTTGCTTACGTCTGTGGGGTCCTCATCTAGTTTAATTATTTCACTAACGATAATAGTTTTATACAAGGCTTTACCGAGCCGATACCACTCAACCCTTGACACTATCCCTCGTCCTCACTACTTGTGAAAGAACTTCACACCCAATAACATGACCGACTTGTGTTAACCTCGTCAAAGGATTTTTCTAACTACTTTTACTCAAACAACAATTAATAAAAATAACTCAATTAGTTAATTAACTAAGAAATGAATGACAATATACTTGAGATAAGAGAAATACTTCCTTATGGTTTTAGCTTCTCAAAATAATCTATCAATTGAAACGATCCATCCCAAATTCAATATCTTCAATTAAACCATATGAAAGTATAGACAATAGATGAAGACCCACAGTGTTTTACTCACAAAAACAACTCACAACCCCAAATGAAGACGTTTGGAGAAAATAGTTCACAAACCCACTGTACGTAGTCAACACACTCTTTCTTCATTGAAGTATGTCATAGTGTTTCTTCAATTAATAACTGACACCCACTCCACTATTGCTAACATTCATTGCGCCATTTACTTTCTCACACAACACATTATTTTTTTATTCAACTATTAACCCAGAGATGTAAGATAGCCACCATGTGTTTTTTACTCCAATTCACAATTAACGCACACACCTTCTGTGGAACACATACACGTCAACTCAATTGCTTCACACTCACATTAGAGATAGGCTTCTGCCGTGGATAGGAGATGTGAACATCATGCACATTGAAGATAGACTTTTATCGTGGATACAATCCCTCAAGCAACGAGAGTCCTACTACAACCATGCAATCACTCACACACCACACCAAATTTTCTTCAGCTCTTCTCTTCTTCTACTTCTCCTGTCTCTCAACATTTCCCTTGTTCTTCTCTCATATGGCGATCACGAGACTGCTCCCAAAGGCCCGATGTCCTTCAACGCACTCATAAAGCACTCTGGCAATCTGGAGGCCTCGGCCTCGTCCACCTTTGAGCTACAAAGAAAACTCGTTAAGACTACTCGTGCCGTCGACTCTTCTGGAGGCGTTCAGTCCTCTTTCTCTCTCATTACTCCATCTGCTGCCGTTTTTTAGGTTTTTATTTATGTTTCATTTTTTCTTAGTGTTTTCTACTGAAAGTGCAGGTTCCGGTATCTGGCTCAGGCAACGAAAAGGCCTAGAATAAAAGGGAGCTCAGGCAAATGGGTCTTTGAGCAGCTTCGATGTTCAGGTTAGTGGTATCATATATCTTTACAGTGTCCAGAGTGCAGGTTCCATGTCTAGCTCCCAAGTACTTCCTTGCTGCTTCGCTGTTGTCGTGTGCATACATGTGTGGTTATCGTATTTATGCTTGCTATTACGTTTTGTTTTAGTTTTGTCTTAACGGAAATGGCTCTGGTTTTGGTTTCGTATTTTAGTATGAGACTTCTATTTAGTTGCTTCTTTTGTGCTTATTCTGGTCACTATAGCGTGTCCTTGAACCGTTTAGTTTTATTAGCCACCTACTTGGGAGAGTTTACCAGCCCTTGCCCCCACCCGTCTTGTGTTCTTTCCCTAGTGTTTTAAATTTCACACGGTCACTGTGTTTTTGATTCTGGGTTTCGCTTGGCCACACTGCCTGCAGCTTAGGGGAGGGATGGGGACGCGGGGCTGTTTGCACGACCAACAAAGACTGTCTTTCTCGTTGTAGGTTTTTTAGAGCCTTCTCGACCCTCCTGAGTAGTTGCCTACAAGAAACAGCAGCGACGCGACAACTCATATGCAGATCCTTTCCCACTCTCTTTTGTGCCCTCTCTTTCTCTCTCTTTGATTACCCAAATCTTCACGTCTTCTGATTCTGTCTTGTCTAGTCTGTTGTTCTGCACTTGTAGGTTTAACTCTGTTGTACTATACTCGATAGTTAGGCTTTTATCTTCTCTCCTGTTTCCCTGGGTTTTGCCAACCGCCCATAGCCTTTAACACGGATTTAGTTCTAGTGTTCTTACTTTAATACTTTTTTTCTTAATATTATTATTTATTTCTTTATTTCTTTATTTTAGGATAATCTTACTTTTTCTTTATTGAGTTATTTTTAGTTATTTAATATTTTCCCATGCTAATTTCACCTTTTTCCTTCTATATTTTTGCATCATTCTTTTATCTCATTTGCATGTGGGTCTATCGGGAAATGGCCTCTCTACTATGTAGGGGTAAGGCTGCGTACTATCAGACCTCCCCAGACTTTGCCTCAATGTGGGACTTCAGACTGGGTATGATGATAATGATGATGATGATATATATCAAGACATGCAAGATATACAACTGCTCACGTCACTCTCCAACCTTTTCATGAGATATCTTTCAACAACTTATTGGTGCACGATACAAACAAGAAAAAAGAGTCCCACTTCAACTAAGAGTCCCACTTCAATTAGAAAATTATTCATATCGCTCTTGAATCCAAGTCATTATTCAATTAATATCTTATATATCCAATTAATAAATAATGCCAAAATTAAATAAAAGATATATAACATATATCCTAACAATTTCTCCCTTTTTGGAATTGTTTGTCACAAATATGAAACTATCCTTAAATAACATAATTGGACATATAAGTATCAAATTCACAATTCATATGACAAATACTCCCCTTAATCAATCATCAAGTTTATTCAATCATCTAAATTTCTCTCCCTTGGGATTAAAAAAAGCCAAAAAGTAAGACGAATAGTCACACATATACCTTGGAATCTTCCCCTTAAATGGAACATTTACCATAAACAATCTGATGTCTCCCCCTTGGGACAAAACGATATCAAAATGCATAGTCATAATAATCAACAATAGGTGTAGTGGAAGAATCATAAGCACACCAAGAAGACAAATTACCGCCATTCAAAACACTGAAAGATATGCTTGAAAGAGAGAGAGATATCTGAGAGAGATTCATACTCAACAGAGAGTTGAGGAGTTTTCGGTAGAGCCAAATAGAAGTCACAATAAAAACTAATAAAAAGATGAAACGACAACGGCAACATAAAAACTAAAGATGTCAAAAAGCAAAACGAATAGTCACACATATATCTTGAAATCTTCCTCCTAAATGGAACACTTACCATAAACAATCTGATGTATCCCCCTTGGGACAAAACAATATCAAAACACATAATCATAATAATCAACAATAGGTACAGTGGAAAAATCATAAGCACGTCAAGAAGATAAATTATCGTCATTCAAAACACTGAGAGATATGCCGGAAAGACAGAGAGATACCTGAGAGAGATCTATACTCAACAGAGAGTTGAGGAGTCTTCGGTGGAGTTAAATAGAAGTCACAATGAAAACTAATAAAAAGATGAAACAACAGCGGCAACATAAAAACTAAATAACTAAAAAAATACTTTAAAGTAACTGACTCTGACAACAAACAAATACTTTAAAATATAAAGCACATAGTCTCTGTGCCTATCGAAAAAATTCAAACCTAGCCTTATTCCTTGTCATATTATCTTTGTCATTGGTTTCCTCTTTTAAAGTAACTGACTTGTCCTTTGTCTAAAAAGCTTCTTTATAAGTAATAACTAATTGTGAATCTAGACAATTTCTTGCTTTTCCTTCACTAAGATTTTGTGCTTGTACTTGACCATTTCTAGCCCAAGAGTGCTTCGGTAACATGGGTTGCTGTCGGAAATTTAATGGAAAGTGTCTAGATTTTCGATTGACCCCTTTTAAACATAATTTGTAACATCTTGTAGCATCTCGGTCTTATGTACCCGATAACTTCGCAAAAATGACACGTCGGTACAAATCTTTGATTCTTTCTCGATGTTTCTTCTTCTCGGATAGATCTAGACATATTATTTTTCTCCTCATTCACTTTAGAGCACTCACACTTATACCCAATGCCTTGAAGATCCCCTTTAACCTTACCAATTTCTATTAATTTTTCTAATTTTTCTGTGTCTCCATTCAACATTCTCAATCCCTTTCAGTACTTATCAATTTCATTCTAGCTTCACCGAGCTCATATGACGTCAACATCAATTTCTTTTCTAACTCTTGGATGGTATTCTTCATAGAGAGGTTCTCTTCCTTCAATCTTTCTACATATTTCACCTATTTTTCATACATTAATTCGTAGCCTCATAAATGTTCTCATTTTTATCACCTAAACCACCTTCATCACTGTCATAATCTGAGATTAAGCTTTGAGCTAAATCTTTTATGTGTGTTTCCCAAAATTTCCCGATCTACTTCCTTTTCGTCTTCAGTTACTTCCTTCTTAATTGCTGTTAAGCAAGTAACTGGGCTTTTGCTGTACAAAGTAACTAATACAACACTATTCACAATTTCTTCTTCACTTCCATATTCATTTCTGGATTCGTTATCACTCCAAGTGCTCGTATAGGATTTTCCTTTTCTCTTCTTCATGGTATTATTACACTATACTGGAACATGTCCAAACCTTTGACACTCATGACATTGAATTCTCTTTACGTTTCTTTCTCCCTTTTAAGTTTTGGCTTGTTGTTTGAAGTTGTTGTTCGATGAGCTCCTGCCTTTTTGCCTAAACTCGGGTTTGTCCTTTTTCACTCTCTTTAGCCACTTACTGAACTCTCGTGTCAATAGCTCCATATCCTCATTCTCATTAGATTCATCTTCTAAGTCATTCACGACTTTACCAATCTTGGCATGCAATGCTAATCCTTTCTTCTTCTCTCGATTTTCCCTCAATAGATTCATTTCGAAATTAGTAAGAATTCCAATTATCTTCTCTAATGACAAGTCATTGATGTCATAAGCCTCCTCGATTGTTGCAATTTTTGAAATAAATCTTGGAGGTAGTGATATCAATATCTTCTTGATTAGTTTCAGGTTGGAATAGTTCTTCACGAGTTGACATGCCTAATTCGCTATATCTTGCAATCTTTCATGAAAGTCTCCAATAGTCTCATTTTCATCCATCTTTAGTTCTTCAAACCTCACAGCTAACATCTGTAATTTTGATGCTATCATAAATTTGGACCCTTCATGAATAATCTGCAAAGCATCCTATGCTTTTTTAGCTGATTCATAGGTTGATATCATTGAGAAGCATCCTTCATCAATAGCACTAAAAATTGCATGCATTGCTTGTGAGTTTCCAAGTGCATTTTCTTCTTCGGCTCTTATCCATTCAGTGGATCTTTTTGAACTACCTCTCCCTTATTGTCAGTAATCATCGGATGAGTCTACCCATATACTACCGAATGCCAGGCTTTTGTACCCTGAGCTTGGATGAAGACGGTCATCCGTGATTTCCATGTAGGATAGTTAAAGTCATCCAACAGTGGTAGTTTGGTGATTAATGCACCCTTTCTTATAGCCATGTTTGCGAAACTAGGATTTGCACCAACTTGCTACCAAGTTTTGAATCGGTGACCTTGCTCTGATGCCAATTGAAAAACTGAAGGGGGTAGTAGTTTCACAAACTTTTTGATTCATTTCTAGCAAACAAAAAAATCAAGAGAACCAAACATAAATCAACACTGAATTTTGTTAATGATGTTCAGCACACCTTGCTTATGTCTGTGGGGCCCTCACCTAGCTTAATTCTTTTACTAATGGTAATAGTTTTATACAAGGCTTTATTGAGCCAACACCACTCAACTCTTGACACTATCCCTCGTTCTCACTATTGGTGAAAGAATTTTACACCCAATAACACGACCGACTCAGGTTAACCTCATCAGATGATTTTTTTAACTACTTTCACTCAAACAACAATTAATAAAAATAACTCAAGTAGTTAATCAACTAAGAACTGAACGACAACATACTTGAGATAAGAGAAAGACTTCCCTATAGTTTCAGCTTCTCGAAATAATCCTTCAATTGAAACAATCCATCCCAAATTCAATAGCTTCAATTAAACCATACAGAAGTATAGACAATAGATGAAGACCCACGATGTTTTGCTCACAAAACAAATCATAACACTAGATGAAGACAACTAGAGAAAATAGCTCACAAACCTACTACACATAGCCAACACACTTTTGCTTCACCGAAGCATGTCGTAGTGTTTCTTCAATTAATAACTAACGCCCACTCCACTATTGTTAACATTCACTATGCCATTTACTTTTCTCACACAACACACGATTTTTTCTTCAGCTATTAACCCAGAGATGTAAGATAGCCACCATGTGTTTTTTTTACTCCAATTCATAATTAACGCACACACCTTCTGTGCCACACATGCACATCAACTTAATTGCCGCACACTCATGTTAGAGATAGACTTCTGCCGTGGATAGGAGATGTGGACAACATGAACATTAGAGATAGACTTCTACTGTGGATACAATCCCTCAAGCAATGAGAATCCTACTACAACCATGCAACCATTCACACACCACACCAAATTTTCTTCAGCTATATATATCAAGACATGCAAGATACACACCTGCTCACGTCATTATCCAACCTTTTCATGACATATCCTTCAGCAACTTATTAGTGCACGATGCACAAAAGCAAAAAGAGTCCTACTTCAATTAGAAAATTATCCATATGGCTTTTAAATCCAAGTCATTAATCAATTAATATCTTATGTCCAATTAATAAATAATGTCAAAAATAAATAAAAGATATAGAACATATATCCTAACATACATGATCTCTGGTGCATGATTCCTTTTGCTTGGAAGATACTTGAACATTCTGAGTTGATAAACTAACTTCCATTATCACTCCTTATGATTTTGGCAGTGGTTTGGAACTGGTTCTTAATAAAGATGAGGAAGTTTGCAAGAGTTTTGACTATTTGGGATTTGTGGTGGAGTAAAAATGTCCATGGAGCCTTACTTTAGTCATCAACAATAGTTAAGATATACTGGGCTCTAGAGATGGATGAGGTTTTATACGATTCCCATATATCTATGTGAATGAGATCAAAGATGTGATATGAAGAGGTTTGGCTTTTAAAGATTAGTAATCTTTGTTGTTTGGATAAAGGACAAACATCACATAGAGGTAAATTCATTGAATTATCAGAAATAATTCCAACAATATGCTTTATGACAACGTGAGGTGCATAACCTAACCTGATATGCCAAAGTTGTAAATTTGTTCTAGATCTTTTATTTCTATGTTCACCAAATGTACATATTATTTGCCTGGGTTTATGAGAAACTGCTACCTTTGTATTTTGAACAAAAGAATCAATTGTATCTTGTAAAAAACTTACCTATCTAGAATGTAAATACTTCCTAAAACTCTTCCTATTACCAAAATCTCCTAAAATATGCAAAAGAGGGGTAAGATGTGATTTTAATTATAGACAAATTCGTAAGTTTGTGAATTAAAAGTAAGTTGAATTTATAGTTGGGTATGTGAAGAGCAATGGTAAGTGTAAGTGAAGAATTTATTGTTATATTGCCTATGTGATGAACCAGTTTTACTGATCCATCAGGCAAGAAAACTGGTGTATATTCTTTTGGGCTTTAAGGTTGATAAAAAAGATTAAAGTTTGATGTCATATGGTTTGAGGCTCTTGTATCAATTATCTATGAACCAAGTTCTACAAAGTCAATTGAGCTAAAAGCAAAATTAAGTACTAAACTTGCAAAGTTTCTAGATGAGCAAAATTGATTTGGCGACTATCCTCACTAATATTCATTCCCTTTATTTATTTCATAACCTCTTGTTAGATAATTGCAGTCCATCCAGGTGTCTTCTAGATAATGTTAGATTTATCAACTCCTTCAAACGGTGTGTTGGCAAGATTAGTTATCATTCTTAGTTGTTTCTTTCTTTTTTGTTCCTTGTTGCCCTTATACCACTTTCGATATCCATGTAATTTGAAGTAAGTTTCTTTCAAATGTCCCTCTGTGTTGCAATAATCGCATAATCCATCTTTCTTTGCTTCTCTTTTCTTGTCACGCCATTGATTGCTTTCTTTGTTGTATTCTTTTCCACCTTCTTTCCTAAAATTGTGTCATCTAGCCAACAGAGCATTATGCTTAGAGAACCCATATTCATACTCAGGTGACGTCTTAGTTGGCATGATGAATTTTTCATTAATGAATCCTAATTTTACCTTAGCTCCTAAGACAATTCTCATGGATCTCGACCATGACATGTAGTTAGATACATTAAGAGGAGAAGAACAAGAATCATAGTAGGATGATCTAATGATTGAAGTTGTAAAGGATATTCAATGATTTGGCTTCTATACTATTGTCCTACTTCGTAACTATGATCATTTTTGCCATGATTTATAGTGACGAGTAATAGCAAAATGTGTATTTTATTAGCAACTAGTGATTGTATGCCTCTCTTATACCATATATAGATTTAGCTAAATGAAGTAAAAAGGAAATTTTGCTTTTTCTTTTTATTATTAATGCTAATATCTATTTTATATACAAATAAAATCAAGAAGAGTTAACTGTCATTAAACTGCTAACAGACTAGCCACCTACAACTACTTATAACTGCTTTAACAACTAATAGACTAACAGTTACAGTTGAGAGCAAAGTGATAGACCTAGATACTACTATTTATATTTACAATATAGACCTATGCATGAAGTTTCAATACATAAATAACGTAAACTTTTTTCCTTTTACTCATTTTGTGTATATTAACCATTTTGTATAATTGATACAATCAAAAATAAACTAAAGAAAAAGGGCAAAAGTATATTTCATAATTTATGGTAGAGAAACCATGAACATGGTTTGGCAAGTCAGTCTCTTCTTAACCTATGCCATTTGAAAGATTTTGAAGTAATTTCATGAAATGAATATGAAAATTTTGAAATATGCAAAGAAAAAGAAAATCGAAACAATTTGGGCCTTCCCAAAGTACACAGCCCGATAAGATATATTTACTCGAAGATTTTAAAATGATATTTTTCACTAATGATCAAATTATTTTAAAAATAGAAAATTAGCCATTATTAACTAAAAAGAAAAGCAAGGGATGGAAATCAGGTGAAGTTTTCATGACATGTTGGAACTCCTCTTGAAGATACACGCAAGGATAAACCAACAAAAATGATTGAAGAAAATATAAATTAAAAGAACAAGATTCAATGTAGTCTACTTTAATATTTTAAACTTTATTTTTTATTATACAAATTTCGAACATGTAAATTAAAGTTATACATATGCTTTAGTCTAGACAATGTAGAATATGTAATTTATTAAATTAAAAAACGAAGAAGTCTATTAAAAATATAATTTATACATTTAGAATAAATTTGATAAAATTAAAATAAAACAGAATAAATCAATTTTTAGTTAAGTTTAATGAATATATTGGACATTTCTATATAACAGTGAAGTTAGCAGCCTCATACCTCGAATACTGGTCTGGTACTGAGGCTATTGAGTTAGATATGGGGGCTGATCTCCTGTTCATTTTTTCCTGTCCTATTCTGTCTACTTTGTATCTGAGTCATTCACTCATGTGGGTCTCACATGAGTGGATGACTCAGATGCAAAGTGGACAGAA
>JANZLD010000004.1:7749053-7769817 GCA_026413575.1 Erythroxylum carthagenense
GGACCAAAATAAGCATAAAAATTATGAATTGAGGGTCAACAAGTGCATAATCACTTAAGAAATTATGGCCAATTTATAGTATAAATTTGGCTCAATCAACAAGTATAGGATATAGACAAATCTGCTGAAGATACCTAAGATCAAGCACAATCATAACTATCGTATCTTGTTTATACACGTTACATTTGACTTATTCCTATTACGCTGCTCCTATTGAAAGTTACAATTTTGAAGATTTTTCCTGTATTAGCTCTATTGTTAGTGACAGAGAAAATGCTCAACTTCTAGCTCCTTTTACCATGGAAGAATTTAAGAAAGCGATTTTTGATATACATCCTGATAAAGCTCCTGATCCTGATGGCATGAATCCGGCTTTTTTTTAAAAATGTTGGGATATTATTAGTGGCGATATTTTTACTCAAAGTTGTGCTTGGCTCATAATTGCAAATTTCCTATTGGTTTAAATAATACTACTATTGTTCTTATTCCAAAAAAGGATAATGCGAGTAGTATGACGGATTTGAGGCCTATTGCTTTGTGTAATGTGATTTACAAAATTATTGCGAAGGTCTTAGCTAATAGACTCAAGAAAATCTTGCCCAGAATTATCTCTCCTATACAATCGGTTTTTGTTCCGGGTCGATTAATCTTGGATAATATTATAGTTGCTTTTGAGTTGATTCACTACAAGAAGAATAAAGGCCGTGGGTCACGTGGGGATGTGGCATTTAAAATTGATATTAGTAAGCCTTATGATAGGGTTGATTGGAGTTATTTGGAATTTATTTTGCTTCGGTTGGGCTTTGATGCTAAATGGGTTGGATGGATTAAGCTTTGTGTGACTACTGTTAATTATTCTGTGGCGTTTAATGGCAATAGTGTAGGGCCTATTATTCCGGGACGGGGTCTCAGACAAGGGGATCCTCTTTCCCCGTATCTTTTCACTTTGTGCGCGGAAGGTCTTTCAGCTCTTTTGTGTAAAGCAGAGTTGAGAGGAGATATTCCTGATGTTCGAATCTGTGAGGGTGCTCCTAATATCTCTCACCTTTTCTTTGCAGATGACAGTTTTTTCTTTTTCCGAGCTTCATCCAATGAATGTGGTCATCTCAAGAATATTATCTCTATCTATGAAGAGGCATCGAGTCAAGCAATCAATCTGCAGAAGTCGGGTGTCATGTTCAGCTCTAATACGAAGCAAGATGTTAGACAGGCTATCACTAATATTTTGGGGGTTTCTAATCCTATTGCCCATCGTCATTATCTTGGGTTACCTTCGTTGATTGGGAGAAATAAAAAACAGGTTTTTGCCTTTTTGAAGGATCGCTTGAGTAGAAGTACTAGTTGGAAGAACAAGCTACTTTCAAGACCAGGAAAGGAAATTCTTTTGAAAACAATTGCTCAAGCCCTTCCTACTTATTGTATGAGTGTTTTCTGGCTCCCTTTGGGCATTTGTGATGATTTACAGAAGATGATGAATTCCTTTTGGTGGGGTTCTTCTTCGAGCGATCGTGCTAAAATTCATTGGGCTAAATGGGAGCGACTGTATGTTCCTAAGAAATTAGGTGGCATGGGTTTCTGTGATTTGAAGTGTTTTAATCTCACGATGTTGTGCAAGCAGGGTTGGCAGTTTCTAACATACCCAGATTCTTTAGTGAGCCAAGTTTTTAAGGCCTGGTATTTTCCGAATTCTGATTTCCTACGTGCAAGAGAAGGAAGAAACTCCGGTCTCATTTGGAAAAGTATCCACTCAACTAAAAGTCTTCTAGACAAGGGTGTTAGATGGCGGGTGGGTGATGGTGCTTTTTGGTGTTTAAAGATCCTTGGCTGCTCAATGATTCTAATTTCTATGTGCTCTCGAATCCTTTACATGGTATGTTTGAGATGAAAGTTAATGAGCTGATTGATCCTAATAATTTGACTTGGGATTCTTCTCTAGTTAATGGTATTCTAACTCCTCAAGAGGCGTCACAAGTTTTCCAAATACCCATTTCTCCATCTAAGCCGAAAGATACCCTTTGTTGGCATCACGCCAGGAATGGGATTTATAGTGTGAAGTTTGGATATAGCGTTGCTACTTATCTCTTGTCAGGTAATCAAGATTATGGTGTGGTGGGCCCGTGGAATAGCATTTGGGGTGTTCATCTTCCCCCAAGATTAAAGAGTTTACCTGGCGTATTTTGCGTGACTTTGTTCCTTGTAAGCAGCGCATCCTAACGCATGGGGTTAATTTGGACCTCGTTTGTTCACGCTGTGGTGCATTAGAGACTATGGACCATGTCTTGCTTACCTGCCCTCATGCTCGAAACGCATAGACATCCTCAGGTATTATTTTACATAACGCTATTATTAAGGACTGTATTATTGCTTGGCTACGTGGAGATAATTTGGATCATAGAGATAAAGCCTTTACTATCTGCTAGAGTTTGTGGTTTTATCGGAATCTCTTTTGCTGGAAACAACAAGATACTCCCCCGTATACTATTGTGTCATTTGCAGATGACTATCTTCGAGACTGGAAAGCGGCGAAAGGTATGTTTGGGCAAGTGCAGGTTGTATCTAGTAAGCCTAGTCATTCCCTAAGGTGGAAACAGCCTTCAATTAGTTGGGTCAATTGCAATTTTGATGCTTCGGTTGATAAAAGATGAAACAAGTCAGGTTTTAGGGATATCCTTCGAGACCATCATGGTAAATTTATTTTGGGCTTTTCGGAGCATATTCCTTTTTGTACCAATGCCACTCTAGCAGAAGCCATGTCTATCAGAGAGGTTTTAGCCTGGATTAAAAGCCTTAATATGGATAATGTCCTATTAGAATCAGATTGTTTAGAGGTTATCGATGGTCTTAATTCTAGTTCTTCTAATTTCTCTGAAGTTGGTATAGTGTTTGTTGACTGTCAGAAGCTAAAGACTCACTTCCAACATCTATGGACATCTCAAAATGCTAATAGAGTCACTCATTCTTTGGCAATGGTAGCTCTGTTACATGCAGATCGTTTTACTTGGCACTCGTTACCAAGTTTTCTTTCTTCTATTATTCTTTCCGATGTTTCTTGTCTAATAATTAATTATGACGAGGCTTAGGCCTGCGTGTATAAGGTAAAGCCTGTTGGCTTAGGGATTAGTTTTTGCTTCCTCTTTATTAATTTATTTTCTCTCATGGTTGTTTTAATGTCAAAAAAAAACTCAGTCCTATTTTTATTGTTTCATATACTATTTAATACGTAGAACATATATTTAAAAAATTGATGGTTATATGGAGCGCAAAGCAAAATGAGCCCGAATTTTTTGTTTAACATTACTCTATCTAATTATGTCCAATTAAAATAATGTCATCATTTTTGCTTAAATTTTAAGAGACCAATCACTCATAAATGTCACGATTGTGACTTAAGTATCACATTTGTGACTTGTGTCACGCTCGTGATATAATGCAGTGTTTGGTTGATGTCTCCATTGGTAGAGATAGATGACAGAGACATAAAAGTTCTATACCTGTCAGTGCTTACTTGCTGCCCCAACTTATTTTGTTCCTACTCCAGAGCACAGCGACAGAAATTTTTTGTTCCTTCCAAGACTGTGGTAAAAGATTTCTTGTCCCAGGGATAGAAACAAAATACATAAGCAACTTTCAGAAATATCCCTTCCCTCATATAAGCAATTTTTTTATTCTTAATTATATTATTAAACTCATCATCACCATCATCATCATCATTATTATTAAGCAATTTGGTTATGAGGTCACAACACCTTCCTCATGAAACCAAGTGACACTTGTCTACCTGTAGCTTCCCCAGATTGACCAAATCATGGTTATTCGTGCTTACATATGATTGGTTGCTATCATTATTGACCTAAGTTTTGGTTGACCATTTCCTTTTTAATTTTTAAAGATACAAATTTATCCAATAATGGGTTTTACTAATAAAAGAAATGTTCTGAAAGTTTATTATAATATTAAAAATTAATTTGCTAAATTTGTATTTACATATCTTTAAATATTAAATCAATTATACAAACTTTATCATATACAATATAATTTTTGTTAAAATAATATTATAATTTTATTTTAATATCAGATAAATAAGATCGCATCTAGTTATCTAATATTAAAATAATATTATAAAATTGATAAATTAGATAAATAATATTATAAAAGAACATATATTAAAAAAATTGATGGATATATCGAACCCATAACAAAATGAGTCCAGATCTTTTGTCTAATATTACTTTGACTAGCTCTGTCCAATTAAAAAAACGTCATTATTTCTACTTAAATTTAAGCAACCCGTTACTTATAATTGTCACGACTGTGTGTCACGTTTGTGGCTTGTGTCATGCCCGTGACATAAGTTTCGCAGGTGTGACACTTAAGTCAGGGCCGTGACTATTTTTTTTATTTTTTATCATTTTGATTTTAATTATAGTACTATTAGTTTAATAAAAAATAAAATTAAAATGATAAAAAAATTTAAAAACTTAGTTTAAATTTGTTTCACAAGCATGACATATATATATTTTTATTTTTTCAATTTTAATTTTTAAATAGAATTTATAAGATAAAAAATTTAAATTTTAAAAATTGATTCATTTATTAAAATTGATTAATTAATTTATAAATTATTAAAAAATATTAAATTTAAATTTTAAAAATTGATTTGTAAATAAACTAATTTTATCAAATATCTTTTAATAAACAACTAATACTATCCGTTGGTCAAATCAGCAAATATAATCAGCTATTAACTAGGCATTGATATAATAAAGTATCAGTTAATGCAATTAACTGATTATCAAATAGGGCCTAAACGTTTAAAGTTTAGCTTTTTACTTAGTTGCTACTATCAGTTAATCATCCTTAACAAGGTACTACAAGAAGAAAATAGCCTAAGATACATTTAAACTCGGTTCATTCGATTTGTGTCTGATCCAATATTCTGATTAATTACGATATATTCATCATTAACTTATTGTTTGTTATGTCAGTGCCTAATTATTTCTTTAGTTAATCTTAGTTTAAAAGAAGTGTCTCTTCATTTACATAATGTAATGTTTTTGGTGACATAATTTGTGCGTTTGTGTTTGATAAAGGTCATGTTTGACAATCAACGAATTGCATTAACTGTTAGCTGATTTTATCAGCGATGAGTTGATAACTGATTATATCAACTGATTTGAAATATCAGTTGTTTATTAAAGATATTTGGTAAAATTAATTTATTTATAAATCAATTTTTAAATTAATTTTTAAAATTTTATCTTATAAATTTTATTTAAAAATTAAAATTAAAATAATAAAAAAGAAAATATGTGTCATAGGCATGACATAAGTGTCAAACCTATGACACAAATTCAAATTAATTTTTTAATTTTTTATTAGTTTAATTTTCATTTTTATAAAATTAATAGTAGCATAATTAAAATTAAAATTTAATTTAAATTTTTTATTAAACTAATAGTAGTATAATTAAAATCAAAATGTAAAAAAAAAGCCACGGGGGCTTGACTTAAGTATCACAAGCATGACACTTAAGTCACACTCGTCACAATTATGAGTGATTGGTTACTTAATTCAAGTAGTTAGATAAAGTTAGATAGAATAAGGTTAGACAGAAGATCTCGTGTCAAGCAAAACATGTAAAATCATTGATCTTTTATCTATTATAACTAATGTTTTAAAAACAGGTAAGAAGTTAAATAAATAATACAAGATATTCAAGATTTATTGATATTAAATTATCATAAAATTGGCTAAAATTTGAACAAAATAAAAATTTTGAAATATAAGTAAAAGAGATTATTTTTATCTATCAAATAATTTAAAGCTTTAATTGAAAATAAAAATTTTGAAATATAATTAAAAGAGATTATTTTTATCTATCAAATAATTTAAAGCTTTAATTGAAAAGATTATTAGATGAAAAGTAAATAATTTATTTTAGTTTATAAAAATTTTTTAATTTATAAAAATTAACTGATTAATTAATCAATTTTTAATAATAATAAATATTAAAATAAATTGAATTAAACAATTCAAAATTTTATGATTAAATCGAAAGAATCATAGAATTTTTCAATTATATTTTTCTTACAACATTGCTTACGTTAATTTAACTCTAGAAGGCAATTTGGTTATGAGGTCAGAACACCTTCGTCATGAAACCAAGTGACACTTTGATGCGTACACTTCTCTACCTGTTACTTCCCCAGATTGATCAAATCGCGGTTATTCGTGCTTACATATGATTGGTTGCTACCGTTATTGACCTAAGTTTTGGTTGACCATTTCCTTTTTAATTTTTAAAGATACAAATTTATCCGATCATGGGTTTTACTAATAAAAGAAATGTTTTGAAATTTTATTATAATATTAAAAATTATTTTACTAAATTTGTATTTCCTTATTTTTAAATATCAAATCAATTATACAAACTTTATCATATATAATATATATTTTTTTGAAATAATATTATAATTTTATTTTAATATTAGATAAATAAGATCGTGTCTTTGAACCAAACTTTATCACATAGTGTATAATTTGTGTTAAAATAATATTACAATGTTATTTTAGTATTTTAAAATATTTTAAAAATATTATAAATAATTTAAATCAAGAAAATATTTTAGAAGATAAATAATATCCGCGTCTTTTAACCAAAATTTGGATACATTTATCCTCTAATACATGGAACACCACGACAGCCTCTAGCTGAGCCTACTAATGATAACATTGAGCCCAAGTTGTTGTTTATTTAAACTAGGCCCAAAAACTGTAGGTTAGAGACTTAACCGGCCCAATATTGCAGGGATTGACAATAACGTATACTTACGAAGTATTCGTACCATTAAAAGATGGCGTTAACTTATTGGTCCACGCAATGGTCTGACATGGCCTAGTCATTTAATCAACCAGTGGCCTTCCTCTCATGCAAAATTAGATGCTGAGCCAGCTAGTCTCTGACACTGACCGATGACCATATGTGCCAATCATCAACGTAAGATAATCACTGTTAGACCCGCACGATTCTTATGTAGCCAGAATACGTGGTTTTAAACCCTGCGGCCAACTTCGAGGTCCCGCACTCGATCGCACCCTTCATCCAGAAAGAAATGCCACGTGGCATTTTGCATTTCCACGTTGGCAGATAAGGCCCGCTTTTTCTCACACTAGTTCGGTACGAGGCCACGGGAGATAGAAAAAAACCCGGTCTTTCGAGAAAAAGCCACGTCAAGATGGGGCCCATGGGTAGGCATACCTGGACTCGCTTTTACGGAATTGGCCTCACGGGGAGTAGAGTTTGTGGTCGAGATTTGAAGACGAGTGAAGAGGTAATTGGGGGAAAACGGAAATACTGAAAAAGTGCACGAAGGGTGGGCTTTAACTTAATCAGCCACTAGATGTAGGCCACATGGCATCTTCCCTGCCTTCTTTCTAACAGCCTCAAGTATAATTCCTGCCTCAAAATGAAAGAGAAAAGAAAATATAAATCCTCAAGAAATAGTAGTGGCTGAGATTGCTCCTGAGTTCTCTGAGTAGTAGTTTCTGGTGTTTTAGGTATTACCGAAGCTCTCCTTCGGCTCTTCTCATCTTTTCTCTACTCCTAGTGATTTTGCATTTCTCTCCTCACTTTTCTTCTTTTATTTTTTTAGTTTGTTATCGACTATTTTTGTGAAGATTCCGATCCACCATTGGCCGAGAAAGACTATATCTCCGGTGACTATCAGGTGAAGTCTGTGAATGCATGATCGGAGATTACCTACGTCCTTCTACTGTTTTAGTTCACCATGACTTTCTTGCAAGGTACTTTCTCTCATTTCTAGGGCTTTCTCCAGCTGTTCTAACTCCCTGTTTGGTTGCCGAGAAAAATTCAAGTTAGCAAGCAAAACTGAAAGGAACCGAAGCAAAAGGATATTTATTAGCTGGTAAGATTCTAGATAATTTATTTAATATTTCGACGAATCTTTCTCGGCGGCTGAAGAGAGGATTTGATTTGAAATTGATAATGTGTCTGTGTAGAACTTGCTGTTGTTGATTACTAATTCGTGTTCCTCTGTTCCTTTCCTGTGTTTCTTTGTTTTCTCGTTTTGTAAAGGATTTGGCATCTACGCGTTCGTTTTGGTGAGGATTCTGAATAAAGGAATTTACTTTTAGTTGTTACGAGGAAGCGTGTCTATCTCTCTTACTCTTTCTGGTGGAGTCTTAAAATTCTTCAAACATTTATATTTTTTTCTTTTTGAAGTTTTTAAAATTCATGCATATACATGTACTATATGTGCAGTACGGTACATGTGAACTAAACAGGGATGGATCTCTATCGATTGTTTGTTGGTTTTTCGCTTTTGCAGTAATATTCACCTATTGGATCATCTGGAGCTCAAAAACGGCAGCCGTCATTGTGATTTTGGGTGTTGCTAGAAATGAAAAGAAATTTCTGTTTAATCCATTGCTTTTTAGAGAGAAATTGAAGCAGCGGTATCTGCGAAGGTCCGGTTATGGACACATACTCCTCCGGAGAAGACTTAATTATTAAGGTATATTGTTAAGAGGAGAATTTTGCATGACCTCCTTCATTTTCCTTGGATTGCAGCAACAAAAATAAGTGTTTTAAGAATCTGAATATTAAGTCGTGTTAAATATAGACAAGAAAACCGTATACAATTACGAAGCAACGTGAGAGATGGACTGAGGAGGAGCATAATAGGTTCTTAGAGGCCTTGAAGCTCTATGGACGAGCTTGGCAGCGCATAGAAGGTGATAGTTTGCGGTTGTCTTCTTTAATTCTTTGTAGGTTTGGATAGTAGCATGTTTTAACTTGCTGACTGTGACTGATTTGGTTATACTAATTGCAAAACTTATATAGAGGAACGATCTGGATCTTCCTAGTAGGAATGCCATCAGATGCCATTATTATGTAGCTAACTCTTACTTGGAGATTTTTCCCACCCCCTTTCTTTCTCTCCCCTTCTTTTCGTGTTTTGCAGAACATATAGGAACAAAGACTGCTGTGCAGATCAGAAGTCATGCACAGAAGTTTTTTTCCAAGGTTAGTCCTTACTACTTTGCGCAACTGTTCATTAAGAGTGAAGAACTGGTTATTAATGTGATGTCTGAAACGTTCTTTACCCTCCAACTCTGCATCCGATTAACTTCTTCACCTCTTATTGTATTTATAGTTAGCGTTTACTTGTGCTTTCACTTTGAAATACAGACTATGACTTGTGTATGCATGAGGACATAATTTGATGGGCTATAGAAAATCGAGGCTCATGCTGACCACATTCTCCTTTATAAAAGAACGAAACTAGGAAGCTCTTTAGAAAAGAAACTTATTGTCACCTATTAAATGAGATTATTTATATTTTACTCTAATCAAATCTGTGGACATTAATTACGAGGAGTGGAATATAAGTTTGGGGCATTTTCTTGGCCTGGATCAGCTAAGGTATCACCTTTCTTCCTTTTTGAATTTTGTTTATGCATGAAGACATATCAGGAGATCATCGGGTTGGTGCTGAGACCAAGTTATCTTGATGGACTATACAAAATTGAGGTTTATGCTGATCATTGCCTCCTTTATAAGTGAACAAAACTAGGAATTTTTCTCTTTAGCAAAAGAAACCTATTATCGCCTATTGAAGGAGATGACGTAGATTTTCCGCTAATCAATTCTGTGGACAATAACTTATGAGAACTGGAATATAAGTTTGGGGAATTTGCTTGGCGTTGAGCAGTCAAGGTATCGTCATTCTTCCTTTTTGAATTTTGACGCATTGCGGCTTGGAACTTCAAATTCTAACCTATAGGTGCAATTCCATGAGTGGCTCTCTTTGAGATTCAGTATGAGCAACAATTCCTCAGACATTACCAAGGATCAGTTTACAATGCTGTCATGATCTGAAACTTAGAAGCAACACTGGATATCATCTTGGCTAGCTATGCCATAAAAGGGTGAAGTGAAGTCCTTTTCTTACTGGAAAATAAATATTTTGGAGAAGTTTCACTAAGTGATTATGAACTGTTTTGCTAATTTAACTTATGCATCTATGTAGGAGAGCTTGTCCACAGGGTTGGTTGTATATGCTTTTGGATAATTTCAATTTTTGAAGTGACTACTCTAGACCTGGGACGTTATATGAGGCTGAAAGTAAACCTTTTGTGCGTTTTTGGTTAAAAATTCAAAAACTTTAGTATAATTTCTCACGTTCAATTGGCCTACCAGTTCCCCTGGAATTGAACTTTAAAGGTGTAAGGATAGCTCTTCACGGTTTCCATTTGATATTACTTGTTTTCAGCAGTTTGTTTCAAGAGAGAAGAGAACTAACTTTTAACATTTTTTAGTAGTTCAGTATAAAGTTCTAAGTTGTCATGGGGACATAAAGACTATATTTCAAGTTATCAAGTTGCTAGAAGCATGTATCTCCTTATCCTTGGTTTTGGTAACTGTGTACTACTTTCCCTTACCTTAGATCCTGCACCATTTCAAACAGAAATTATACATGAAACTACTTATAAATTTCCTCAACATTGAACCCAACAATCTTCAGATTATTTGTCTTATCAGATTAATATTTTCCAGCTTCAGGGACCTCAAACGCTTATCTATGATTTTTATTCCTATTAAATATGCAAAGATTCAGAACTTGTCTGAATAGCATGTTGATCTTTCTTTTGGTGTCACTCTCCTGCTACTTGGCTACCTTGTGCAACAACATTGGGGGCCCGATTTGGTCAAGGAGTCAAGATGACTGCTTGGCTAGACCTGCCCCACTTTTTAGTTTAGCAGTATTTAGAGTACGATCACTAGAAATCTCAATTGACAAAACAGCCAACAACCTGTCAAAGAAATCACTTAACCCATATGTTTAAGTTGCTGGATAAGATCCAAAACTGAATCATAAGATTGAATCTATGATACTTCACACAAAACCTGTTGGGATTGAAAATGTGAGGAAGTTCAGGCTCACTTATCCTGTAGTAAAGCAGAATTACTTTGGCTGATAGGGTTTAGATCAACATGTTACCTTCTTGCCTTGCGACACAATTTGCATGGCAATTCATCATTCATAAGACTTGAGAATTTTGAAGAGTATCAAATGTCTGAAAATTTGTTATTTTGTTGTGAAACTTTATTTTCCCATTGCTAGTGGTGATTGTATAATCTTTTTCGAACTCTTTAACTTTCTTGAAACATTATTCTCTAGTTCTGGATAGGAGATGGCTTTATTCAGAAGGTGAAATATCCCACAATGCTAAGGCCCATCCAATAAATCCATCCAGTTCCAAGATGAGGAGACATAAGGAATTCCCTTAGTGACTATTAGGATAGTCTACTGGATTTGATAGTTCGAGAGTATTCCTTAATATCTGTTTGTTGTCATGAGTCCCATGGTCTTACAAGGTATTGGATGTTGTTTTTTGAGTATTCACGTATCACGTGACACAACTCATGGATGTTGACCTTAAAGGAATGAAGAAGTTAAGTTTTACACAGGAGAAAGGAAATGGGTAAACATGGAGGAGGTAAATCTTTCACCATATATTTGTTTTCGATATGGATTCAGATAAGAATGGAGGAGATGAGTTTTATTACCACTTTGGTTTTCCTAACAGACGTAGAGCGAGACCTTAGATTTTTTGCAGTAGGGACTGTTGTATGACTTAATGATTTTAGCATATGTTTACTCCTAATTGATTTGATTATTGTTTGAGGAGATGTTAACATTACTATTTCCAGCACTGCCTTTGATACTTTTGAGTTTCGTAGTTTATGAAAATAGAACTGTGCAAAATGACAATACTATCAGAATGCCTCATCTGAGAAACGTTATCAATAGATTTTAATCGTTCTTTGTCTTTCTTTTTTGACCCTTGGCAACTACTATTAATTCTCTCTCTTTTGGTCGATAATACTAAGAAAAATTAAAGTTTACAGTTGGAAAAGGAGGCCATGGCTAAAGGCATTCCAATAGGACAAACTCTTGATATAGACATCCCGCCTCCACGTCCAAAAAGGAAACCAAATATTCCTTATCCTCGAAAGACGGGTTCCAGTCCTATTGCAGCACCTTTAGGAGAAAAAAATGGAAAGAATTTTAATTCAGTTGCTCTCCCGCAAGTTAACCGAGTCCTGGACTTGGAAAAAGAACCGCTTCGTGAGGTGGGTTTTTTCCTACGCCATTTTAATCCGTTTTTGTTAATTGACTTATCTGAGTACTTCCATTTTCACTCTTTCTTCTGTAAACTATTCAGAAAGCTAAGGGAGATGAGGGGAAAACAAATTTCAAAGAGAACCAGAACGATAATTGCTCAGAAGTCTTTACTCATCTCCCAGAAAATCATGATTCCTCTGTGTCATCAGTGATTAAGAATGGCACGAAAGCAGAGGCATCCAGAAATTCATGTTCTTCTAGGGAGTTCGCACCTTCACTAAAGAAGTGGAATTCCCTAGTAAATGGTAATGCAACAGATGAATCTTATGTCACAATTGAGCTTGAAGGTAATCAGAAATTAGATAGGCCTGATGTGAGGAAGACTGTTCAGGAAAATGGAAGTGTTGAAGCTTCAAAGTTCAGGGATTCTGGCCCTTTCCATGAAAAAGTGGTTCTGGGGAAGGAGCCAAATGATTTGACCAATGCATTGCCTGCAGATGAGATGCAGACAATGCAGAATTATCCAAGGAATGTCCCCGTGCACGTCTTAAATGCCCGCATGGGACCTAGTGTGCAAGCTCATGTCTCAGAAATGACTTTCCAGGATTCTTTGTTCCAGCCAATGGGTGAAAATCACACTCATCTGAACGTGTACTTGCATCAAGCAGCATCCACCACTACTGAACATCAAAGTACTGTGCTGGACTCTTCTATTCATGGACCATTTCCTGCCTTTCCTCCTCCCTTCACCTCAAGTCCACATAATCAAGATGATTGCCGGTCATTCCTCCACATCTCCACATTCTCTAATCTTTTAGTGTCTACTCTGTTACAAAACCCAGCAGCCCATGCTGCAGCTAGCTATGCAGCAACATTTTGGCCCTATGCAAACGTAGAAAATTCCGCAGATTCTCCTACATCTGCACAAGGAGGTCTTCTATCTGCGCAAATGAATTCCAGTCCTAGTATGACAGCTATTGCAGCTGCCACTGTGGCAGCAGCAACTGCATGGTGGGCAGCCCATGGACTGCTTCCGTTGTGTGCTCTTCATGCTGCCTTCAACTGCCCCCCACCACCCGCAACTGCAATTCCATCTATGCAGACGGGTCAAGTCCCTGCTACTAAGATGGATATAGGGAAAATTGCTGATAATCCTCCATTCCAAGATCAACAAATGGAGCCAGTAGACTTTGAACCTTTGCAAGCACAACACTCAGTTTCTAAATCTCCAGCAAGCTCTTCATCAGATTCGGAAGAGAGTAGAAATCCTAAGGTAATTAACGCTGGGTCAAAAGTTGTGGACCACGAGAAGACTGCAACAGCACCCGAGGCTCATGATTCAACGAAAACGAAAACAAGAAAGCAACTTAACCGTTCTTCCTGTGGTTCAAACACACCTTCTAGCAGTGAAGTGGAAACAAATGCATTAGAGAAGCATGAGAAAGGAAAGGAAGAACAAAAAGGGGCTGATCCAAATCATACACCTGCTGAGCCTAGTGGCCGTCGGTCGAGAAGTGGTAGCAGCACGAGTGATTCTTGGAAAGCGGTTTCTGAAGAGGTAAGTAATAAGATACTTTTGTCTGAGGTATTTTTAACCATATTGTAGTATCCTAATACAATAAAAAGCCTTCTTATCATGGTAACCGGTACCTGTTAGGGACGACTGGCCTTTCAAGCTCTCTTCTCCAGAGGGGTATTGCCTCAAAGCTTCTCCCTTCCACATGATCTAAAGTGCAAGGCCCATCAGAAGGACAATGCGGAAGATGAAGAGGAAATCTCTAATATAAAAGATGAGAATGCATCACGGTTAGATATCAGCAACAAGACCCGGTCGTCCTCTTCTGGCCATGAAGAAGTGGAGAAAAACATTACGTCGCCTAGTTGTGAAAATAAGGAGGAGGGCCTGTTGACAATTGGGCTTGGAATTGTAAAGCTCAAGGCTCGTCGAACAGGTTTTAAACCTTACAAGCGATGTTCAATGCAGGCCAAGGAGCACAAGCTGGTGACAACTTACACCCAAGGCGACGAGAAGGGACCCAAGAGGATGCGTCTGGAAGGGGAAGCTTCAACAGTACACTTCTAAATTTGCATGTTTCAACAAAGGAAATCATTGCGGAGGCATGCAATTTCTGATTCAACCGATTTCTATCTTATGTTCCTGTCTGCACTTAAAAATAGTATTGGCAGCTCCAGACTGCGGTAAAAAGTGTGTATCTTACATTCTAAAACCCGTGAACTGCGTCTAAATAACTACGTTGGATAGACCAATATTAGACATTAATTAATTATTAAGTCTCCATTGGTCAGTTCATATATTCGCGTCTGACTGCTAGCTGCTACGTGCTTATGCATCTTATGACACTTTCGGACCATGCTCTTTGTAAACCGGGAGATGACTTTTCACCCTAGTGGCTATAAATTTGTTCCGATACGAATCAGGAATGCTTCTTACAGCATGAATTTGTCTGGAATTCATTGAGTTGTAATAATAATTCAATATTTGCAGTAAGAGGTGTAGTATATCCAAATTCCTAAAAAACATTGATCATCTCCAAAACGCATGAATCTGGTGTAAAGTAGTATACGTCAGTTATTTGTTAAAGGGCTTTTCCTAAATGGATAAACATCCATTGTTGAGCTTGATTTTGGGAGAATTTTTGCATTTCGCAGCAACTCAAGGAAGCTTTGTAAGTAGCTGTACAGTGGTTGTATTTACCAAGGGAAATTGGGTCAGAGCGGTTCTTTAGGAGCTCGCTGCATTGTCAGAAAGTGAGATTGGTGAGACTGCAAGCTGATAATGTAATTATGGATTCGCTTTGAATTGGAAGGAGTCAATGAAAATGGAGGGTTCAGAGGCAGAGAAGTTGCTTCTTCCAAAATGAAAGACAACAGAAGCATTGCTCTAGAATATGATGCCGCTGCACTCCCCACATTCTCCATATATTCATCTACCTGCGAGAAATGAATTAACTAAAAAGATTGGAAAAAAAAGTTTTCAGAAAGGTACAATCAGACTGAAATTTGAAGCACAGTAAAAGTTTACTCACAGCACCACTTTTACCAATGGCGAGTGCTTTCTGGAATATTAGCTCCATAGCATCAGGCATCTCAGTTGCAGCTGCAGCATAATTTAGAGACGTCTCAAGTAAATTGCGGAACCATAACCCCAGAAATAAAAGTTTAACAAAATCCAGAAATTAAAATTTTGAACAGATAGCCTGACCATCAATCCCTTTGAGCTGGCATGATAGTTTCTCTGCATGATCATAAGCAGCAATAAAGCCTTGCTCTGCCCACAAGTGGACAGAGGAAGGGTTCACAAAATCTAACTTATCTTTGTCCTCTGTATAAAAATCTTTATTCCCAAGAACAGGCGAATATTGAATGACTGAACAATGTTCAGCTAATCCACCCTCTGGAATAGACATCAGCCACGAGTTAGCAATTTGAAGAGCTCTCTTCCATATAGCTAAAACGACCAGTTCAATGGAAAATGATTCCAGAAACAGTCCTGCATTGTACTGCGAGTCACAGAAATTGTTATCTTTGTGGCACATGAAACATAGATATGACATTCCACATAGGAGCTGAGTTTTAAAGCATAACATAAAGGAGCTGAGAGATGAAAGTCTTTATAAGTCTATGAAAAGAGTACTAATCATCTCCTAACTAGTTATCTCAGGAACTAAAGTTATTATTAGGCCAGTTTAAGCTTGGGTATTACAAGGTATCTGGACAGTAGTAGCAATCTAAAGACTGAACAAAAGAACTCAATAGAACTATAGTTGTGTATTGTGTATGAAAGGTATAGACATGTCATTCAGGGACCTAAGACACGGCCTAGTTTCAAATTAATTAGGCATACCTTAACATCTACTAATTACAAACGTGTTAACATCTAGCATACGTGTTCTTTTTCCATTTGCTGCGGACTCCAGGAAGGATAAGATCGTAAGAGGATATGAACGCTGGATAACTAGTGGCAACAAATGCTAGAATGAAGAGGCATAAAATATTCAATCTACATGCTTCTCGTCGTTCAAAAGCATGATCGTATTGAGATCTTAACAAAACCCACAGTATAATTGTGAAAATGAAAATACACTGACATACATGCAATTCCCAGTTAAAGTCCTGAATTGTACCCTTTATAAATATTGTCTTGTGCAATATCAATGGTAAAAGAAACAAAAAAGCACATTGTTCACCTTTTCTTGGGCCAACTCTGTAACCACCTGCACATATTGATGCAACAGTTGGAGCCTGGTTGAGGGATCCAGTGATATGCATGACCTAGTAGGATCTGAAGCATTGACTTGAAGATTTTCTGGACTACAAGTGAGACCAACAGCCAGCTTAGCTGTTTCAACTATAACAGTCATGTCCTGGTCATTGCTATTTGATGGGCATACAGAGAACGTGGTAGTGGAGTTATCTTGAATGGATGTGCCAACATAATAAGAGAAATTATCCAGCGAAGCACAATGCCGACTAACAAAAACATAATCTTTTTCAATGGACTCCATCGAATCAGCAACTGAACAGATGAGAACAGATTAGTACTCGCAAAGAGCACAAATACCTAATGTCTTTTCGAAAATGATACAAAGAAAGAAGTGAAGACAGACCTCCAAATTGGTTTGACAAACGTTGAGTCCATTCAGAAGACGTCTGCACCCCATCACTTATAGTATTCTCCATAAACACATGAGTACTTTTGTTACCTGATACAGTAACATGATCTTTTCCTAGCACTACTGACTCATCATGCACAGATGAACGGATTGATTGTGGACTGCCCTCAGAAGAGTAGATGGGATGCTCTGGAAGAAGCTTGGGACTCTCAGCAGAAGCAGAAAAATCAAATCTCTCAGTAACTGCTTTACCTGGCAGAACTAGAGAAGATTGCTCAGCATCCACCATTGGCCTGCATTATTGGGAACAACTAAAACATCAAAAGTTGCATTGACCAAGATAGAAAATCAACTATCATAAAATGCATCTGCCATTAGCAATTAAGGATTTCGATGTCAGAAGCTACCTATGCTCTCTAAGGAACTTGTGATTGAAGAAATCCAGGAATGTTAGTCGCTCAACTGCAGATAAACAATTTATTGATTTGAAGTTTACTGGATAAAAAATGACAGCAAACTCTCAATGAATGGTTGTGAGAACAAAAATCCTATTATTTTGGCATTTAAACAATTACCACGCACCTCATCCACTCGTAAGCATGTATAACAACTTTCATAACAGTAATCAAGTACCTGGGTTTTGACATAAAAGTCGTCTACATAAATCAACACAATCTGGATGCAGCTCCTTTAAAGCACCTTTTGGAAATTTCAGCTCAGTGGATGTCAAGATATTAAGGAAAAGCTGTATACAGTGAAGGGGCAACTTAGCATTGAAGTTATTAACTTTCCAACACTCTTTTTTCAACCTTGAGCGTCATAACACAAGAAAAATCTTTAAAGTCAATTTCTAAGATCCTCCACAAACCTGATTTTCATTATTGCCTCCAAACGGTGGCTTCCCAGTCACCATTTGAAACAAAATGGCACCTACACTCCATAAATCAGCCTGCGTATGCCATTCAACGTTGACAAAAGAAAACATAAAGCTTTGTGCTCTCCAAAAGTAATGGTAGTATCCACTTCACATGCATCGATCTCAAGGTAAATCACCTTTGCATTATACTTTCGATGTTGAATAATCTCCGGAGCCATGTACAAGGGTGAACCACAAACCGTATCAGCCAAACTACAGGGTGTCAAGGACCTGAAATATAAGCAAACCAAACAACTGGCCAAGTTTAAACGAGCTTTACCACAATAACTGGTATACAAGATAGTGATTTTTTACTCCGGCGCATAGAAGTGAGAAAATGTTTTAAAAGGTACCAACTCAATGACGTGAATGGAAAAATAATCCTGGAAAACCTAAAAAGTCCACCAACTGACAAAAATAATAAACTCACTTGCATTAAATGACAAAAAGATAGTTCAGAATAATAACATAGAATAGTTAGTTCATTACTCCCAAGGCCAATAACCAACAATGAGAACTTTCCATCTGCTAATATTAATTTATGATTTGAAGCACTGTCATCTTACCTTGCAAAACCAAAATCTCCTATCTTCATCTGTGGAGCTGTTTCATTTGAAGAAAGTAGTAGGTTCTGCATTAATATCAACTCTCCCTTTTAGATAACATGATTGCATTTACTTAAAGCAAAGCATCTACCAAAATAAGAACTCAGAAATGACATATATATATATATATATATATATATATATATAGGATGAAAACAAGCACCTGCGGTTTTAAGTCCCGATGTACAAAATGTTTTTCGTGAAGGACTCGCAGCCCTGCAGCTGCACAGGGCACTTAAACAAAATTAAGAACAGAGGGGGTGTTTCTTTCTATTTCACTGCTACAATAAAGCCTTTCTTTCCCTTCTAATCATGCCTACACTTAATAATACTTCGAAATTTAGATATAAGAAATCAACCGGCCAATTCCATTATCATATTACAATTAAATGAATAAAGTATTCCTAGGATCAAGTAGCAGATACCCAATCACTCAATCACCTAAAAAGAAAGAATAGGAAACCAATTGCATAAAGGTTGTATTTTTTAAACCATATATAACATACCCAATTGCCTCATAAAGTGCCTGGCAACAGCCTCAGATAATTTCCCGCGTCGATGAAGATACCCCGCGAGATCACCTCCATCACAGTACTCCAATACAAGATATATCTTCTTCTTAGACTACCCATCAAAAGCCAAAGCACAAAAGAAGAAAACTTGAAACCAACGAAAGCCGAAGAACAATTATTACAACATGAAACGAAAACGTCTCTAAGCTACGCGAGACGTGAGGTGTACCTCAATGGCCTCGAAAAGACGGATAATATTGGGGTGATTCACAGTGCTGAGAATAGAAATCTCCTTGTGCAAATTCTGGCAGACTTTCGTAGGAAGTCGGCTTTTTTCAATCTCTTTCACCGCAACTACCATGCCCGTTTTCCTATGCTTTGCTCGCCAGACGACGGCATAGGAGCCCGACCCGATTCTCGGACCCAGAACGTAGTCACCCACCAACCGTGTCTGATCAGAATCCATCTTCCCGGAAAAAGAAAAAACAGATGAAACCAGACTAGAGTATACCAGAATTGGACAGAGTCTTTCTACTTATATGAATAACCAAGCATGTGTGCATTCAAATTGCTTTTTTTTTGAATGAGAGAAGAATATAACAATGGATTGAATTGAGAGTGACCCTGCTGGTTTCTTGTGCGACTAAAGATAAAGAGAAGAAACGTGGGAGTGGAGTAATAGCACAGCAGTAGAAGAAGAAGAAAAAGATATGAAAAAGTGAGTAATGTGCTCTTCTATATTGCAATCAGCAGCAACCTCGGGCTGTTACGTTGTGGGAAAGGATGCGTACAAGTGTACAGAGAGTAGACTTCTTAGGTACACACTACTCTCCAACTATTTTAGAACTGATTTTTCTGAATTCTATGTTAGTTTTAATTACATTCTTCATTATCAGAGTTTATTAAGTTTAATTTGTTAATTGAACATTAAAATAAATCATATTTTTTGTACATAGGACTCAACTGTTTTTTCCAATATATTAGGAATCAGGTTACGTTTTAGGCCTAATCCGCGAATCTTTAGTTTCAAGTCTTGTAGAACTCCTCTATATTCTTCATTATCTTAAGTTTGATTTATTAACTAAACATTTAATTGAAGACTCTTTGTTTTAAATCTAAATAATTTATTTAGAACATATAATTTATAAAATTAATACACTACTTTGAATAGTCATTGAAATTTTATAAATAAGCAATTTGTGATCATTTAGTTAAATTGTTTTTTTGACTTGTTTGATAATTTATTTTAATATGTAATTTGTGTTATTATTATTATTTATCAATAATAACTCAAAATCCTATTTTACAAATACATTATAATTTAAGTTTTAAATAGGTATAATAATTTGTAAATTATGGTAAACTATTTATTTAGATAATACATAATTTTGGGATAAAATATAAAGATGACAATTGGCAAGCTGAGCTAAGTCAACTTTTAATCTAAAGTCTAAATTAGACTTTAAGATTAATAAAACATCATTCTAATTACTTAGTTTTTTAATTATTAAATAAATTAATATTATTTTAACTAAAATAATTTAGGTTAGACTGATTTTAGTTTTAAGTCTTGTAGAGCTCCTTTATATTTTTCATTATTAGAGTTTATTAAGTTAGATATGTTAACTAAACATTAAATTGAAGAATTTTTTTATTTTAAATAATTTATCTAGATTATATAATTTATAAAATTAACACACCGCTTAGAATAGTCCTTGAAAATTTATGAATATGCTACAAATAGTGACTAGTGAGGAAAGCACTCGCTTCTAGGGATGGCAATTGTACCCGAACCCGATGGGTACTCGACAAAATTACCCGAACGGGGGCGGGTATGGGGAGCAAATTTTTACCCGTGGGGCGGGTATGGGGGGTTAACAACAATACCCGTCGGGTATCGGGGCGGGTATGGGGATACCACCCCCCATACCCGTTTACCCGTTTA
>JANZLD010000004.1:7957514-7976017 GCA_026413575.1 Erythroxylum carthagenense
TATTTTGGCTCTTGAACTCAAAGATTGTAATTTGGGTTGAAATGTTCTTAAAGCTTTGTACAACGCATCTTTTGGATAATGATTTATAAGTATGTTTATTTTAATCATGAAAGCAAGTTTTCAGGTTTATTCATGGTGGGCCGAAGGCATGCGGACGTCGCGACGAGGCTGATCGCTCGGCGAAGCCGCTTGAAGGGTTCGCCGCGGTGAGGAATGCTTCGCTCGTCGTGGCGAGAACCCGTTGTTCGTTGCGACGAGGGCCTTATTGCTCGCAGCGGCGTGGCAAGCCGAGAGGGCTCGCCGCGGCGAGACATCTCACGTCGCGGCGACGCCCCTTTTTTCCTTTTAAGGGAGTTTTCTTCCTTTTTTTAAATCACATGAAAGCAGGTTTCAAGTTTGTTTTTCCAGCTGGCCCATTAATCTTCCACGGGTCTTTTCTTTAAATGTATAATTAGCATGTTTCACGCCACGCTTTCATGTCCGATGTTGGGCTTCAGAAACGGGGTCCAGCACATTTACAACAATTTCTAATTCCAACAATCACAAAACATTCATAATTCTATTTCCATTCCAAAAATAACCAATAATTTCCAATTCCAACAATCACAAAACAATCATAATTCTATTTCCATTTATAACAATTTCCAATTCTAAGTTACTAACAATCACAAAACTCTCATAATTTTATTTCCATTTCCTTCCATTTACAACAATTTCCAATTCTAACAATCACAAAACAATAATAATTTCATTTACATTTCCTTCCATTTTCAACAATTTCTAATTCCAACAATCACAAAACAATCATAATTCTATTTCTATTTACAACAATTCTAAATTACAACAATCACAAAGTAATCATCATTCCATTTCCATTTCCTTCCATTTATAACTATTTCCAATTCCATCAATCACAAAACAATCATAATTCTATTTCCATTTCCATTTCCTTCAATTTCTAATTTCAACAATCACAAAACAATCATAATTCTATTTCCATTTCCATTTCCAATTCCAACAATCACAAAATAATTATAATTCTCTTTCCATTTCTTTCCATTTACAACAATTTCCAATTCCAACAATCACAAAACAATCATAATTCTATGTCCATTTCTATTCATAATTCCAATTGAATTTTCAACAATTTTAAACGATTTCCAATTCCATTTCTAACAATTTCAATTCAAAGTTTGAAAAATGAAGATCAAGTTGAAGAGTATGATATGATTTACTTAATTGAAAAATAATGCATGACATATCTTATACAATTGTTCATATAGATATATTCATAACATGATCATCAAGTTGAAATATTTATTCATAGCATGAGATCAAGTTGAAGGATATAAATTTTTTGGAAATTTTTTTCCTTATTTAAACCTTTGATCTTCTTTTTATTTCTAACATACCATAATATTATATATACCATTTCATATTTCGTTCTTTAATATATATGTTGCTTTTACAATTTTTAATTGACATTAATAAATGTAAATATAAATAATTAAAATCTACAAGTCTACAACATATTCACAATTTGACAGCAAACATTCATTACATCACTTCTTTATACTCAAACAATTTTTTTTCCTAAATGAGTAAATTCAATACCAAATATTAAAAATAAATTACCATTTCATAAATATTAACAATGTATCAATTAATGATTTAAGTTTTACAATTTTATAAAATTTTATTATTAATTTTACAATTTCACATTTGATTATTAATTTTACATTTAGGTTTAAATGTTAATTATCAACTTTCAATTTTAAGTTTTAACAATCAACTGTGCATAATACATAATTAATTAATTACCTACTAACCCTATTTTACAATTCCATTTTCAATTCCAATTCTAATTTTTATATAAGAAATTCATAACAAAATAATAAAACCCCACGGTATTCTTCAATCTAACAATTTCAACTTCAACAATTCCATTCCAAAATCAAATTTAAACTAATTTATTTCACATATACACAAATCCACCTTGAGCAATTTCATTCCAAAACAAAACAATCATTAATCCATTCCAAAACCGTGATAGCAACTTCAACCTCCAGGTCCATCCACTGACAACCAACCCAACTCCCAAATTCATCAACATAATTACACAAATCCAAATCCAATCCAATCCAATCCACAACACAAAAAAAAATTATAATTTACATTTACAGTTTACCAGTAATTTTTTGAAACACCAAACAACATAGAAGAGAACAGATCAACAGAAACATAATCAATAGACCCCAAAAAAATTTTGAAACCGTCAAGTCTTCGCTCTTCGGGTTGTGGCTTCGGGTTTTCGGGTTGTCCACCTGTAAGCGTCGGGGGGTCGATGACTCAGTGGTGCGGTGGTGTGACAACATGTGGATCTTGTGGTGTTGTAGTAATGCGGTGGATCTTTGGGAGACACCAAACGCAAACCCAGATCACGACTCCGACGACGATGAGGCGAGGAGGAGAGTGATACAAGCATTAGGGAGGGCCAGAGAAGAGAGCAAGCGGCGGAGATGATGAGGCGACCCAGACGGCAGCGAGAGAGAGGTGAGAGCGAGAGAATGAGAGAGAGAGGGTGAGACTTGAGAGAGAAGAGAGGCAGCTGCAGTAGTCGAGGTCCAGGGGATGGGTTAAGTTTTGGGTTAAAAATTTTCAAATTTGCAAAAAGGCCCTCGAATTTTTTAAATTTCCCGGATCTGGCCAATATGTTGGGTATCGACTGGTAACCAACGGAAAACTCCGATACTGGTTAATATTTTTGGCCGATATCAAGGTTAAGTTTCACCGTACTGTTATTAAGCTGGTATAATACCTTTCGACCGATGCCGGCCAGTATAATACAGATCTCAAAACTTTGGTGGGAACAGCGATTCATCAAACAGCTGATCTAGTGCCACTTATAGCCCACAGAGAAGAGGTCCTCAATGGCGGACAAACCTCATATGCTTCCGAGGTGAACTCAGTACTGGTACAATTTTTTACTTAGGATTCCTCGGTTTGATCTTGGAGAGAAGGGAGACTTTGTCAGCTATGATAATTGGATCACCACTTTACATGTCACCTCCACATCTGTACCTAAAAGTAAAACTAATCCAAAATGACTCCTTTCACACTTAAGTGTAAAATGGCAACAGTCTTACCTTCAACGGCTGAGCTGTCACAGTAAAGTCATTCTTATCAACAATGCCTACTCGTACCAACGCACTCAATCTTTGAAGGCTATTCATCAGAAGATAAGATGAAATGAACCACGTTGTCTTTTGAATTGTTGATGAAAAGATGATGAATTATACCTTTACGTGTACATAGTGTAAAAAGGACGAAGTTTCCAACGTTTGGAATATCAAATCCTTCGTGGTTTAACTTAATCAAAAAACTACAAAAAGGGCTAATCGTTCCCTGTTTACTTGATGAGATTGTAATCAAAAGTGTTTCTCTTTTAGGTGTTCACCAAGTAACAAAGTTGTAAGAGCATCACAAATGCTAAAGATTCCTTTTTTGATTGATAACCTGGAGCCTAGTAGTTTTCCCAGACACAAACTCTGAAAGTCCTTCGTTGTTCGCGTTCTTATTTATACTATAATAAACAATCAATCCTGTCATCCAATGCAGTTAATAATTTCTGTCCAATAGCATCCCACAACTTGTGACATTCGGCTCATACCATATGAAGAAGGTCACAAGTTGGTAATTTATTTATTATTTGCAACGAAGAAGAGGAGGCCTATTGAGTATTGAAGTTTGAATGTTGGATGGATCCAACTAATTTTTCTTGACTGCAAACACAAGGCAGGATCTCCACGATTTGACCACATCTTCTGTATCACTTTTTCTATGCTTTAAACAAAAGTGGCACGTATCTCACTTCCCACGCGTATATAAGGACACTTGTGCGCTGGGTTAGGATCACTGCCCGTAAGTCTTTCCCTTTTACCCAACTTTCATCTCGCTGGTCAACACCTCTGTTACTTCTTAACTGATCAAGGTATGTTTATTTTTCTGTTTCCAATGGAAGCTCCTTTTTGTTATGCCTTTTGGGTTGGGAAGGACGCATTTAATCTTGTGATTTAGCGCATATGCGTTTCTGGGCTTTCGTGCATGGCACATCAACCATCGGATTTTACATGTTTTAGTAGTCTTTGATAAAGTTTGGAACTTTGGTCCGATTTCGTGTAGATGCGAAGGAGTAAAGGCTCTTCCTTCGTTTAAACATGTGAAAGTACAGAACTTGGAATTGGGAATGGGATGTTCCTGTTTCCATTCAAAGACGCATCTTGCCCCAGTCTTTTGCTGTTAGGACCATCTTTTTATATGGATTCTATGGACAACATTAGTTGTCGGCTTGTCATTCCTAAGAAATGTGCGATGCTTTAGCTCTGTATATAATAACTATATGCTATAAAACTGAACCTTCGATGACATCTGCTGGAAAATTCACCAAGATACCTGATCTATCGTCGTCACATTATAGACTTGATCTGCGAGCAATGTACAGTGTTTACTCGATCTGTGAACTTAATGCCCTGCTGGCCTTTCACAGTTCAGTTCGTTGAAATGCATATGACAGTCCATTAGTCAAGCAAAAGTCTGTCTTTGACACGTTAAAATGGTATGGATCAACATTTTATTGGGCAGATTTTCTTTGAATGTGGGGAAATCACCGTAGAATTACCTATTGTGACTCGCTTGACTTGATCCTTGCTAAACTGGTTATTGTGAACTGAGCAATCCATCATCAACTGACAAGCATTGAAATTCCTTTTTAATAGTCTGGTTGAATATGAGCAAAGAAACTGACGGAAAGGAAGTTGAAGCAAAGCGTCCAACTCCTCGTTTGAATGAGAGGATCCTTTCAACTTTGTCAAGAAGGACTGTTGCTGCACATCCTTGGCATGATCTTGAGATTGGTACCTTCTTGGCTCAAATGACCAAGTTATTCTGTTTTGTCTTAGTATGTGCGCTAGTAGTTAATCACAATGTCTTAGTACGTGCGCTAGTAATTAATCACAACGTGAAATTGTTGTTTTGTAGGACCTGGAGCCCCTAACGTTTTCAACGTTGTACGTCCTGATTCCAACTTCGTATGGTAGAACTTAAAACAAAATGAATGTAGGAACTGGTTAAACAAAATGGATCGTTGGCATTGGGAATGGAACTGAAAATGCTAAATCAAGTAGAAGTTTGGAGGAGTTGACTTGCTGAAATCTCCATTTTCTCCTTTTCTTTACCATTATCGCCAAGCAACAATTTATTAGTATCTAACTCGAATGCATATCTGTTTTGATATACTTATGTCCAAGCACTTGGCTGTACTAATGAATGATTTTCTTGCCATCAAATTATGCATAGGTGGTTGAGATCACCAAAGGGAGCAAGGTTAAATATGAACTTGACAAGAAGACAGGATTGATTAAGGTATAAACTAATTTTTCGTCTTCAACATTCTAATTTGATATTTATTTTTCTTATGCTTTACACCATTTCTCTCCTCTCATCTCTTTTCATAGGTCGATCGTGTTTTATACTCATCTGTGGTATATCCTCATAACTATGGTTTTATCCCTCGCACATTATGTGAAGACAATGATCCTTTGGACGTTTTAGTGCTTATGCAGGCAAGTATCCCAGTTCATGATAATGCAATTAGTACTCTGGCATTTTGGTCTGATAATCAGCGGCAGAATGTTTAAACTTCAATTGGACAATTTGCTTACTTAATTGGTAATTTGACAGGAGCCTGTCCTTCCTGGTTGTTTTCTGCGAGCCAGGGCCATTGGACTCATGCCCATGATTGATCAGGTAATATCATCTAGTTCTTCATCGGGTTCCAAAGTACTAAACCCTTGATTTGAAACATAGATTTCTTGTTGAATTCTGAATTTACTCCTTGTCAAATTCCATTTCAGGGTGAGAAAGATGACAAAATCATTGCAGTATGTGCTGATGATCCAGAATATAAGCACTACACTGATATCAACCAACTGGCCCCTCACCGCCTTTCTGAGATCCGCCAGTTCTTTGAAGACTGTATCCCTTTCTCTATTTCGCGATCAACTTTTTACATTTCCTTTTCCTTCCAACTTAATGTTTTCCAACCTTGCTTAAACGCTGGCTTCTTTAACATTTCTGAATAGACAAGAAAAACGAAAACAAGGAAGTTGCAGTTGATGAATTTTTGCCTTCAGCCACAGCTGTTGAAGCCATTCAGTACTCAATGTGAGTTTTGCTTCCTTTTTGCTTGCATACCCCGGTGAAAGCTACTTAGCTAATCAAGTACTACTTAGTTGTTCTGAACTGTGTATTATTGCACTGCAGGGACTTATACGCTGAGTACATTCTCCACACACTTAGGCGGTAAAGAAAGTCTGTCCCTTCACAACTTTTCTTCCGAGGGGACTTGAATAAGTGGTTTTCATTGACATTTCACTTTTGAGTTGTATCATTGCTTGTTTGAAACATTACCATCAGAACGATTAGTAAGAATGCTTTAAATTCTTCCGAATTTTTACCTCCGAGTGACAGTAGAAGTGTTGTACCAAAGTGCTGTTGGTTTTTCTTGATGTTGAAGAAAGATGATACCTTTACAAAACAGCTTGGTCACGACCAAGAAAAACCAATGGATTTTCTGTTGTGAAGTAAAAAAATAGAACCTTGAACGGTGGGACCTTGTTTCTATACTACAATGTTTACGTAGCTAAACTCTTTCAAGAGAAAGCAAATAATTTCCCAAATAATATATAGCACTGACGTGTTATTGAATGTCACGAGTACAGTTTGTTCAAAAGTTCCAAAAGTAAAACTGCAGCAGAGTCCTTGGCCTTCTTAACACTTGGCATTGGCTCTCCAACACATTCATCAGTCCATCCCTTGTCGTTTGTATTCACACGAACTGCGTATGTAAACCTTTTGGCATGTGCAGGGCCACCCTCATTCACACACCTGAAATCCGGACGAGTACCAATTAGTAAACTGTTTATCATTACTTTGCTGGGGGAAAGAAAAACTTAATGAATGAAATTTCTCACCTATAAGAAGGCATTGGCCAGTTTCTACGCAAGCAGATATCATTTAAGGTTTGTCTAGTAAACGTTTGGCTACCATTTTTCTTCTTCTTGCCATTCTCATCATTCTTCTCCTTAGCTTCAGCTGCTTCCTTCTCTTTCAAAATGGCCAGAGCATTCCTTGCAGCAAGTTTCTGTGCCATCTTCTTCTGTGGATTCTGAGCAATTCCTATCTGAACACCATCGATGAAAACTTCAACAGTAGCCAGATTGCCTGTTCGACTGGCTTTGTATTCCAAGCCTTCAGCCTGTTGCTGGCAACGTTCCTGCAGCTCCCTTACAGGATGCATCGGCAGTGTTTCCGGAGTAACCATTGGATGCAAAAGAGGTTGAAAAACCTGAACAAAATGGTTGTGAGAATACACATTGATATGAAATATCCTCAAAGTAAACAGCAAGACAGAAGAAAGATGAGCAGGTTTGCACTGAATCAGGGTCAATAGCTGAAACCAACCTCCCACACAACTGCAGTGTCTCTTCCACTGTCGAGAAAAATAGCGCCTGCAATCGATTCAACAATGTCACCGAGAACCTTTGGAGCTTTGCAATCTCCAAGACCAAAAGAGTTGAATCCTGGCTTTAAAAATTCCTCCTGAACTTCCTTTACAAAGTCCCGAATCTGAAATATTAATACCAAAAAATGTCAAGATTAACACTAAACACCAGTCAGCTCATTGCACTAACAGGGAACTTCCCTGAGGGAAGAAAGTCAAACCTGCTTTTCAAGGGCAGTGGACCCATGTCGAAGGTGTATGTGGAGCTTATGTCTAACTGCAACACGGGCAAAGTTTTCATTGTTTACAGCAGCAGCTCGCATGTCTGTCAGTCGTCCAGGTGGCAGATTTGTGTATGTGAAAAACAAGTGCCTGGTGATGAGATGATCTAGGACTGCATCACCAACAAACTCTAACCGCTGATAGCAGGACACTCCAGAAGAAGGTCGTGACGCATGAGTAATGGCTTCTACTAATAAGCCCCGGTCTTTGAACTTAATATTCAAGGCACCTTCTAGCGCGTCAAATTCCACACTCCTAAGAACACCTTCTGAAACATTAGCCGGTGTTATTGTATCCTCAAGCCCACTATCATCAAAATCCACCTGAATTCCTATCCACTTCATGAGGTGGTTTGCAGCATTTTTCCCACCTTCAACGTAATAAACACCAATCAATGCTTCAACAACATCTGCTAGTGTCTTGCTAGAGAGGACCCTGTAAGAACTAGAGTCACTCTCAAGCTCACCATCTTCTATTTCATCATCTTCATATACATTCCCAGGATGACCTGTTCTTGCTTTATGATCAGAAAGTGATTTCTCCTGGTCAAATAAGGATGAATCCCCATCCTTTGTATCTTCATCAAAGACAGGTAAAACACCAGGAGCAGCCCATCTAGACGGAGCAAAGCGATCTGCTTGGATATATGATTGAAGTCCTTTATCAAGCGCATATTGGTATAGAACCATGTTACTCACCATTTGCTGTCTCATCCTAGTTAGTTGACCCTCATGTTTCTGGGGATGTTTAAGAAACAGAAACCGACTAACAACCCATTTCAAGTAAGCATCACCCAGAAGCTCTGCTCTTTCATAGCAAAATGTTTCCTGGCATGATGCAGCTGTTAATGCTTCCAAGATCTGCAGAAAATTGACAGATTCATCAACTAGTTTTTGTTCATGACCTATCTCTATCCAAACAACCAATTCTGCCTTTTTTTCTCTTTCTTCTGTCCCAATCAAATAAACATGATACCTTTGAAGCAGGGACGGGGTAGTTTATTATATGCTTAAGTTGAACCGCAAGCAGCATGCTTTCAGCCCTCCTCATTATTGAGGGTAATCTCTGAGCACCTCGAACAAGTGATCCAGGAAGTGGGTGCACTAAACAAAGCTCAGGAGGAAGGAAAACATAATATGTCTTGTCGAGAATCTCCTCAGATTCTGTTTCACTTGCTACAAGTACAAAAAGTTTGTCCACTTAGCTCTAGCAAATTATAAAAGATTGTGAAGACCTCAATAAACATAAATTATTATGCTCCTGATGAAAGAAATTAATACCTTCCGAATGCTCAAATCGAGGGGATAGGAGATTCTTGCAGTATGAAACACCGCGTCCTCTTATTAAAGGTTGTTGCTTAAAAATCAACTCAACTCCATACCTATAAAAGATAGAAGACTTGATAGCCAAATGTACGCTTGTTATGCAAAAAGAAACAAAAGCTTCTCCAATCTATGAGGAACTTGGGACCAAGTATTGATATTGTATAACCACATTACTTCCCATCATAGACTAAGATAAGCTTTTCTCTCTTCAAGCACAACAAAGGTACATTCAGGCCATCCAAGCCTCGTATCACACCATAAAAATCAATTAGGATTTCGAGAATTAAATCCACACCTGAAGGTGAGGGGAAAAATGGAACAAGAAATGAAGACTGAAGAAATCAATGTAGATCATACTTTTGTTTATAGTAATCAGCATACGAGCTGTACTCCAGAGGACCAAGATAACCCTCTTTCCTCGGGAATGAGTTCTCTGAAGTCATATCATAGCGTATAGAGTCCACATAAAACCTTTTCCCGGAGTGAGCAGCTGTCACTATTCTCCCTACCAAATCTTTGGCATCAACATAACTATCAGCCATTACTAGTTTTCCTTTTGTCAAATCCATATTCTGTGTTTTAGATACATTCCGACTAGGAACTAACCCAGAAGCTCTCACAACATCAAACTGTGCTACAGCTCCTCTGATCCCATAGGTTGGATGGGATTTCTGTCCAAAAGCCATACCATGACGCAATTTCCCAAATCCATACTCCCTTCTGTCTCCACCAAGTGTCCTTTCATTAGTACCAAGGTAAACATCTGGTCGAGCTCTCTGAAGGGGATTGTTCCATGCATCTGTTCCAATAATTTTTCCAACCAGATCCCAGTCAATCTCTTTAAAAGGATCTACAGACTTATCGCCAACCATAGGTACAAACAAATATGCCTTTGCAGGATCCCACGGAGTGGTGGACGGTTCAACATCCACATCCAGTACAATGCTCATCAATCTTACATGAAAGCTTTTAAGGGATGCCAGCTGAACAAAACCAGAGCTAAATTCATCGGATGCCAGAATGTCAAAAAGTAATAGTTACATAGTTTAATCAGCAGTCTAAAGGTTAAATTGACAACGAACCTGACTATCAGTAATATCTACTGGGCCCTTGAAGACAAGGGATGCCTTAGTTATCATGGTTCGAGCGATAAACAGATCCATCGACATCGATAAGACCTATAAGAATTAATGGGTCAGAGATGAGTGCTTTAAATATCCCAAGTATGCTAGGATTTGGGCACAGCTAGCACACCTCTGCATCCAGCTCATTGCCAAAAAGCAATGCAAACTCTGAAACTTGAGTTAGAAATGGATCTTTTGAAGAGCCTATGTCAACACATTTTACAGCATACATGTAAAGATGAAATGTTTTGGGGGTGTAATCATCTCTTCCAGATAAGATCCATTCTCCCTGAAAGGCCAAAGAAAATTTAAACATGTGCATGCTAGACAAAGAAGAGAATCAATCCAGAAATCTATCTTATCACCAATCATTAACCATACAATATACAGGAGTAACTAACCTGAAGTACATCGGCTACACCTTCAGGATAGAACTCTCTATGCCTAGCAGTCCCCGGAAGTGGTTCACCTTCATCATTCTGGTCAACTTTTTCTTTTTCTTCCCCACTTCCCTTGTCTGGCAAAAGCATGTCAGTAAATGCTCCCATCTCATGTAGCTTCTTGCAAGCAGCCAGACAAACAGCCTGAAAACCAAGCAGAAGATAGTCAAGAGTATGAAAAAGGAAAATTGAAGTTAGAACTACACTGCATAAATACTGTACCTGCTGCGCAAGGCGCATTGAACTACATACTGGACCCTCAAGTTTCTCAAACGGTGCATTACATGGAAGTTGAAGCTTGCACGAATACTCGGTGGGACCTCCAGGCTTCTCATGCCTCTCCATAATGAATTCTGGACGAAGTATTGAATACCTAAAATAACATGGATAATTGAGCAATCATTTAATTATTTTCAAAACTATTATGATACTAGCTTTAGTATCCATCTTAACTTTCATTTCTCTAAGCACACCTGTCACTGGGTAACTGAGAACAATAGAAATGGATAAGTCCAACGGCAGAGTTTAAGCTCACAACAGCTCCAGTAGACTCCACCTGGTACACAGTTCCTGGAATCATGTCCATGGAAATCAATTTTGAAGCGTCCTTCAGATGACTAATGTCAGTTCTCTCAATTGCTTCTTTCCGCAAGGTCTCCTCACTATTCCTAGCATTCCTTAAGAATGTGGCATGAGACAAATTTCCCCTGAGACGTAAAAAATTTTAGTTTGCCCACATCTGTTACTAGTCATGAGATAGCTTTAACACTGAGTCAGACCCAACAATACTACCTCTCAACCATCAATATGTAATCTGAACCAGGCTTTCTTGCTCGACCTCTGGACTGAATGTATGCAAGAACAGTTTTTGCAAGATCAAAGCGAATAACAACATTGCATTGCCTTATATCAAGACCTTCCTCAGCAACACTTGTCGCAACTAACAAAGTAACCTGCACAACCGGCACAAACATTTACGTCTTCCTTACCAAATGCATCATATTTAAAATAAAAATGCATCACATTGGCTTCTGGACATACACGACCATCTCGAAATTTGGCAATTGTATCTTGCATTTGACATGTCCGCATTTCCTGACTATTGTTGTGCCCAATCAAACTTGCACACCTGATGAAACTCAGAGATGGAAGCTCTGAAAATACCTGCAAGTTCAGCAACAAGTAAACATAACAAGGTGATATAAGAAAATAAGAGGGTACCAGGTCTTAAAGGCCAAATAAAAATCCTATCTGTGCAAGCATATAACCTTAGGAAGAACCAAAGCAGCCACCACTCGCTCAACAAAGATAATTGCACGAAAATCCTCTGTGTGCTGATACTTCAGAAGTACTTTAATTAACGATTGCACCTTTGGGGTGACTTTTCCATCAGCTACAGCAGCTCCGATAACCACATCCACATGTTCTCCGCCCGAGACAACTAAACCATAGGGAACATGAGTATCAAATATACAAGGTAACCTAATTGGAGAAAAGCTTATTGACTGATAAATAAAACTAAGCAAAAGATAGCTGCATGTCAATAATACAATGCTTAAACAGTTTGGTTTAAAAAGAACAAAACAAAACCCCTTTTTTTTCCATCAAATAGACAAGATATTATGTGAACAAGGACAAATGACAAGACCCACCATGACTATCAGGGAGCTCTCCCTCCTCAATCTCATCAGGATCAGTGCCATTTTGAGCAATGACATTCGCATTCTCTTGAACTTTTGTATCCTTATCTGTAACAGCACCCTCGTTCAGTTGACATTGTAACAATGACACAACCTTTTCCAAGTAGGACTCTTGAAACTTGACATCAAGCTGATAATTTGCCCTCTCGTCATTTTGTAAAGCCGTCAAAAAGGATTGGGCAACCTTAAAAGAGGAACAAGTCATGTTCACCTTGCCACTCCAAACAAATAAAATAAAAGAGCATCTAGCAAATTCTGGTACCTTGTAAGCACACCACTGACCCAGCTCACCAAGTGCGTAGTTGATAGCTCTCAACTTTTGAATCAAGTTAACGGCCCCATCACTTTCTGTTCTTTCAGAGACACCATAAACTTGACGCAGCTCTTCCTTGGCTCCAGCATCTCTAGCTCCCATAAATTGCCATTTGCTTCTTCTGGAGCTTGATTGTGCAGCTTCTTCAACAGCCACTTCCATTTGCTTTATTTGTTCATGAAGGGACCATAAGCTAGCTGCTTTATCATATTCCACTACAACTTCTGAGGGCATTGGCACATGCTTTTCAAGTTCTCTGCGATCTTTTATTGTACAAACTATGGAATCTAATTTACTTTCAAGATTACGAATCTTTATCGCGCAATCAACCTGACTTGAAACACCTAAAAAGCACAAAAAATGAGTAGTAAATCGTACTTTAACATAACATCAATTCAAGACAAAGTTCTTGCTAGTCTACTGAATTTCTGATCAAAGAGATGCTCATGATATGCAAAAGTAGCCCAAAAAGAAACATAAAATCTGGAAGAGAAATCATTAATCATTATCAAATTAATACCCTTTAAGTTAACTGGTGAAGCAGTCATTCCAAATACAGATGGCCTCTTCTCCTTTGGAGTGGTATGATAAAACTCAGACATCACTAAAGAATAAGGATGCTTCTTCACAGCATGATGACACTCATCCAAAATAAGGAGATTAATAGTTTCCATTTTGATTATGCTGTGCCTCAGAATGTTCAACAAAATTTGAGCTGTCATCACTAACACCTGCAATGCATGTATCGAAAAGGAACAAATCATGTTACCAACAAAGATAAATAAGACTATACCAATTGAGCAATCATTTGGTAATTAAAGAATAATTGCCAAAACTTGTTGCAACATGTTTGATGATATCTACTGAAGATCTGCATAAATGAAAAGATATGAATGATGACAAAATGACAAGCACCTAAAATATACCTGTTTGCTTTCAAACTCCCGTTGCCACTTTCGAACATCCCAGAAATCTTGGCCCATTTCGCCACAATAGTGGCCCACTTCATAACCAGTACGGTCACGAATAACCTCAGCTTGCTGTCATTTGACAAGAGAAGCAGAACAATCGCCACATAATTTTTCATTAATAAACTAATTGACATTTTTAAAAATTGTCTCTAAAGGAAAACTGGAAGACAACAAGGTACCTGATAAACAAGTGGAACTTTAGGAACCAAAAATACAGCAAGCATTTTCTTGTTCTGCTTTTGTAAGTCATTGCAAACACTTCTGATGAGAAGTACAGCAATGAGCGTCTTCCCTGCTCCAGTTTCAAGAAAAGCTATAGTATTTTTTTTCTTCGCCTGATCAAGAACATCCAATTGATACTGACGGGCTTGCTCCTCAGGAACCTTTTCCTTAGCTTCCTCAGATTTATTCTCAGGCTTCCCATTGTACTCATGGTTCTTATCATTTGTTTCCTTTCCTTCTTTTTTATGTTCCGCTTCCCAACTTCCTAAGCGGAAAACCATTCCATTCGACCCTGAATGATCCCTCTCCCAGTAACCTCTGGGGTCCTTATCTCTCCAGTCCCTGTCTCTACCATCTCTCCTTTTACTACAACCATAGCGATCTCTTCTCCGACAATGATCCCTATCCCTCCTATCCATCTCATCCCAATCACGAGTCCTCTTCCTGCCAGAGCCTCTCTCCCTATCGCTGGGATCATAGTGCCCTCTACACGAATACAGTCTCTCGTATCCCTGACCGCTATGCCTGGCCCTTTTACTGAACCTTTCTTCACTAGAAAAATCTCCTTCCCTTGACCTCTCAAGTTCACACTTGCTCCCATTCTCTTTGACAGGGTTATCAGACAATCTTTCCTCCCCTTTTCCATCCAAAGCATTCACCACATTATTGCAATTCTCCAGCTTTCTTCGCCTTTCAAATTGTAAGACAAAGCCCTCAACTTCAGTTTTGCAATCTGCAGACCCTCCATTGTCAAAGGAACCCTCCTCAACACCACAACCTTGAATCGCATTCCCCAAGATAGTTGCAGCACCGTTACTGTGGTTAGTGCAGTCAGCATATGGAGGCAGGCCACTACCATTCTTAATACTATCAAGTATGCGATCAATACCTCCAAAGAAATCATGAACGAGATTGTCTTGATTAGCATTATTATCCACTGAATCATTAACTATTGGAGTATCAAAGTCCACAAAACCATCAATTAGGTCACAAGGAATGTCCTCACAAGCATCAAGCCAGTAGGATCCAGAATCCCCATTCCCACCCTCCATTATGTCTTATACTGAATACAAACACCCAAACAACACTCAGAACTCCAATAAAGATACCAACTTTGTATAATTAAACAATCCAAAACCACATAAAAACTGACCCCAGAAAAATTACCAGACTGGCGTTAATTAAATCAGAAAGGAAAACTGCAAAGGGAAAAGACAATTGAGAACACTAGAGAAAGAGTTACAAACAAACCGAAAACTGGATTGAGGCGTGTTATATTGTGAACTTGAGCCGTGAAAAGGGCCGATTAGGTTCTGCAGATTAGGGTAGATAGACCGTACGAAGCACGCAATAGTTAAGGGTGGCAGGGTAAAGCTTAGAGGTGAACAAACCCACCAAAGCCCAAAACACTGGGTGTGTGATTCTTTTAGATTCCACGGTCTATCAACCCCTACTCTGCTTTCTCTCTTAACGTCTCTCCTTCTACCAAAAGCGACAGTGAGTGCTCTTCTCTTCTCCGCTCTTGAAGACTCTCTATCCCTCTCTGTCTCAAGTTTCAACCTTTTCTCACTCCAACCTCTGCAACTGTTGCCTCCACAGTTATGTTCTCTCGCAGGCTTGCGCATTTAATATGTCAAGAGAAAGAACCGCTTTTATAAGGAAACAACAAATGGAAAACCAAACTACTGTTATTATTATATTATAAGAAAACAAAAATTAAGACATATCTAATATATTCAATTTTTTAAAAAAATTAAGACATATCTAATATATTCAATTTTTATTTTTTTAAGATCATAATTTTACTTTCTGTTTTTGGGTACGACACGACGCAACACTTGCATGTAATTAAATGTCAGTTGTCATTTCGAATGAGCTCGACTTGGCGTGTAAGAAATGATCCAGCAGTCCGTACCCACAGAGAATAGAGCCCGACTTGTCTTCTGCATCGTTTATCAGTTTCTTTGGCAATAAACAAAAACAAAGGATGTCTCAATCATCAGTTAGATCTACATAACTAACAGTTAGTTAAATTATTTAAAATATTTATTTTTATTAAAATATAAATTTGTTAATACAATAAATAATAAAAATATCTACAAAAATTGAAATCGAAATATATCTAAAGGCTGCTTGGTTAATAGTACGTAATAATTGATTATTTATTACGATAGATTGAATAGTTTTTTATACTCCAATTTTAAATAATAGTTTATACTCGTATGTGTAGATGAAATAGTTTTGATTTTCGCAAATAGTAATATTTTTTAATTTATTTAAATATAATTAATTAAAATATATAAATATTATTTAATAATATTTTTAATAAATTAACTACTATAAATGATAATATTAATTGTTCTTTCTTCTTAACTAATTATTATAATTATAATAGTTATTTTTGTTTTACTTTTTACTATTTTTTTATTCTTTTTATTTCATAGATCTATTACATGAACCAATCCATTAGATCGGATTCGGGAAGTGGACGTGTGGTGCGGTGGTGGTCACCGCGCGCGAGACCACGGAGAAGAATATTTTGCGGGTAAAAAGTACGGTGGGGAAACGTGCCAAGTTGCAACAGGCTGGACGGAGGCGCACACATTGGAATTTCAATTTCGGCATATTACTGTATGAATAAGCCACGAATAGGACGAGACACGCAAGTCAAAAGGTGAGGTCAACGTGATGGGACATCCAAGGCCGTCCGATTTATTCTAAGGTAAAAAGGGGGAATTTCCGAATAATTCCTTCGTATCCTAAAAGGCCCGCCTGAGTAGATTTTTATCCCATACGATACAAATCTCCCCCCCTTTGGTGTGACCCACCATCATTCACAGTGGTGTATCTTATATCAGGCGATATCTTGAGTTGTTTCAAATCTGACGTTTAACAAAGCTGGTAGGAGGTTATGATGTTTGGTTGGGTCGGTCGTGCTAGGTCTAAGTTTAAGCTCAAATATAGATGGTCTATTTATAAATGGCAACTGCCCACGTGAAAGGAAAGACCTAAACCTAGCAGGTATTTATCAGATATAAATTGATTACCTCATCATGAAAAAGGTACGACATTAGAACCTTGACATTCTTTGTTTACAACCACCAAAACTCTCACTAAAAAAATTAAAATGAGCGTCGGAGGGGTCTGCCGGCTATCAACCTCTGACGTGCTTTGTTCTGTTTTGCAGATATTCTCTTGCTAAAGACAACCAATCTCATGAATTCAAACAGTAACGTCCTGCCTCACTAGAATTAGGCAGAACCAGTGTTATTAGATTGGCAGTTTACACCAACTAGGGATGAATCATCCACGTAAATCAAGGTGGTTAAGTAAATAAAACATAGGTTGGACTATGCGGAAAAATGTATCGATATCTTCCACGAAGAATATGAGAAGAGGGTAAGAAAATTCTCACATCTTTCTTCAATAGGCTCCATCAGAAAAGGCCTTTTGAAAAAGTCGGTTGAGATTTTTCAGTTGCAAAAGTCAAAAAAATGAAACAATTGTGGGCCTTTTTGGGGCGAAGTTGGTCCAAAGCAAATCATAGTCGCTTGGCCACAAAGAAGAGAAGTCATATCATCATATTCATTGGTCACATTGTATTCAATTCTTCTTCAAGAGTGGAGTCTTATCGCCCAACTTTGATTTTTATTCCTTGACTTAGTGACCACCCGGCTCCTTCTTAATATTTTACAGGCTTTGATTAAAGTAAAATAAGATCTTTTCGTAAATGTCAATAATGGACCCATACAAAAACTAAAATAAGACAAAATTGGTGCTAGTCAAGAAACTACATGGTCTTCATGCCAATCCCCAAATTGGTAGAGAGTAGAAATTAACATGTTGTGGTTCGGTTGGCTGCACGGGCTAAGCATGTGAAAAGAACTCTTAAGTTTGATCCCCATTAAACACACTCGCAAGGAGCTAGGAGTCTTAATTGTGACTAAGCTCCGACTCGGAATAGTTGGCCCAATAAATTCGAATACAGGTTGTGTAAGCAAAAAAAGAAAGAGAGTAGAGACTAACATAGGGATTACAAAAAGTTGCATACAAGATTTTATGCTTAAGGCTCACTCCATATGGTAGAAGAAGTTTACCAATTATAAGTTCTAATTAGTGCAATATAACCTAAAGAAAATGAGCTAAAATTTAGTATTAAATTTTCAGTGTCTTATGTCTTTTTTCTTATTATCTAAGCACATCCATAAATGATATTAAACTACTATCACTCGCACACAAGTATTAAAAAATCAAATCGATTATGCCAATTCAATTGTAAAAAATTTTAACTAGTCAAATTTTTAATTTAGTTTTAAATTTTTCAGTTTGATTCATTTTAATAACTTTTGTTGTTAAAAATTAATTAGTTTATTGATTAGTCGATCGATTTTTACAAATTAATAAATTTTTATAAATCAATCAATTTTCATTCAACAATCTTTGATTTTAATTAAAGTTTAAATTCTTCAATAAGTAAGGATAATCTCTTTTTAATCATATTTTATATTCTTTAATTTCTTTAAATTTTTTGTCAATTTTATAACAATCTTATACTACTAGATAAA
>JANZLD010000004.1:7976117-8007410 GCA_026413575.1 Erythroxylum carthagenense
TTTTGTCAATTTTATAACAATCTAATACTACTAGATAAAATTTTAAAACTTTAAACATTTTATCTTATCAGTTTAATTTTTTGTTCAACTTTTAAAACATTGCGCAGAAATTTAGAGGAATCATTTTTGTGACTTTTTTCTTTTTATTTTAGATAATCAAATTTCTTTATTTATTGTCTCTATTAATAATTTAATATTTATAAAGCTTCCATTGCATCCAAAATTGATTTTATCAATGAGATCGGTCCCGTACACAGACATGAATCAAATGGAAAACAAAATAAGATAATAGGCTTTTTAAAATAGGAATTTGAAGTATCTATTTATGGTTTTTTTTTTATTCAACATAGGTAACAGGTGTCCCATGCTTAAATCTGTTGGGTTGCGCAAAATGAGCTGGTCTGGTCTTTATTCTTCTACAAAAACAAAATGTCTTGGATTTAAGCCTGTATGGTATATTTGGGCCGCAATGTTGAAGACACAAGGACCTTTCCAATTCAGTAAAGCTCGAGCTCAAAAGTGCAAGGAGTCCTAAACCACAGTTCTTAGTAGTACTGCCTCCACCTTATCCTAGAGTATTTATTTACTGTTGGGTTGGAGGGACGGTTAAAAGAAGAAGTATAATGTATTCTTATTCAAGCTTCACCGCAAGATGTTTTACTCTTATGGATTGACGCGATTACATGGACAAGGACGACTTTCTCTTTAATCATGTGAAGAGGAAAGAGCCAAGTGATGGCCTTTTTCTGTTTTATATGTAATCCGGTGGCGTTGCATCAATATACATGTATACAGTACGAGATGAGGGTCCATTTGCAGGCTGTTTAGGGTAGTACAGGGAAGGTGATGATATCACCACATTGGGTATCATTTCCAGTTTCCTTTTCAGGACCAGTGGAATTGATAAGGAACTTGGAGGTCCTTGTAGTTAAGGCAGGAATTGACATTGGTACTTCTCTACTTCGACTTCAATTTGAACAGTACAAACTTGTATTTATATGACTCTTCTTTTATATATATATATATATCCCCGTAAACTTTAGAATAATCGGTGAAGTTGATCCTTTATAAGGCACTGAGTACGTTGACTATATGATTTTTTTCGGGTTTCCTCTCACTTATAATATTATTAGGAGTATAAATATGAATTTTTATGTAATTTTACTCAATTTATATATTAAATTTATTTTTAAATCTAATTTTAGAAAAAAGAGATCTTTTATTACGTATTTATTAAGTTAATATATATCATTACGAGATTAACTGTTTCTTATATCAAATAAAGTGCGTATAACTGCTCTGGTTTTGATTGTAATAATAAATTTTATCAATTAATTTAACATAATTTCACAATAAATCTTGTTATAACTTATAAAATCAAAAGTTTAAAGTAATTTAAAAGAATTACAACAAGACTAAAATTATCAAAATAGCATTCATGAAGGTAGATCTCCAAAAAAAAAAGATTTATTATTTGTCTATTATGCTAATAAATATTACCATGTAATTATCTGTTTATATATTAAATTTATATTATTGTTGTAATCTTATCTTAATAATTATTGAAATTTAATGAAAAAAGTTATAAAGTAATTACTTTAAAACACTTAAAATATATTTTAAAAAGGTCTTTTATTTTTATTAATTATATTACTAATAATTTTCCATTCCTACCCCAGTGCATCAGGTCCACACCCTTGCGATCCCCACTTCTTTGTATGTGTGTTATCAAAGTGCATGTGTGGATCATGCTTTGATCACTCGTAATCGGTAAAAGTTCAATTATCAGGTGGCAAGGGTCTTCCATTCACTTCCCCCCACACACTAGTTTCACTTTCATTACCTACCTAGCATTACCCCACTTTCCACCCCCAACTCTCACAAAAAAAAAAAAAAAAAAGAAGCGTGCCCTAACATGGTAAAAATACCTTGTTGCACTGATTAAGAAAATCTAGCATGAATGAGCTACTATGCTCCAAGGAGAATAATGTTGATAGGTAAAGAAAAGTGGATGTGAACCTCTTTGTCAGCAGTCCTGACTCAACTTTGTCCCAGTCTATCCTAACTATCTATTTATGTGACCATATAAATAGATGGTTAGGATGAACTGGGACAGAGTTGGGCCAAGATTGCTGACATATAAATAGATGATTAGAATAGATTGGAACAGAGTTGGATCAGGATTGCTGACACAGAAGATTTGAGAAGAAAGAAAAGGAGTAGAGGAGTTGATCTAGGGTTAATAATATAAAGGGTAAATCTCGGTTTTCAGCTTATAGCGATTAAGAGAAGGTCATTAATTATACACATCTTTTAAGTATTTTACAAAGAGGTTGTTTTCATGACCTTACCAATTGCTCTATGGCTCGTTCTCAAGGGTTAATAATATCTCTTATGAAAGTAAACATAAATAGTATTTTGAATACAAAACTAGTTATCATTATTTATGTCTATTGCACCAAAGTTCTAAATGCATAGCTAGTTAGGTTGTTTGAGGACGAAGTTTCATAATCCTTGGCCATACAAATTTATATCATGGTGTGTAGCCTAATACTTTTATTGCTAAAAGAAGGGGAAAGGGGGGTGTTCCAGTTCCACACTCGGTTTAACATGGACCACCATCATCTGGCATTATACTTGTCATTAGATCTCCCACAATAAGTTAGCTATGAAAGAAACTTCACAAGATCCAGAGGTACGCTATCTATCTAGCTAGCCAGGCCATCTTATTTTGTCTATCATTTTCACTTTTTGTTTCCATGTTGAGTTTAGTTGCTATCGTATTTAAGTTCTCCCATTATATGACTTTTGGTTGGTTAGACACTTAGGTTAATTATAAATTTTGAATTAATCCCTGATTTTCAAACTTAAAATTTGAAATTATCCAAAAAAAAGAATACCCTTTAGTGACTCCATGTGATTTCATTGAACCAAATAAAGATAATTTAAATTTAATTTGACTAGATGAAATTAGTTACTCTTTTTTCCTTTTTCGGATGGAATTTTGATGAAGTTGGACGGGTACTGACAATTATTGACAAAAACTTAGAAGTTAGGAATGAGGAGCGATTAGGTTCATAGGTATAGGATGCTTTTGGAAGCACTAGGTGAAATCGGGAAAAGCATATCAAGGAATTATGACAATCCCTTTATTGCAAAACAATTATTAAAGAAAAGGTGACATAAAAAAGGGAAGGCCACAAAAAAGTTTTAAGATCATAAAAAGAATGAATAGCAGATGCCAACCAAAGATGGACAGCCTAGTAAAAGTTTGGCAGTTTGATTCACCAAGCTTCCCTCCCCAGTTATACTTTACAGTTGTTAGTTGCCAAGCTCCCAACGTTAAGGAAGATGAAGAATGTTTTTATTTTGATTTCTAAGTAATTCGGCATATGAGGATGGTGATCCCAAGGATGTAAAATTCAATCGATGTTTTTCTAATAATAATATTTTGATTTCTTGTTTACGTGAAAAGACAAGTATGGTTTTCACCGTTAAGCCTCCACTTTTAACCATACTTTTTTACGTACAAGCAAATTAAGGATAAGGAAGGACCCGTTTTGGAGTTCCAGGTTCGCTAGAGAAACATTGAATAGAAGGTAGGAGACGCATGAGTACGAGTGGCTACAGCTTGGCAGAGTGTGGAAGAAAGATGATACTTTGTGCGTGTAGTGTAGCGTTTGTATATAATTAATAAATACTAAATAGTAAAAAGCTAACGAAGACAGAGATGTATATGAATATGGTACCACAAAACATGAATAAATGAGGGGGCTAGCTAGCTATGGGCTATGTGTCATCTAATGAAGAGAGGGAAAGCGACGTAACAGCCAGAGAGGCTCAACGGTTTCTCAGAGCAGGAAAGAGGTGGGCAGACAGTGGGGTATAATTAGACTACTAGTGTGGGGTTATACAGTAGAATTTGGGAGACTTGTGGTGGCGGTGGCGGTGGTGGTGGCGGCGTGTGGCGGTGGCTTTGGCTCTTTGGACCGTTATAGTGTAATGTGTATGTAATACTGTTGTTGCTGCTGCTGCTTCTGATACTCCTCTGTTATGGTGAAGCTGCAAATGTTGTGCAAGTATAGCCCCCACTTTGATGTGCTCATGTGTATATATATATATATATTATATTCAAGAGGAATTATATGGGTATCCTCGCCTCCTTCCATTCAAGTTCCTTCTCAGCAATCTGGTTGATTTTGCATGTGTCCCCTTCCCTTTACATATGGGTCCACTTGGAATAGTCCCTCCATTTTGCATTACAATACTCTTGAAAAAGGAAAAAGAAAAAAAAAATCTTAAACACTAGGCACATGTAGCCCTGGTATGAATTTTGTCTAGCAATCTAAGCTCCCTTTGGTCCTAGACTATGGGGCATGACAGTTGTTACCATTATCATCCTTATGAAAGGGATGCCACTACTTGATGGGGACCCTTCCTTGATGCTTCTTAACATGATCATATGCGGTGTTGTTCTGGGCTCCCATGTCCTAAATTACCAAACCCAGAAACCCCCATCCATTGCTCAGAATCGCTGGTTAGAACACCTGTAATGCAAAGAACTTGATTATCAGATACAGTTCTTCCTTATTGGTTAACCGCCAAGTAGGTCGGAGTATATCGATCATATATGTGATGGGTTGGTTGTACAGTGTGGTTGAGTTGAGTTGAGTTGGGCGTTCTCCACGGTAGAGTGTGGTCCTAACTCTCTTTTGTAGCTCTAAGTAGCCCTACTGTACGTAACAGTTTCACTTATTCCACTAAACATCAATTTAAAATATTACCAAGGCAGCAGTACAAAAACACGAGAAACATAGTTTAGCTTAAATGAAATGACTATAAAAGAGACAGCATGAGGACCTTTCATCTGAATAAATGATGAAAGAGAGGAGAGAGAGGTCCCCAGTAACCCTAGTAGGGTTTTTTGATAAGCTTTAGCTTCCGGTCTAAAAGGGTAGCAGTCACACCCCCACAACACATATACACATACACACACACACCCATCCTCTGTGCATTGATGTTAACTCGTGATATTTCCTCGGAAATTCTCGATAACTGTTACCACCTGTTTGTGTATAACCATAATTACCATATTTATTAATCTGAGTTGTTAAGCTGCTGTACCATGTACACACTTTCACATGGGAGGCAAAGTTTAAAGTGATGCAGAACAGGTGAAGGTAAAGAAACAGTACTTTGGTTTGAGCTTGCTTTTGCAGTTTTGGCATTCTATCAAATTCTTGTGATCTCTCCTGACGAGAAGATGCCCCTTCGCACACCGATTCTTTCCTTATCCTTTTAACCCAACCCAACTGTACATTCTCTTTCGATCACATTTACAATCTATTTTTAACTGTAAGTCATCATCCCGCATGAATCCGTAGCTAAAAACAACAAATGGGAGATATATGCGACCAAACATCCCAGGAATGGATGTCTTCTTGTGCATCATCCTCGGCACTGCCGGTAGCTTTGTTAGGAGAGTTTGTTGACATTTGCTTAGATTCAAGGAAATCCTATAAGATCCCCCACCAATATACCTATAGTCCTCCGTCTTAGAGTTAGCTCTCGAAAAAGGTAAAATACGCTCTTTAGTTTAGCTACTAACAAAGTTTTATTTTTCACATTTATTATATATATATAGACATAACGTTTAACCGGTTTAAAAATCTTGAGTTATTTAATTTTTGAATTTAATTTTTAACTTTCAAGTTCAATTTATTTAAATAACTTTTATTCTTAAAAATTGATTAATTAATCTATTAATTTTATTAATTAATAAATTCTTATAAAATTAAAAATAATTAATTTAACATTATTTTTCAAATAAACTTCAAATATTTCATTAATTAAGAGTGATTTCTTTCGATCATATTTCAAATTATTTAATTTTATTAAATATTTAGTTAGTTTTATGACGATCTAATATTGATTGAATCTTTTTAAGCCTTAAACTTCTTGTTTTATCAGCTTAATTTTCGATTTGGTTTTTAAAATATTAATAATATGAATATTAGTACAATTCATTATAACCAAAAAAAAACTAAATGCATATTACAATACAAGAATGTAGATTAATTGATTACTTTTTACATTCACAAGAAGAAGTCGCACAATTCTAAATTCAAAAATTACAAATAACAATTGAAAAAAAAAGAAGAAAAAAGCTGATCAATTCAATAATCAAAGAATAGGGTTGAAACTAAAGATTTAATTTGGATCAAAACAGAAAAGAACGATAATGGTAAGGGCTTAATCTTCCAAAAACTAATAAAGGGTAAATTCAACACAAGAATAGTTTAAGCCTAATTAAGGAACAAATTAAAGAAATCACTAAATAGGCATTTTTTTAAAAACTTTCCATTGACTTGGAATGACAAACATGGAGGTAACAGCTTAGTTAGTAGGAAACAGATATGCAGAACACTGCGTAAACATATGCTGACATTGAATTCTCTTTTCATGTTCCCCAGAATTAGTGCAATACGAGTAAGAGTCAATTTTAAACTACCAATTATAGTTTTCCCAAATCCTACCACTCCTGAATATGGTTCAGGCAAGTAGGGCCTATGGGTTTAATTCCTGAACGCCAGTGGCATGTGGACTAGGAATCTATGCAATGCGAATATGGCATGAGACGCAATTTTCTGTTCTAAATTCAGCTAAAATATATATATAGTGATGTAAGTCTGTAATAAAGGGTTCAGTCACCATCATAAATCATAATCCCTTCCATTCCCCAAGTGCTACTTTCTCCTAGGCTTCATAAGCGGCTTTGCACGTTTTTACTGTTAAGGTTCAATTCGTTTAATAGCCTTTGAAGTCGTAGGGAAAAACAGAAGCCTATAGGTCATTTGGTAAAATGCAAGCCAAAATAGCAAGAAGGCTGCATATTTTTCCTTGATAGAAAAGAAAGACTAATGAATTTTGAAATTTCACTTATAAGAATTAAGAGTATCTCCTCTCTTTTTTTTTTTTTTTTGCTTCTTTGGGTAACATAAAGAGGAGGAATATTAATTAATATTAATTACATAAAAAAGTAAAAGCATGTTACTAAACAAATTTAATCTAATTATTACTAATGTAAAAATATAAAAATAAATTATTGGCCTAAGTAAATTTTAGAGTAAATATTGTTACTTTTAGTATGCGAGATTAGCAATATTTTAAAAATCTGACCAGAAGTTAAACTAGTAAAATAAAATATTTAAGATTTAAAAGGTTCAACCGGTATTAGATCGTCATAAAATTAGCTAAAAATTAAATAAAGTTTAAAACATGATTAAATGAGATTATCCTTGACTATCGAAAAATTTAAAGTTTAATTAAAAAATTATTAAATAAAATTTATTTATTTATTTTAGTTTATAAGAACATATTAATTAACAAAAGTTGACTAATTAGTTAATAAAATGATAAAATTTTAAACAATAAAAATTGAAATAAAAAATTAAACGATTCAAAATATTTGTAATTGAATTGGGTCGAACAGGTTGGATTTTTTAAGCATAAATTGTTTCAATTAAGCTTTATAATAGGAATAACTTTTAAGTTAGGGTGTAAGCTTATATTAATTACTATAGATTTTACATGTGGATTTCTATAATTTAATAGTACCCACCTAGAAATAATTCAATATCAATCCTATCTATTTTTTATTTGCGTATTTATTGTAATTTTATTTACATAATAATTTAGTGTGACAGTTTTACGTATTTACTCTTTAACCTGCATCACTTTTTTACTGTCACATTTGCATGCGAATCTACCGAAAACGACCTCTCTATTATGTAAAAGTAAGACTGCATATTATCAGATCTCTTCAGACTCTACTTTATTGCGAAATTTCAAACTAGATGTGATGATGATGATGATATAAAAATGTTTATAAGATTATAGAAAATTTATTGATTAATTTCTTAATCAATCACTTTTAAATTTGTAATTCTTTAATCTAAAATGCAATTATTATTCAATTTCATTATCATGTACTTCAGTATTTATATAATTTCAATCATATAGTTAACACAACGAACTCTTTCAAGCATTTAAACCCCAGGCAATCAAATTCTATTCTGAACTCACAGGAGACATATACTATTCCTTATGCTTAGATATTCACCGACCCATGCTTTTTATTTTTTATTTTTTTCCCGTTGAGCATGCAATTGGAAAAGCACCACAATGAACATTTCTCTTTTGGTTGCGTCTCAGTTTGTAGCACTAGCACCGTATATTTTAGGACCCCACTAACAAATGTCCGATACGTTTGAACACGATTATTAGAAATCTTCAAAAGTGAATTGAATAGCTCTTTTCCACGCCTTACATACAATAATTTCAGATGGGGAGTACATGCATAACATGTTAAGGCAGATTAATGCTTTTAGTGAGTACTATTTACACTTATTTATCAGGAAAAATGTTGAAAATGCAACCTGTCAATGACAATCTCCTATCCAGACTCTATTATCAAGCCTTCCCCTTGTCATTATCCACCAATACAAGAAAACAATATGGCGCCTGGAGGTTCTGTCAAAATTTCATAAAGTGGAAGATGAAACAGGACCACCACATCCATCAAACCGATATGCATTTCCACCTACCAGGGTATCGCTCACTATTGTATTCTCGCCACCTTCTCAAGTAAATTTACAGATTTCGTGCCTTTGTCTTATCCTTATAGTTCTGTTTATTAATGATCCAAACCAAAAAAAAAAAAAAGGGACATTAAAAGGATTTACTATACGTATTACGTACCATATGCCACTCCTACAGTTTCTTACTTACTAGGGGAGATCAGGCTAGTGATTGATCGATTACTTGATTTCATTTATTGTTTCAGGACGACGACTTAATTGTTTTCTCTGTATAAAAAAAAAAAGTTTACAGTTGGCTTAATTTATACCTTTCGGTTATAGAAAAAGACTTCCAACAAAGAAAATGTTACCCACGACGCAACAGCCTTATAATATATAGTGGCTATAAATAAATTAATACGATGTCGTAAGTGGAAATTTTAGTCGTTACGTTCATCCTTGTTCGGTTGTCGGCCAACTTGCTAATTTGAAGTCGATCGAGGATAGAATTAAATGTTACTATTATTTTTATAAGGCATAGTTAAGATGCACGTTTCCATAGTTAGAAACTTGGAATTGATTCAAACATGTCTTACTCAAGCCACATGTTCTGTCCATTTCAAGCGTCTTCACTTGCCAAGCCCAAGAAATTGTCTTTTTCCCTTTTTTTTCCCCCCCGTTTCGATCTTTTCCTACATGTTTTTTTTTTAAATTTCGGCGAAAACAGGTGGCCATCTGTTACAATTAATGAATAAAAACTTAAATTGATTTGATCTATTCAATTGTAAAAATTTTGAATTGGTTAATTTTTTAGTTTAGGTTTTAATTTTTTGGTTTGATGTAATTTAATAACTCTTGTTGTTAAAAATTTATCAATTTATTAATTAATCGATCGATTTTTATTAATTAATAAGTTATTATAAAATAAAATAAATCAATTATTTTTATTTAACTATTTTTTTGAATTAAACTTCAGATTTTTCACTATCTCTTTAAGTCATATTTCAAATTTTTTAATTTTATTCACTGATATGGATTGAATTTTTTAAATCTTAAATTTCTTATCTTATCAATTTAACTTATGGTATGTTTTTTAAAACATTGATTATAATATAATATGGGGTTATTTAGAATATTAAATTTATTTTTTTTTTTAAAAATAACATTCTCAAAAAAATTACTCTTTTTTTGTTCGCTTATGAGGTGTCCTATAAGGGTCTCAACTATGAGAAGACACCTTTAAGTCATCCACTTTTAGACAAATTTCTGCTAGCACCGGATCAGCTCGTAAGGAGTAAAGTGCTAGTCAAACAAATTTTTCCATTCTCAAGACTCGAACTCGAAACCTCTAATTAAAAGATAAAAGTGCTGAACCACTAACACCAACTTATTTAGTTTGCCTTTTACTCTGATGGTCCCATCAGTTAGTCTACCAGCAAATAACCTCGGTACATACCACGTGTATATTCTTGGCCTTTGCCTATTGCTTTGTTTCTCTCGAGGAGGAGATAACTAATCACTGACTTTGCTGAAATGAATGACGACGATTAGTAACTAATTAAGTAGTGTTATCTATTACCCTTTTACGATAATTGGTCAATCTTGTTTCTCTTGTTGCTTGCTTTCCGAGGCTCGTGTGTCATATACTATTGCCTATTGGACACATAAGCCACGGGCCGCGTATATTTATGAATTCTTTAAAGAGCCAACAAGCATTTAGGTACAAATAAGGGAGGAATCAAAGCTGCTGACACATTATTTCTTACGCGTGATTTGAAGACGAGCAATAGTTTAAGATACCATTGCGTTTCAGGTTTGATGCTTCACTGGCAAATAAATATAATGATTGGAATTGGCAAGTGGTTAGTTGAGAGATTTGATCCATAAGATGTTTAGTAAAATTTGTTTATTAAAATTAGTTGATTAATATTAATTATTTATGTGTAAAATAATTTATGTAAATATGATTAAAAATATTTTATTTCATTACAACCGGTAGAAAAAAGGGATATAAAATAACCATAGTTAATATATATGCATATGTATAGAATATCAAGATATATTTAAATTTTAATATACTATTATTTAAAATTTACATGTATAAAAATTATAGTGAAGAAAATAATATTTCTTACTGGTTAATATATGTTATAAATATTGTAAAATTAGTTTGTTATTTAAAAAATTAATCTAATTTAAATAAATTTACGTTTAATTTATTCTAAATTTAGTTTATATTTATTAAAAAAATGCTTTTAATTTTATTAGTATCCAAATTAAGTAAAACGCTGCAACATGTCATACCAACTTTTCTATTTTCAGCTTATTGTTTTAAATTGGCTAGTTAATCAAACAATTTTAATAATTTTTTAATATAGTCAACAAGCTAATTTATGTAAATTAACTAAAAAACATATGATAAGCTGTTACCAAACAAGCCAAAATATATAAAATTTTACAGGAATCCGGCGGCCAGGTCGGGCTACTTAACTTTTCTCTCACAACTCAGGACCAGCAACCAGATAATCAATGGCAGCAAAGTCAAAGCTCAAAACCTAACTGAACATGCTCTCTCTCCTTTTGTGTCTATCCCGTCTAAAAGCAAGTGGTCTATAAGAAATCCCTGAAAATAACAAAATGATATGCATGTGTATTGGAAGGAAAATTTCATCACAAGTTGATTACTCTATAGGCCAACTAGTCATCATCACTTGCTTGGCTCATAGTGCGGAGGATATATATGGGAATGGGAGGAGGTGACCCAAAAATACTGAAAAGGACAAGCTCACATGAGTCGAACCAGATCATTCATGGGCCCCTACGTATAACCCTTCTCTATCTCTCTCATCACTTCTCCATCTCATGGGATTATCATTCCTAAGGAACCGAAGTACCAACAAAAAAAATACTGCTATACTAATACTACTTCGCTGCTTCACTTGTGAAGAGAAGCTTCGAGGACGAGAGAAGCAAACTTGGTGGGAGGAAGAAAGCCTCTTTTAAATACCACATACTCTCCTCCCTCTCCCTCTCTCTCTCTCTCTCTATCTGATAACTAGGTTACTTCTCTCTTCATGTTATTGAATTACCCATGGCTCGTCTTTGTTTAGGGTTTGGAGTATATCATCCATCTTCTTGGTCAAAAAAGAAGGCACAGACCATTTGGTTTGTGGTACTAAGATAGCTTCCTTTTGCTTCTTATCTGCAGATCTTGAAGGAAAAAAGAAAAAGCTTTGAAAACCAAACAAATCTTTTCAGGTTGGGACTACTTGATATAGTTCCGTTTGGTTCTTTATCACCATCTAATTGTTCCTTTTCTTTTCTATATCATCATTTTATTCTGATGGGATTTTGTTTTCCAATATCTAGCGTAACGAGAAAGTTCCAAATTGAGGGAGGGAAATGATGAACTTGGTTGAAGAAGAAAGAGGGTATTGTGATAAGGACGAATTACAGGAAGAAGAAGAAGAGGAGGAGGAGGAAGAAGAGGTAGTGATGACAAGTAAGCTCTCTTTTCCTTCTCCAAACTCTCCGTCTTCTTCAAACCAGTACAAGATTTTTCTGCCTCAGCACCAAACACCGTGGCTTGGCTCATCTGAAGCACGACAAGATTACAATAACCAGGAACCAAACCTCAATTTCGACAAGAAGAAGATGGAGATCATGGAGTTATCGCTAGGGAGCAATTGCGATGAATCTGAAACCAGTGTAGCAGCTGGTACGAGTAGTGGATCTGTCCAGAAAGAACACATGTTTGACAAGGTTGTGACTCCAAGCGATGTAGGCAAACTGAACCGGCTTGTGATACCGAAACAACACGCTGAAAAGTGCTTCCCCTTAGACTCTTCATCAAGCGAGAAAGGTCTAATTTTGAACTTCGAGGATCGGAGCGGCAAGCAGTGGAGGTTCCGGTACTCCTATTGGAATAGTAGCCAGAGTTATGTGATGACCAAAGGGTGGAGTCGTTTTGTGAAGGAGAAAAAACTTGACGCAGGCGATATAGTGTCGTTTCAGCGAGGTGTTGGTGAGTCAGGCAGGCACCGTCTGTACATAGACTGGAGGCGCAGAACAAATGCACCAGATCCTATGTCTTTCTCGCATTTAGAGCTCCAAAATCAGCTACACTTACCACAGTCGATGAGGTGGGGTAGGCATTACTCGATGCCTCAATCTTTGTCGATCCAACCACGAACCTTTGAATACCACCAACAACCTCAATTCCAACATTTGAACTTCAGCACTACTCAACCTTACCACTACCATAATCATCACAATCATCATCATTTCGCAACTGGTTATGCCAATGCAGTACCGTACTACTTGAGGCCATCAGGGTCACACCCAATTGAGGCAATGCATCCCCAACAAGCACGCCAACAGGTTCCAATGGTGATTGAATCAGTGCCTATTGTCCATGGAAAAACTGTGGGGAAACGGTTAAGGTTGTTTGGTGTAAACATGGAGTGCCCTATACAAGATGATTCATCTTCATCTTCATCTTCGATAAGTCCTGGTACCATTGCTCATGGGACAGTGGCTTCGTTCTCTCCTCATTTGGCTTCCGCATCTATTCCGCGTCTCCAATCAATGTTACCCGCCAGTGCTTCAACTGCAACAAATCAAGCTGAGTTTTCTAAGAGAGGAAAGACTTCATCTTTTGATTTGGATCTTTGATCACACACACCCAGATGATGAAGAAGAAAAAGAAGAAAGAAGAAAACTTTTGTTACTACCCATTTAGTTTTTCCCATTAATTGGGTACTGATGAATTCGATTAGGACATAGAGGGTTTCATGAAATATATTGGGTAAGTTAAATTTAGCCTTTTGACCAGTTATCTAGCGTTTCTTCATTTCTCGAAATTGTTTAAAACTAGTAGTACAAGAGGTTAATAGGAGGAGATGAGGCTTGGGGGATTTTGTAAAGACTTTGAATAGAGAGAGCAAAAAGATGGAATATTGTGTGGAGCTGAGAGAGTACTTTTAACTGTGTATAACGCCACATATATACAGATGATCATGAATATGACGATGAGTATTGATTTATACAGTTTCTTTTAGCAGGAACTCTTTTCTGCTTCCCCAATAATAAGTTGATAACAAGTGTATGCAGTGTATGTGTGATGAGTGATGACCTCTTCCCAGTTTGTTTGGGTTAAATCTGTTCCTCTTTGGATATGGACTGTACATTCTCTCTCTATCTCTGACAACTTACGCGGTACATATGACTGGTGAACGGGGCACTGCAAAAGTTCCTTCTTCTTTTTATTTTTCTTTTGTTCTATTACCTTATCGGGTTAATGCTCTTCCTACTGCTTAGTTAAGTTGAATTGGAGGTTACGCGCAGAAAGTTGCAGCACTGTAAAAGGTTGCTTCTGTATCCTTTCTTTATTATTTCAACTTTATCCTAACAAAATTTTCTGGTTCTCATAAACACTTAGTTGGCCTTTTGTGTATGTTCTCGATATATGAGTAATTTGTTACATCTATTCCTTTTCTCTTCACAGCCAAACCAACCTTCTCCTTCTTCTGCTGCCGACAGGATTTTGTCTTTCCCTGTTGAAAGTGAGGTTTCTTAAATGAAGCCATCCCGAGATCGAATTGCAGTTCAGTTTCGTAACCTGGGTAGATGTGCTTCGTGTGGTTGATTGAGCCTTTCGAAATTCACTTTATACGTGCGAAGAAGGTGCGTAAATGGAGCTTTTACGTTGCGGTTAAAGTGTAAGTCTTTTGGTTGCTCGCAAAATAAGACTCTAAACTGTACTGAATACTGCATATACACCATTTTTGTTGTTCTTTACAAGTTCTTCCTTAAGCCTGTTAGGCATTATTGTAATAGCTGTCATCCTTCATTGGCTTGTTCTATTTTCTGGATATCAGAAGACGAACAAACAGGAACTTGTCTCTACACAAGTTCCCTTCACCAGTTTAGCCTATCAGGAGTTTTATTAACTCAAATATATGAAGCATGGGGAGACTATCCTTATCATCATTAGAATCCTTAGGAATTAGGTTGCTTGCTGTGACTTTGAACTCGCAAAACAACAACAACAAGAAGAAAATGCTGTTGTCTTACGTGAAGACTCTTCTACTCTTTTAAGACCACATCTTCGTTCAAGACGTGGATTTTGATCCTATGTATCTTGGAAAATCATCGTACTTTGCAGTCAAATTTGGATTCAAACACGCATTTCCTTCCGCAAACTGAATGGCATGTACACTGTCAAGAGATATTTCAAAGGTCAAATATATCTGCCAAGTTTGAACAGATTTCAGCCTCCATTTCATGCGCATAAGTTTCTGAAAAGTCTGCTTCTACCATGGTATGTCCACTTTGACCATAAAATTTGCTTTTCTCTTTGGATGCGTTCCACTAGTAAATTGATTGATTCGATTGCTTCCAACATCATTTCAAGAATACACATTGCAAGTTCCAGCAGAAAAATAACAGAAGAGAAAGCAAAATAATTAGCTGCACAAAAATTAATAGGTGAAGGACGAAAACATAAAGTATAGGTTGCTTCTGATGGAAGCATCACACATCTCTATTATTGGTTCTGAGTTTTGATTTTTTGCGATGATAGCAAAAGAGTCAGTTTCTTGTAATGGACACGGTTCTGCAAATAAGGTAATTTCAACTAATGCAAAACTTGATGATTCAGTATTTCTTAACTAGTTTTTACTTAAAGCCACTTCGATCTTAGCAAGATCAGGTCTGGATAGCAATTTCTTATTCAAACTTGATCTTGAATTTGCAAATATAGCTCATCCATAGTTCATTGAGGAATTCTTGAAAAATGAGCTTTGGTATATACTAGTTTGGCACTTTTATATTGCATAAGCCTTTAATTTCCAACTGTTTATACGAAGAAAAGTGTCATTGCATAATTAAAGAAAGCAATAAAATACTTAATTCATTAATCAAACTTAATTTTTCATGTATTTTATTGATTCTGTGAAAAATAACGAGGTAATATTGGTACAATGAATCAGCTTTATAAATTAGATTTCTCATAACATAAGATGTACATCAATGCTCTTTTGTCATTATTTAAAATTTTTGATAAAGTAAGGAGCATAATTTAGCACAATCAAAATATTTTTTATTTTCGAAAACAACCTTTTTATTAGTTAAAATTAAGGTTCTGTATATTGGACCTTCTCAGACTTCCCGTTTAACTAGACTTTTTACATGTGGAATACTTTTCAAAGTTAATTGGCATTTATTCAAGTTTATTTAGTTATTGATAATTATTTAAGAATATTACATTATATGAAGTAAAATTAAAATTTTACACTATGGTCTTATTAAAAATATCAATACCAAAGCAGATTTTATTATTCTTAACCTGAAAGAAAATTTGATTAGCAATCACTTAAATGAGTAGGAAACAAGATTGCCATTATTGAAGCATCTAGGGTTACGAATATTAGTTAAACGAAGTGTGATTGTTTGACTCAATGCATAAGATTCCATCACTCGTTCAATATTGTATTGCCATGAATACTATCAACATCACGATACCTTGTAATTGAAGAACTTTGAGATGTTGAAAGGAAAGCTATACATCTAACCTGCTTCCTTGTGTGCAGAAGTTGTGACATACAAATTGTAGTAAGGTCTGCGTAACCTAAATTTGACTCTTCCATTTATTTACAATACTTTTTCTTTCAATCACTCCCTATTCTGATCTCTGAATCAACCAAAAAATTTCCAACATGTACAAAACAACTTATGTTGATTTCTTCCCTTGTTTGATTGAGCCAAACAAGACCTATCAGCAAACATGGGAATGCACAAGAGATGTCGGAACTAACACTTTGTCTCATGATAAGCCGATCTTCCTTATCAGGAACGTAAGGTAAGGTAACTAATGTATAATGACCAAGACATCTGAAGTGCCTGTTGTCTGCAGCTGAGATTTTATCATGTAATTAGGTCTATCTTAGCTGGCATCTGTCTTGTCCTTCTTTTGCACCACTTATATGCCCAACTTAGGTCAAGGTCAAGAAGCAGTATCTTCTTATACTATAGCTAATAGAAAAGAAGTGCATAACAATTTTGATAACGTTTTCTTCTGCAAACCTATGCATAGCACAGAGTGACTTTGTCAGGGCATAAAACGGAGGCAAAGAAGAAGAATAGCTTGGTTGGGAGCATATGCGCATGATGTGAAATCACTGTTTCTTGTTTTTTAGTTTGAATCCTCGTAGTAGATGCGTTCATCGGCTAGGGGTTACACTGCCATGCATTCACATTTTGGAAATTATACTATATTAAAAAAGCCTGCACACTCTTTAATTAGCATCAAAGCTTCTTGTAAAACACGGTAGTCGTCTGCAATTCTTTCAAAAAGCAAAGCTGTTACCTTGGTTCTGCAACTTAATTAGTTCACGGTTTTATATGATCAGTCAGTATAAATCCAACTTGGTCCAATTATTTATCCCAAGACTGATTTAAGGGATGAGTCACACAAAGATGGCCAAGGCATAAAAGTCCTCGGGCTATAAAGAAAGGAAGAGTGTAGGTAGCCACTAGGTTTAGGCCGAGTAGGCATAATCGATGAGATCACAAAGAAGAGAGCACATGAGTTTGAGGTACAAAAGGATGTTTCTTTCTTCCTCCCTTTAAGGTGCATTGCATGGACCATGCCGTGCTCTTCTATTTTAGAATAATCTATCCCTCTGTTTTTGAAGAAACCAATTCTTCTGTTCCTTCTATCTGAGAACAACCCTACGCCATCACTGTATAGCCACAAATTTCAGTGATCTTCAGCAAAAATTGTGGTTAGGTAGTCATGGAACAGGGTTGGTCTTGAGAAAAAGTAGCAGAGGATCGTTAGTCGTTCCCAAGGTACGTTGCCATTATCTTCTTTGCTTGTGCGTAAATGAGGCATTAAATGCACCACCTCAATACGCATGCCCTTCTTCTTCGCCTTTCTTTCTCTGTCTCTATACGGCTTCACTTATCCGCCGACGTACCTTCTTAACTTTATACATAGCTTAAAGTGTTTTTTTGTAGTTTTATTTTTTAAAAATATTTGAAATTTGTTAAATCTTTTAAATTTTTTTGACTTTAATTAAAAAATAATGATAAAATATATGCATTATTATCAGTAGCAGTAGATTAATTACATATTATGAATATGATAACTCTATTTAATTCTTGAAATTAATTACATTTAATTTAAATTCATAATTACAAAAAATTATAATAAATTATTAATCTAATCATATTAAATTTATTTAGTCTAAGTTTAAAAACTTAATTGAATCCTCGTATTAATAATAATTGATTAATTCATGTCTAATATTCATATTTTTTGTGTTTTGTTATTATTTTTAATCTAAGTTTAAGGGAAGATATTTTTCCAAAAAAAAGGAATAATTTTTTACAATTTTAAAGATTAGGGTTTTTAAATTTTTTTTAAATATAGGTGATATCTATATTTTTATCCTTATAAGTATTATCAAGTTTGTGAGTTATTATTTTAATAATTTATGTAAATTAAATTGTTCTTATATATTAACAAATGTTTATAATATATATAAAGATAATTTAGTTTTTATAAATTAAAATAATTACAAAAATACCAAATTAAAAACTATATATTTAAGTTTTAAAATTCGAGCTATAATTAAAAATTAAGTAAATTTTAAGATTTTTATAATTAACACTATATTAAAAAGAGCAAATAAATGAGAAGTTTTGGGCTAGACTTTTGGGCCAATTTTTCAATGGACTCCACGAGTATGAAATGGGTTTCAGAAAATTTCCTAATCCTAAAGCCTAAAGCCTGCGAGAGCAAGTCCACTAGAGATGTTCTGGTCAGGGCTCAGAAAATTTCCCAATCCAGTGTCCTTCAGAGCAAGAGAGGGTTGAAGAGAAGTGTCGCAGAGGCAGAGAGAGAGAGAGAGAGCGAGCGAGTATAGAAGAAGATGGAGTACAGATGTATTAAGTGTGGATTTGGAATTAAAACACTGTTCGTGCAATACTCGCCTGGTAACATTAGGCTTATGAAATGTGTAAAGCTCCCTTGTCTCAACGTTTCGCTTTTCAATGATCTCTCATCTCTTTCAGTTTCTTTTGTTTTTGTTTTTTTCCTCCTGAAGAAGAATTTTCTTTTTGAGTAGGATAATTGCAAAGCGATTGCAGACGAGTATATTGAGTGCGAATTCATGGTAAATTTATACCCTTTTACTTGTTCATTCACTGTACTCATTTCCTTGCCAAATTTATAAATTTCTTCAGTTCTTTGGTTTATGATCCGTGTTTGTTCTTTTTTATTTTGTGGCCCTCTTACTCGATTTGTTCGGCATTGATGCTAGATTATTTTCATCGATTTGATTCTTCACAGACCAAAAGCGTATAGGCACCTACTGTATAATGTGCTTTTTCAGGAAAATGTTAGTTTCGAGGTAGAAACAGCTTACTTTTATTCTTTTTCTTCTGTTTTCTTTTTCCATTTTCTGGTTGTTTCAGAATTTTGATGATAACATGAGTTCTTCATTTCAGGGCATGGTGTGGAAGTCTGCCATTTGTTTTCTGCTTCTTGATGCTTGTATCCTTTGTTGTGAAGACATTATTCTTGTTTAGATTCATAAATATTCTGTCTTTTTGTGTACCTTAACTATGTAAGATAAGAGTCTACTTCTGGAAAGAGATTCGACAAAGTGGGGTTCTTCCTTGAGTTTTTCTTCATTTGGTTGGATTTGTAGTAAGGTTAGTACTGCTAGTGAGACTGCGGAAAAGTTTTACTGAAGATTTGCTTTTATTGGTTATGCTTAATGTAGTTCATAATGAGTTAATTGTCTTTCATTAGGTGTTCATGAATGTTTTCGTGGCAAATTTTCTGTTTCTTTGCATTTTTCTTCTTGCGATGAGGACATTACTACACACAACAATCGAAGTGTCAAGGTGAACTTTCTGTTCATCTTCAAGCTGATCTGCTGTTCTAGGTTTGATACTGTGGAGAAAAATTGGTGCTTATTATCATTTTGTCAGCCAAAATTACATCTGAAAATTGTTTTGCATGTGAAGATGAGACCTGATTCTTTCGTTGTGAATAGTTTCTCTAATTGACAAGAGTTTTAGATCTTGATATTAATTATCGAAACGAATTACAAATGATGAAGGAAACAAACAGTATAGCCTGAGGTTGTATGAGACAAATTAGGTGGGATTACACAAATATTGATGATGTTCAGAACTTTGCCCCAAATATGAATAAGCCAGCCACTGTAGCTGGTATGAGATGTTTAATTGTAACATTTTTTGCGCATATTTTCCAAAAAAGGGAAAATTTTACAATTGACATGCTCTTGCTAAAAATTACAGGTGCAGAGAACTTTTGCTGGCAATACTTGTCTCAAGTTACTTCAAGGTTTTTCTCATGGCCATGATGGTATAGTTCCTCAACATTTGCTTAGTCAAGGACAACTTCAAGCGTCTTACATTTCACTTTCTATAATCTTCTTAGCTTTTTCTCCATGCATTGGATAGCTTATTCAATGCCATAATTTTTATGCATTCTACAGGTCTGGGAATTTCCCTCGTTGGTGATTTTCATTATTGACTTATTTGTTTTATCATCCAACATAGTGGCGATAAAAGGTCAGATGACAAATTATATATTACTTAACTGGCCTGTTTTACAATCGGCTAATGATTTGTACTGATTGCTTTATGAACTTCCATACTGTCACCATTTTCTGTCTTATGGCTGGCTTTGTTGTTAGCAAAGATAATTTAATTTGTAGTCCTTTTTTGGTTGCAACTAGTAGGTGGTCAACCGTAGTTGAAATTATGACCTTTCAAGTTTTTTATCTGATCTCCTGATGAGCTCTTTTCCTTGGTGAAAAAGTGACCAGTGAATCTGCCATGGATAGATGCATGGGGGCCTGTTTATGTGCACATGCTGTGAAGTTGCTTGCTACCATGGTACCCCAGCTCTGGTCACTTGGATATTAGGGCTTCTGTCGTGGTTGTATGTACTTACGTATCAAAGCATGGCATGGAATATTCTTTATATGTAGTATTTCTTGTTTTCTAGTTCACAGAACTAAGTGATGAACTGTAGAAAGGGGAAATCTGTTACGTTATGATATTGGTTAGTGCTGAAGGCTTTCATCAGATGAGCCTGATTTTTGAGTTATATCGAAAAGAAATATATCGAGCAATAACTGAAGCGAACAGCATTATAGACATCAGAAAATATGCAATCCTAATGGTACTATTCACTACAAGTGTTTGTGCGATCTACACACTTTCTTTATTATCAAGTGCTAAGAGATTTGTCACTTCTGTTACTCACACTATTGGACGCCAGTAGATACAAAAAAAAGTAATTCCATGACTAGAAGTTGCTTGCGGAGCTTTACTGCTAAACCGTAAGAAAGCAAAATCATCCTCTACAGAGCAATGGCTAAAAGGGAAACATTTCCCAGAGAATGATTATAAACAAAACCAGGGCAACCAGTATATTCACAATATAAACTGATGGCGGACTTGGTTCGTGACCTGATACAAGATTTTCGAAGCGAATGAGTATATCCTTCTTTTCATTGCTAACCGACCTCTTTGATCTCGTTAGAGCTGTTACTGGAGCACCGCCAACGAATCTCCTGTACTGTTTAGAATCCACCACAGAGCTTTCCTTAGAAAACTCAAATGCAGTATTAACCCGTTGGGGGTCTTGTGGCTGCAAAAGTAAGCCAACCGGAGTTTAGTTCCATAGCTAAATGCAGGTGGCTTCACTGATCCGGAAAGTAGCAGCTTAAAGTTTCTTACCTTTTCAGGCATTTTAGGTGCTGTTTTCCCTTGCGGCTGAATTCTTCTCTGGGAAGGACCTTCACATTCTGCTACGCCTCTTGTGGTGAACTGATATTTGTAAGTCCCCACTGCATCAGGGTCAGGATCAACAAGAAATGAATCTGCCAATTTCTCTGGATCCAAATCATCCTCACTATTGTAAACTTGAGGGTCATTACTGAAACAATCGATTGTTGCCCCGATATAATCAGTAGAAATACCCTGAAACCAAATATTAGTAAAGCGTAAACTAAGAATTCTGTGGAAAGCCGTATATACGGTTTGGAGGGAGGTCTCTCGTATCTTTCAAGATCTACCCTCAACATTCACTGCCTCACCTCAAGATTTGCATAATGTGCTGCCTCATTATCAAAACCAAAAGCTACAGATGAACTCGGTTCACCTTCCTCGCACGGTGAAACTGAAACATCAGTCTGCACTTCTGCTTTGTTCTTCAATTTGCAGACAAAATATTCTGTCTACTAGAGGGAAAGGAGATGTTATAAGATAATTTGTCATTACAGACCGAATCAGCATTGTATGTAGCAAAGCTCCAGTCCACAACAAACATAAACCAGAATATGACAGATGACGCAGAACCATAAATGAACAGATCCAATGCAGTTGCAGCCAAGTCATAAACAAATACCTGGTTTGGACGTCTGGTTTTAGCCTGGTACTCGTGGATGATCCAGTCGGTCTTGACTGGTTTAGAATCACGCCCTTCTTTCTTATAGAAAACCAAAGTTCTCTTCGTCCCAATGTCCTCCCCCGTGTCCTTAGCCTTCACATGACGAATTTTCCCGGTGGCTTTCCAGAATCCACTCTTTGTTGACCTGTTGGCTCTTTTGCTATTCGAGTACTTGTAATCAAGTCGATAAAAGAAATACCAAACTTGATCGTTTGATTGTAGTCGTGAAAGACCTGCAATTTACCCATATACAGATCTTATACGTAAAGCCTAACATTTTGGTAAGAAAGCATGGAATTTGACGAACTAGGATCAATATTGCTAACACTTACCTGGTAATTCCCAGGGCTCCACTCGGGCGAGATCAATCTCGCCGATCACGTTGGCGACTTGAGAATCGTCACCATCCATCTTCAGCTTTAGATAATAACCAATGATTTCTTCATCGGTTGGATGAAACCTGAATCCCACTAACTGTTCCTCCATTGCACACCTTTCCTGGAGAGTACTTCCAAACGCGAACTGTAAATTTCGCTTTCTAAAACAGTTTCCTAACAAGAACAAAGAAGGAACTGATCAGGAAGAAAACTGTCTGGTTGGATGGGTACATGTCACTTCCTGGAGTAGGGGAACGAAGGTATTGTGGTTTTTATATAATTAAGAGAACATACAATAAAGTGGCATTGACTATTCAATGAAACGCGATCCTTACAAGAGAAGGTGGTTAAAAAGATTGGATTTTGATTTTTGAAAGCCATAAGCTTCTAAAAAGGAGATGGAACCCACCAACGAAACCTCGTCCGTTCTTCCTTCCGTACTATTTTATACTGTGGAAATACCATTACCACCTTGCGAAGTTGTCTCGAAAGCCATGAGGCTTGTGGAATGACGTCACCAAGATGATCAAATCACAGTCCTAATATTTCAGTGCCAGTCTAACGGGGAATAGATATTCTGTTCTACCCTGTCTGTTATTTTGTTTCATTAAATCTCAATCATTTATTTGTATAAATTTTTCATCTCTGATCTTGTCTGTTACTCTGTCCTATTAAATCTCAGCCATTCATTTGTATTAGTTTCACATAAATGAATAGCTGAAATCTAATAGAACAGAGTAGGGGGAGGACAGGATAGGGGACCAAGAATCCTGGCTAAGTCCAACGTGGTTGAAACTGAAAGACTAGGTAGGACTTAATTATAAAATCGTTAGCGAGCTATTTGGTCATCTCGTTCTGTATTATGTAGATTCGCATGAAGGAAACAGAACAAAACTGAACTCGTCAATGTCAAGGGAAGCAATACCATGCCAGATTTGCAAGGGCAATAGTAGTTGTGGAAGGTATAAGTTAAATTACTGAATTCTAAGTGATTAAGATTAGAATCTAATGATGTAAAAGCTGTTTGACTCAGCATCCTCATAGGTTGCTTTTATGTTCCTAGTACTTTCCATCATTTTACACTGCTTCAGATTCTTTGCGTCGGGGGAACTGAATTGCTTCATTAAGAATCTATAAGTGACGAGGTTTTGGTCACTACAATGGTTAGCTTGGTTCGAAAGCAACTCTATCAAACCAATATATATATATATATATATATATATTGGTTCCATTATATATATAAAGTGTTAAAGAAGCGAGAAGAACTCCAAACTACCGAGGTTGAGGAGTTCTCAAAGTCAAAAGCGATGAGTTGACGTGAAACTGAAATATCATTACAAACTTCGACCTTAAGTTTTTTTTTCCCCCAACAGAACTGTCTATCCTTTTCATGCCTTTGTCTTTCCTGAATTTCTTTATCAGTTAGTAACTTTATTTTTAATTTATTTATTCAGTGTTAAAATTTATTACAAACTAAGTTTACTCATTATAAAAAATAATTTTTAAAAATATTTTACTAAGTTTATCTCAAGATATTTTCATATATTTTGGTATTTAATTTGATAGAAATTTAATAAAAAGTAACTTTTGGTAATTTTTGAGTATTTTTAGATAAGTTATAATAATATATTTTTTAAAAAAGTTTTGTGCCATCTACACGCTTTCTTTATTACCAAGTGCTAAGAGATTTGGCACTTCTGGTAGTAACACTATTGGACGCCGGTGGATACAAAAAAGAGTAATTCCATGACTAGAAGTTACTTGCGCCGCTTTACTACTAACCATAAGAAAGCAAAATCGTCTGCTACGTCCCTTATATATATATATATATATATATATATATGATATGATCAAACAAAATAATGCCCTATGTCCCTTATACATATGATATGATCACGTAAATCTCTTATCTTAATGAGCTTCATGGATGAAAACTAATTAATCAAGGTGTTGGTAAGGACCTTATTAGATGTAGCAAATTACTTATCAATAGCATTTAATAGATCCTTGACTTTATTATATTGTTCGATAGAGCTACAAATACCGACAGATATTTTGGTCTTTATGGACATCACATCATAAAGAACAACATCTAAAGTGTTAGTTTCAGTTATACTCGGTGATTCATCTTTTCTAATAGTATAATCTATATATATCTATCCAGGTTAAATGAAGGAGAACTCTCTCATTTTACACAGTTGTCACCCCTCAATTTAAGAATTTCACACTTAATATTAGAAATATTTACAGTCTGAGTAACTACAAGTTCAAATATACATGCTTATTATTTATAATTTGAGACCAATAATAATTCATGCTTTATCAACGTAAGTCATGTTTTTAATACCTGAATCTAGTGACGTAAGACTTGTCTGTGGATTAAAATTCTATTCGATCAGATTCATTTATAACTTTATGACAAAACTATTAAATTATGTTCATTTTCTTAATTCCTAGTGCTAGACTAAGAAATATAATCCGATATTTCATCCTAATTAATCATACAAATATAACAAAATTCCTGTTAGTAGATTTTATCATATCACGTATAATTAATTACAATTAACGATTAATGTGATCTTAAAACTAAATATATAATCCTAATTAATCAGAAATATTGTAGTTACTCCTAATTAATTAAAATCATATAGATCCCTCACATTACTTTAAGCTTAAATAAAGGCTAAATATTTGCATCAAGTAATTAATAATGCGAATAAATCAAATAACAATGCACACAATTATTTAGTCTACTTTTGCATGTATAATGTTCATTAATTTATGCACACAATTTTCAATTAATCACATATAATTAGTGAAAATAGTTAAACAATTGTAACTTGCATGTCAAATTTAATTCGAATATTAAACATACAAATTAAAAATTAATATTCACAAAATATTAAAACAAGAAAGATTTTATAAATCAAATCACATACAAAATGGGTTAAATGCTTAATTAACCTAACAATTACAAACATTGATTGAATTAATTAATTAATTAATTAAAAATACACAGAAACATCATCTTCGACCTCCAGCTAGGTCGGTGTGACCTGACTCCAACTCGAAGCAACATAGGTGTGCAATAGGTGAGGGAAAGATGAGGAGTGTAGTAATGGGACGACGACAATGAACCAACGAGTGTGACATACCAAAAAAACCAATACTTACTATTTACATGCTTGACAACGTCCAAAGGCCGCCATGCACTGTCATCGTCGACCCTTCTCTCTCCATTGTCTTGTCACATGTGGGTGCAACATGGAGTGCCAAAACATAACTCTGATGCCCATCATGCACACGGACGTCGAGTTTTATCAACTAACACATGGTAAACTTATGCGGCATAAATAAAACCAAGAAACAAAGCATAAATCCAAAAAAACTCCCACTCAAATGCAAGATAGGGGCATAAAGGCTCTGATACCAAATGATAAACTATAACATGCATCTTAAACACAAAAATACATTACGTATGATTAACTTTTAGACATGCCAAAATAAATGTATATACGTTAAGCAGAAGCATAACAAAAAACTAAAATACCTCTAGCTATTGCTTACAAGCTCTGTACAGCAACATTCTCACGACCAAAGTGAGAAATTTTGAATCTTCTAGCCTTTGATCTCTACAACCTAATAGTGTCTCGTTTTCTTACGTGAAGCTGAAGATAGGGGCCCAAAATATATAATTTCATCCATTTTTCATCTTTGCCCATCACAAAAGATGTATATGATATGTATAGGCGTTTGCGTGATTAATAAATTAAATCATTAAATGGACCAAATTTAAACAGTAAGGATGTCCCAAGATTTCGAGAAAACCCTACACAACATTTTTTACCTCACCTCAAGATTTGCATAATGTCCTACCTCATTATCAAAACCAAAAGCTACAGATGAACTCGATTCACCTTTCTCGCACGATGAAACTGAAACATCAGTCTACAATTCTGCTTTGTTCTTCAATTTGCAGACAAAAATTCTATATACCAGAGGGAAAGGAGATGTTATAGGATAATTTATGTTTACAAATCGAATCAACATTGTATGTAGCACAACTCCAGCCCGTAACTAACATAAATGAGAAACCAGAATATGACAGATGTTGTAGAATCATAAATGATTAGAGCCAATGCAGTTGTAGCTAAGTCATAAACAAATACCTGGTTTGGAAGTATGGTTTTAACATGGTACTCGTGGATGACCCAGTCGATCTTGACTGGTTTAGAATCACACCGTTCTTTTCTATAGAAAACCAAAGTTCTCTTTATCCCAATGTCCTCCACTATGTCTTTAGTATTCACATGAAAAATTTTCCTAGTGACTTTCTAGAATCCACTCATTGTTATCCCTTTGGCTCTTTTACCATTCGAGGACTTGTAATCAAGTCGATAAAAGAAATACCAAACTTGATGATCTGATGGTAGTTGTGAATGACCTACAATTTACCCACACACAGATCTTATACGTAAAGCCTATTGGAGAAACATTATAGAATTGAACAACTTTAGAAACATAAGAAAGTGATTTTTCTAATTAACCCTTGCTTTATTCACTTGAAACATTGTCTCTTAAATAGGCTTTATAAGAGCTATAATTTGAACAAAACACTAACAACGTATCAACTACGAACTCCATTCAAACTTGGAGACTAGCAATTAGGCATAAATAAACTCATACTTCTGTTGTGGCAAGCTCTTTGTCATTAAATCTACAATTTGCTCTTCGATTCCAGAACTTTCCAATTTGACTTCTACCTTTGTCATCAACTCTCGAATGAAATGATGTTTGATTTCAATATGCTTGATGCGATTGTGAAAGACAGGATTTTTAGCCAGCATCATGACTGACTTACTATCACACAAAATATCAGTTGCTTCAACTTGCTCTTGTCCCAGATCAAATAAAATCCTCCTTAACCACATTGGTTGATAAGTAGAGGCTGTAGCTGCTACATATTCTGCCTCAGTAGATGACAAAGCTACAGTGACCTGCTTCTTGGAACATAAAGAAAATACAATTGTTCTAAGAATGAAGCAATTTTCGAAAGTGCTTCGTCTGTCTTTAATCGAACCAACCCAATCACTATTCGTATAACCTTTAAGACTGAACTCATTTGTTTTTTGAAACCAGATGCCAAACTCCTTTGTGCCAGCTAAATAACGAAGAACTCTCTTGGCTACACCAAAGTAGTGTTTGGACGGTTTATGCATAAATCGTGAAAGGAAACCAACTGAAAAACTTATGTCAGGATAAGAATGAATTAGATAAATCAATCTCCTATTCAAGATTCTAAACAAGCTTCCTTCTGCTGCTCTTGTATCATCTTTTGCTTGAAGCTTTTTGTTAGTGTTCATAGGTGTGATGACTATTTTGCATCCCATCATGTTAAACTTCTTAAGTGTATCTTCAACATAATTATTATATGATATAAAAATTCTAGCATGTGTTTGAATAATTTCTAAGCCCAGAAAGTAGCGTAGTTCTCCCAAATTCGTCATCTCGAACACATTTTTTATGGACTTCTTAAACTCATATATAAGATGTAACAAAGAAACGTTATATATCATATCATCGACGTAGAGACTTACTATCATGACATCATTCATACCTTATTTTTTAAAATACAAAGTTCGCTCATACATACTCGTTTCGAACCCATTATTTTTTCAAGAACTCATTGATCTTTCCGTACCACGCTCTAGGGGCTAGCTTTAACCCATAGAGTGCCTTTTTCAACCAAAAAACTTTATCTTGATTCCTTGAAGCTTGGGGGTTGAGTTACGTACACTTCTTCTTGAAAATCATCATTTAAGAAGGCATACTTTACATCAAATTGGAACACTTTCCATTCCTTATGCACTACGAGTGCCAAAATAGTTCTCAAAGTCTCAAATTGAGCTACTGGTGAGAACGTTTCCTCATAATCGATGCCTTGTTGTTGAGCATAATCTCTCACTATAAGCCTTGCCTTATGCTTTAAAATACTCCCATCTTCCAAGAATTTATTTTTAAAAATCCATGTCAAACCGATAGCCTTTTACCTTTAGTAAGATCAACTAATTCTTAAGTCTGATTTTTCTCAATAACATGAAGTTCTTCTTCCATTGCTCTTTGCCATCCCTTCTCTTTCATTGCTTCCTCCACTGTGATCGGATCCCCTGTGAATAGAATCAATGGTGATGTCACCTCTCATTCATTTGTGATCCGACATTGAGGAATTCTACCATGCTCACTTCTGCGTAATTAGGTTAATTCATTAAGTGAGGATTCTTCGAATGAGGAAGTTTCATTTGACAGTGGACTTGACCTTGCTGAAGTTGACTTTTATGAGCTGCTAGGAGATGGTATTATTGCCTCTTCATTTGCTGTAATGTCTTCCTTTTCGTTTATTTCCATTTGAGCATTTGACTTCTTGATTTTTTTCTTCCCATGACCAGTAGCCTTGTTCATCAAATACAACATTCCTACTTACTAAAATCTTGCCACTTAAGGGATCAAATAATCTGTAAACTTTAGAGTGTGAGGAATAACCAATGAAGATATATCTTTATAATTTCTCTTCCAGCTTGTGTCTATTAGTTGTATACAAAGCATAACATATGCAATTGAAAACACGTAAGTGACTCATCGAGGGTTTATTTTCATACTAAGCTTTATATGACATCTGATTCCACATAGCCTTCATAGGAGATATGTTGAGAAGATACACTGTCGTTGCTACACCTTTAGTCTAGAAACTATTAGGAAGCCTATTTGATTTTAACATTGATCGAGCCATCTCAACCACTATTCAATTTTTACGCTTAGCCACCCCATTTTGCTCCGGAGTGTATAAGACTGTCAACTCTTTTTTAATTCCTTCTTCACAAAAAGTCACAAACTCTTTAGATAGAAAGTGCTTACTTTCGGATAAGGATTCAACTCTCATAGGACCACAAAGATCAGCATGAACTAGTTCTAACAGATATTCTGCACATCTGGACATGCCAACAGGGAATGCTTTCTTGGCTTGCTTCTCCATCACGCATCCTTCTCACACTTTCTGTAGAGGCACGATGGAAGCAAGTTACTGACTATGTCGTTGTTTTTCAACAGCTATAGACCTTTGACATTTAAGTGCCTATACCTGAGGTGTCATAACTCACTTTCTCCTATTGGCTTGTTTATCATGGTTGCATCTGTAGAGAGATTAAGGGGAAACATCCTATTGGATGACATGTGAGCACATGCTAGAATTTCATCTTTGTTTTTTTATCAAACATTTTGCATTTTCAAACACAATCGAATATCTTGACTTGATTAGCTGCCCCACACTTTGTAAATTATATGCAAGACATAGAGCAAAGTGTACATCTTTAGTTAACTTCCTTTGGTTACCTATAAATACTACTGTAGTCCCTCAGTCTTCAATTTAAAGTTGTTTGTTATCACCAAGCTGAACATACGACCTTATTGATTCATCAAGATACTTAAATTTGGATTTGTCACTAGTAATGTGATGCTAGCAGCCACTGTCAACATACCATATATCACTAGCAACAATCTCTGTGCTTGATCGAGCTATAAATAAGAGTCATCTTGCTCTTCATCCTCCTCAGCATAATTAGCTTTCTCTAGCTTGGACTAGTAAAATTTGTATGTGTGTCCATTTTTGTTACAATAGGAACGGTGTAAGGAACTGCTCCTTCCATGGCCTCGGCCTCAGCCTTGACCTCGAAAACCTGGTCTACCTATTCCTCTAACATGTTGATTTGATGACTCCAACTCCCCTTCTGGAATGCCTTTTCTCCTTCTTTTGCAACAGTTCTGTTGATCCTAGCCTCATGCGCTTATCCCCATCCATTCATCGAATGAAAAAATAGACAAATCTTTTAATTCCTCAATTACTGCTACTACACGATCAAATTTAGGAGCTAAACTCCTTAACACTTTAGCTACAATAGTTTCATTCGTGATTTCTTCACCGTATGAACACATTTGACTTACAATAGAAGAGACTTTTGCTAGGTATTCTTGGACTGATTCGTTGCCTTTCATATATGAAGTTTCAAAATCTCGTCGAAGAGATTGAAGTTTGTAGGAATTACCTTTGTTGATCCTTGATATTTAGTTTTCAAGATTGACCAGGCTTGTTTGGCTAACGTGGTAGTAGCTATTATAGAGAATATCAAATCATCCACTGCTTGTTGGATGAAGAAGAGAGCTTTTGCATCACGTTTTTTATTGTCTTTTAGACGAGTCTGGTGATATTGTCGCCTGCAACCAAATATAAAAGAAATCACTTCCGTTAAAACAAATTAATATAGCAGCGGTAAGCGGATATCGTTCCTATGAGGAATCTTTAACGGTAAAGATTAGCTAGCTTAAACGACACAAATAACGAAAATAAAAAGGGGGTTTGTCACTCATGGCAATAATAAAAATAAAAGGGAAAAATCACAAATTGAAACAATAATTAAATCTGAAAATTCAATAGGAAAAATACCTTGGTTTCGGTCACCGATGTTATCATGCTATTATAGATCCTCGACATAAAATTGCAATTATCAATAAACATTCATTGGGGGGAAATTTCTTTTAAGTGTAATGACTAGAAACATGTATTCTAGCAATCTTATTAAACAATAACCTAGATACAATCATAGGTAAAATTGAATAATAGCATTAAGAATCAAGAACCAATGACAAGTGATGTTGGATCCCGTTTCCGGAACCCAACCTCAGAATCATAAATCGAAAACAAAGTGGCAGAAACAAATCAAAAACGGAATCCATGAAATCAAATCGGATCAATGGCTCGGAATCAAAGAAAACAAACGGTTCAATC
>JANZLD010000004.1:8053459-8072184 GCA_026413575.1 Erythroxylum carthagenense
TTTATTAATAAAGTATTAATAAAATATTTTATTTTTTAAAATAAATAATTTATAAATTATTATTTATAAATAATATTTATTATATATATTTTTAATTATTAACTCAAATTTTATTTGAAATTTATATATTTTAAAATATTTTAAATTAAATTATATTTATTAATAATTTTTAAAATATATTTATAAATTAAATTAAATTATAAGTTAAATTAAGATATTTATAATTTTAGTAATATTTAATTTTAATTAATAAAATATAATATATTTAATTAATAGTAACTTAAATAATATATATTTTTATTTCATATTTCTATTTTAATTAGTTGTTTCCTTACCACGAACTCTTGTTATAAATTGTAACAATGTGATTGTTAAAGATATTTATTATTCTTTTTATTAGATATTTTGATGTAATTATTATTTATTATATAATTAAAATTATAATTATAATATTTTAAATCTTTTATATTATTCTTAATTTTATATTTTTATGACAGTGATTGTCTTTTTTCTTATAAATTTTGATAATTATTTATATGTAAAATATTTGAAATAATATTGTTATATCATATTAATTGTAGTTATTATTTATTATTATAATTTTTTAAGATAGAGTTAAAAATATAGAGTATAATTGCACAATGCAATAATGAATTATTTTACAAATTAAAAAAATAAAAACTATTTCATAATTTTAAAAAATTATTCAAAATAATACCCATTATTAATCAATATCTACAATAGCTTACCAAAATCCAATCTTATATCCAAGTTTGGTATCATATTCGCAACCCAACTTCAGTTTCTAATCTAACAAAGATTGGACCTTTTTGCACGCTCCAGCTTAACACAGGAATGTAGCTTTTGCCAATGCCTCCCACAGAAGATCGCCATACTTGCGTCTCCGTTTGAAAGAAAACGAGTGGATCGATGTCAGGATGCACAACAGTCATCAAAGGAGGCGGGTTATTGAGTTTCGATCATTCGGTGAAATCCGTGAAACGAAGCATACACCTCGTGCCATCTTCATCGTCGCTTCAGCTAGAAAACGTACTCCTGATAGCTTCTGTCACCAAGGCTCTCCGCGAGTCAGGTACTCGCAAACTAGACTCGAATTCTATACCCCTCTCAGAAACTTTGGTTGTCCAAATACTGCGCAAACGTTCACTTGACACGTTTAAGAAGATTGAATTTTTCAGATGGTGTTCTATGAGACATAATTACAAACACAATGCCTGCACTTACTCTGAAATGTTCCGCACTTTGTGCCGCTCTGCGTATTTTGATGAGGTGCCCAATATGATGAAGTCGATGAAGAATGATGGCGTGATTGTTGGGTCTGAGACTTTTAAGTTTTTACTTAGTGAGTTTATACGAATGGGTAAGTTTGAGTTTGCACTTGACATTCTTGATTATATGGAGGAATTAGGAGCTAACCTGAAACCAAATGTATATGATCCTGTTGTTGTGGCACTTGCTAAGAAAAAGAAACTATCTTCAGCCTTGTCCATCTTTTTCAAGCTTTTAGATGCTAAAAGTGCAACTCATGAAGCCAGTGATGTGAATGGTGTTTCACTTCCTGGTTCTATTGCATGTAATGCATTGTTAGTCGCACTTAGAAAGGCTGACAAGAGAGTAGAATTCAATAAGGTTTTCGATAAACTGAGGGAAAATAAGGGATTTGAGTTGGATACTTGGGGTTACAATATTTGCATTCATGCATTTGGTTGCTGGGGTGATTTAGGTGCATCTTTCGGGCTATTTAATGAGATGAAGGAAAAGAGTTTGAGTTGTGGTTCTGCTGGTCCTGATTTGTGCACCTATAATAGCTTAATTCATGTGCTTTGCTTGGTTGGGAAAGTGAAAGATGCACTTATTGTTTATGAGGAATTAAGAGTGTCTGGTCATGAACCTGATGCCTTTACATATCGAATACTTGTCCACGGATGCTCTAGATCATATCTAGTGAATGATGCAATGAAGGTTTTTAGTGAGATGCAGCATAATGGATTTCTACCAGATACTCCAGTGTACAATTCTCTTCTAGATGGGATGCTCAAGGCAGGGAAAGTTATCGAAGCGTGTCAGCTGTTTGAGAAAATGGTTGAAGATGGGGTGAGAGCCTCATTTTGGACTTACAATATTTTGATTGATGGGTTGTGTAGGAATGGAAGGGCTGAGGCTGCCTACACTTTGTTTTGTGATTTAAAGAAGAAAGGCAAGTTCGTTGATGCTGTAACTTACAGCATTATTGTTTTGCAACTTTGTAGGGAAAATCAGCTTGAGGAAGCATTGGATTTGGTGGAAGAAATGGAGCAGAGGGGATTCGTAGTTGACCTAGTTACCATAACATCACTCTTGATTGGATTTCACAAACAGGGTAGGTGGGATTGGACAGAGAGGTTGATGAAGCACATAAGGGACGGCAATCTAGTATCAAATGTTCTAAAGTGGAAGATAGATTTGGACGCCTTACTAAAAAGTCAACAAAATAGAAGAAAGGATTACATGCCATTGTTCCCTGTAAAAGGTGATATCGATGAGATCATCGGGTTAATAACCTCCTCAGACTTAGAGAGCTGTGGTGCAGATGAGAATGAGAAAAGCTTGCCAACTGAAACTGATGACTGGTCATCATCCCCACACATGGATTATCTGGCCAATCAAATGAAGTCAACTAAACGTTGTTCCCAACGGTTTTCCTTCGCTAGAGGGCAAAGAGTTGATGATAAAGGAGTGGGATCTTTTGATATTGACATGGTTAACACTTTCTTGTCAATATTTCTGGCCAAGGGGAAGCTGAGCTTAGCCTGCAAGTTGTTTGAGATATTTAGAGATATGGGTGTGAATCCTGTGAGCTACACTTATAACTCTGTCATGAGTTCTTTTGTCAAGAAGGGCTATTTAAACGAGGCATGGGATGTCCTTGGTGAAATGGAAGAGAAGCTTTGCCCTTCAGATGTAGCTACGTACAACATGATAATTCAAGGGTTGGGAAAGATGGGAAGAGCAGACCTAGCAAGCTCTGTCCTAGATAAGCTGTTGAAGCAAGGTGGCTACCTGGACATAATTATGTACAACACCTTGATTAATGCACTTGGAAAGGCTGGCAGGATCGACGAATCTGTGAAGCTCTTTGAGCAAATGAAAAGTAGTGGAATAAATCCTGACGTTGTTACCTATAACACAATGATTGAAGTTCATAGCAAGGCGGGCCGTTTGAAAGATGCATATAATTTCTTGAAAATGATGTTGGATGCAGGCTGCTTACCTAACCATGTCACTGACACAACTTTGGACTTCTTGGCAAAAGAAATTGATAAACAAAGGTACGAGAAGGCGTCAATCATGCGCCCAAAGGATGATTCCTAAAGTAAAATTCTCGTTTGGTTCAAGAATTATTGCAGCTAATGAAACGCACATTTGATAGACAATGCGTTGGATTGCTTCGCATACCATTCTTAAGGCATTTGCTCTTTAGTCCCAAGTATCATCAAGTTCCAACAAGACAGTGCCTGGAACACTGCAGCTTTGACTGCAATTGGAATGTGTTCAAAGAGGCTATTATGCACTTGAGATGGCAAAGACATCCCAAGTGCTTGGATTCCTGGAAACTATACCTCGTTGCTACACAATCTTCTTGATGATGCATCTGTGGTTTCTTGAAAAGCTGATGAACAAAATGTTGATCCTTAAGGGAAGACAAAGTAACGTGTGGCAGATATTCCCGGAAGCACCATGATTCCTGGAAACTATACCTCGTTGCTACACAAGCTTCTTGATGATGCATCTGTGGTTTCGTGAAAAGCTGATGAACAAAATGTTAATCCTTAAGGGAAGACAAAATAACATGTGGCAGAGATTCCCAGAAACACCATTGCACTACTGCTAAGCGTGGATAAGGTTGCGATGTAAATGCTATAGCAATAAGATTCTTTCAGGTTCTTCCTGTTAACCACAGCCATTTCCAATCATATATCTCCATGCCCAGTTCAGGAGGTACAAAGAATTAGTAAGTACAATAGAATTCGTTTAGTTCCTCTATTTTTTTAATCTAAAAAAGTCCACAAAGTAAAAAAAAGCCGAGCAAGAAGAGCCAAACTGTGTGAACCAAGAGAAGCGTCTGACCAGGAAGAGAAGCACTACCACCATTCCCCACATCGCAAGCTCCCAATTTCGCTACTTCAACGCCGTGACACTTGGCCTCCGGACACCCACACCAATAGGTCACACCATCCACGCCGCAGACTGCATCCACACGGAAACATGTTACCGGGCAAGACAACGCTGCAAGTGACAGGCACACGCCACCACTGCTGTCCTTGTCGCCGGTTACTTGCTGAATCACCAGCGCGGTGTCACGCTCCGATCGCACGACCGGCGCGCATAAAAGGGATAGCACGGAAATGATGGTGCACAGCGAGCTGACTCGAGACATGAGTTTCTTCATATCTTGGTAGCATTAAACCGAACCCTAACCCTGAATTAAGGGTAAAGTGTACAATCACACGCACAAGAACAGAATTCGGTGGAGTAGGCCTACCTGTTCGTAACTGTTTTCGATTCACCAACTGATTTGACAATTTATGACCAATTAAAGTTTGTGAGATCTTTTTATTTTTAGAATTAAGAAACTTAAGGCAATCAATTTACGGATCGCTGATATTGTAGAAGCAAACGATTATATATTTTGATTAACTAGGGGGCAGGAGCACTGTCTCTGAAACTTCTCAATTACGTGTCGTCATTCCAACTCCAAAAGCCATTGTATGGCATTTCATTGCCTAACTGTTTGATCCTTATCCTTCGCTAATCTGAACATCCTAGTCACTTCCAGACTCTCAAAACCTCCGAATCATGTGGTTTCAGATTTACAGTGCATTAGTGGGTACGCTTGATGTTTCCCGGTGAAAATATACATCTTGTTAGGACAAGCTTCCCTTTCATAGTGTTTACCGTTCCAGAGGAGCTCAAAGTCTACAGACTACAGTTGAGAGGTCCATATCATCAGGACTCGACAGGACTCCTTTTTCTGTCTTTTCCAAGGAAAGCCATCCAACCTTCCTTCCTTCCTTTCCATAGCCGTGTTTAGCAGACACAGAAGTGATTTATAATACCATGGCCAAATAACACAGCCTACACATCCCCTGCCCCCTCCATGCGACTGAGTTGATGGATTGGCAGCTCAACTAATGCTTTTGATCGATTCAACCCGAAACATGTTCTTGCATCTGGACAAAAATTGTAACTTCAAATACAAGCGTGCTCTTCTTCTGAGGAAACGGTAACTTGAGTTGCAAGTACTAAGCTATGGCAAATCTAATGTCAGAATCAACCTACTTTATCAAGTACTAAGCTATGGCAAACCTAGTTGATTTCACAGGCTTTTCCTTAAAATAATCTTGTCCTATAATTATCAGAATCTGGTACCAGAGAATCCTCGTGGTTAGTTTGCAGGCATCATAGTGTATACTTGTTGCAAAAGGTTGAATCCCTATCCCACAGGCCCCCCCTCATCTCGGCCCAACGAAGTAATTGGGAGGATGTAAATTAGGTACTCAGCGGCTCGCTAAGGGGGAGGTAAACAATCCACAGATCTACAAAGAGCCTACCCTCAAAGTCCACTAGGGGCTCAAGAATGTTGCTCCCACACTACAAATCGTGGGATTCGAACCTTACACTATTGCAAATCTGCCCCTCCAAAACCAACTGAGCTACGCCTTGCGGGCATCATAGTGTATACTGTTTTGGGTAACCAATGTACTCGGGATTTTCCAAACCAACGATTCAGATTTCATAGTACTAATCAAAAGCTCGTAATTTTCTTATGTAATACTATAAAAAAGTAGTTACTGTGGAAATTGGCTTGTTGAGTTCATTGATTGCTACAGTTTGATATGGATTCACTGGTCAGACAATGGCTTCACTTAGAGAAGGATTTTTTGGCATCATACTTTCAGTAGTTCAAGTTTGTAGTCGAATCTATTATTTACCGTTGGATTTTTGAACTCATGGTTTCACATATGCACCAAATGCTCTCTTTCATGTAAAAAACGACGTCATTTTGAGTTTAAATAGACATAAAACGATATCATTTTTGGCTCGAAATAGGATTGGAACAGGATGTTGGGTACAAAGGATCTAGTGCTTGAACTCATAAACCTGACAAACCTAAATTATGTGACATATATTTGATTATGGCTATATAACTGTAGGATTTTGATATTATTTCATGCATATTTTGAGACATATAATTTTATTTACTTATTTAATCCTTTGAGATTAGCAACGGGAAATTTTATTTCAAAAATATTTATACATTACGTTGTAATTTTGTATATAATAAACAGACTTTAATTTGGTAGATCTATGAAAATTTTGATCTTCCATTTACAACATATTCTCAAAGGGTTCAGATCAAAGACTGAACGCCACACTTACACAGAAAATTCGCAAGCTATGCATGTCTAGATGACATCATTTTTTATGAACAATACAGAAGAACGACAGATCATTTAGTAGTGCAGAGCATAAACAAGCAAACATAATTCAGCACTCTCATAAAAAACCAGATCAATTATCCTTATCTTTTCTGGCAATAGCAGATGGCTTGAACCAAGGGATCCACACCGAAGTTGTCTTCTGATATAGCCTGTAAGCTTCAGCTCTGCACTTTTCTCTAAGCATCCGCTGTTCAACTAGCCAAGTGACATAGGCCAAGCACAGACTATTAATAAGAGCCCCAATAAATGTCCACCCATGTCCCAGGTTCCATGCAAATATCACCAAACCCCACCACCATAATTGCTCCCCAACGTAGTTCGGATGCCTAGAGTAGCACCAGAAGCCGCTATTAAGAATTGGGACCAGTGGCTTACCAAGCTCTTTTAATTTCTTGTTTTTAGTCACAAAAACATGAAGTTGTGTATCAGCAAAGTACGCTATCACGATGCCAACAACGCAAACCACAATAGCTATAAAATCCCAGATGTTCAACGGCTTATCAACCAAATGAATAATGTATAAAGGAAGTGATAGACCAAGTAGATACACCTGCAAATGGGAAAATCACCGGATAAGCAAAAACACCCGAAAGCTCAAGTTTCTATTGCTTATACTTCTCCTATCTGCAACAATTCATGGCAGGTTAATTATGCTGATCAACCCGACAACAGTCATCATTAACATTTAACAGTGAGTATAAGCAGGGATTAGCTACCTGCTGCGAGACATAAACAGCGAAAAACGAAATCCACCACCAACGCTTGCCATATCGACGACGCAAATCACTGAACCTCCAGTCTTCTCTAGCACCCCACTGCCAATTTTCCCGCCTAAAATAGCTGTGGCTAAGCCTCATACTCCAAACCAATGTGATTATTATCACAATTCTCGACCTCCAATAGTTGTACTGGGCTAATGGGTACATCGCGTAGTAATAAACAAGCAAAACCGGTATCACAGTCCAGTACAAACTTATCATCTGCACAAGGAAGAAGTACAAAGTTGACACTAGCAAAGAAGCAAAAAAGGAAGAGATGGGACAAAAAATGTAAATAAAGCAAAATTTACGTACCCAGTGGCTCTCCTGGACGTGGCTAATGAGCCAGAAGAAGACGTTGACGTTGAAGAAGAAGAGTACATTGGCCAAGAGAAAGGGGTGGTCAACGCACCATGACCACAGAGTAGACAAAGGAGTGTCATGGCTAACACTTGCATGATAACTGCTAAGAAAAGAGAGGTAGAAGAGAACTGAAGGAAGTGGCACCAAGACAGCAATCGCTGCGTTGTCCAAATTTCTACCCATTTTGACGATGTTGTCGTGTCTCAGCTCAGACTCTCAGATGCCCCTCTTAACACTCGAAGACAGTGTTAAATAGCAATCGGAAAAACAGCTTGGAGTCATTTTTTGTAAATAAAAACCGTTATTAAGGCCTACTTACAATAAATATACGATTTTATTATATTTATGATTGAGACTAAAAGTAAATATAAAGTTATTCTTGTGTCTATAAAATCATAAGTTTAATTTATAAAAATAATCTCTTTTTCGTCGTCGTTATCATCATCATCATTTTCAGAAATCTCACAATAAAGCAGAATATGAGAAGATCTGATAATACGCAGTTTTATCCTGCATAATAAGGAGACTATTCCGAGGTTAAAAAATCTTTCGCTAATTAAGTTGACTAAAAGTGAGGGGAGAGACGTTTCAAGACAACATTGTTAGGTTTGATTCTCTTTCAAATGCAACGGGGCTACAGGCAACCCACAGTCAATCAAAGTTGAGATTTAATAATGGTTTAGACCCTACGTTCACTATCAATTTGACTAGTTCAGAATCTCATATGGGGCTAATCATAGTTTGCAATCAAGCTTGTTTTTGTGATAAAAGAAAAAAGTTAGTAACACAATTAATTGATTTGTTGAATCATCTTAATCTTCTTTTACAAAAAGCTGGTTAGTTGCAAGACGTGGATAGAACAATAATCTTTTGCAAACATTATATACAGATATATACACAGAGAATTCAATCTAAATGATTGCAAATTCTCCTCCTCCTGTGAATCTTCACGCAGAAACCTGTGCCTGGACAGATCAACGACAAAGCCTAGAATGTATTTTCCATTGCTTGTTTGTTCCCTTTAAACGTTGTGGGATCTCTCTAAACTCTGGCACACTGGAGAGAAAAAGGGGCTGAAGAAATAAAGACATGACACTAACGGCTATCAGGCTCGTTTAATCCAAATCCATAAACTGCAGAGCGTGCAATTATGAAAGCATTAACTACTTTAATGGTGTCCCTAATGATGTTAGAGGCCTAAAGTGGACTGCTTAATGATTATCCACAAGGCACATAAGTATGCATATCTAAACTTTCCACTTTCTACGGTCCACCCTCCATCCTTTTCCTTCACCTGGAATAACCTTACTGCTCAACCCGCGACCTGCGCAGAAAATGGCTTCCAAATAAGGCCCAACAAGTACTATTTTGTTGTCTTTAGCATGCATAGGTTGGTGGAATCACTTTCTCCTAAGACTCATCGGTAGTGGGTCCTCGAGTATACATTGTTTCGACATTATGTAATAACATTGGGTTGTGCTTGAGCAATCACAGCCTCCTCACGGAATCAAGAAAAGGGAACAAGTCCTGTGAGCTTCTAAGTCCAGCAGGGGGAAGCTTAAGTATTGTGCAATGACAGTTGAGTTTGTGCATATTGTGCAATGACATTGAGTTTGTGCACCCACATAATCCCCTATATCACACATTTACGGCGGAAGTGATGCATGTCCGCGATCGATCAGCAGCCACATAATCAAGGTTGGACGATTAGAACTTCCAGCTCGTGTAATTGGAGAAACAGTAGGATACAAAAAATAAAAGCAAAAAAGCAACGGAATATGTAATTATGTCAAAAGCTCGAACGATACACTCAACTTTAGAGATCAATCCCTTTTCCCTAACATCCGATCATTGAGAAGAATACAAAAAGTAGACAGCAGCCACGATTCACAGAAATACTCAGGAGGACGTAACAAGAACTTATGGTTGGAAAGAACGCAAGGGGGGCATGAGCAAAGAAACGAGTCTGACTGTTTGAGAACCAAGGTAGAAGTGAACGAGTCTGACTGTTTGAGAACCAAGGTAGAAGTGAACTTGCAGCTAAATAGCATGATGCTTGGACAGAACCTACAAATTCCTCCCACCCTTTGCAATGTCATCCTTAATTGCTCGTTGAATCCATTTGACAATGAGCCACTGCAAGATGGGTAACGATCACGGAAAATGTTACACATGACTTGAATCATCAGTCCAAAACTCAAAGTGAGAGAACCCAACAAATTTTTACCTGAACCCCAATAATGAGAGGGATCAACACCTTTCCCCTGTCATTTGACTCAGATCCATCTACCAACCTTTTGTCAACAAGAATCCCTTTGTTTCCATTTGTTGCAATCCCAACTATCTCTTTTACCAAATGCGGAATCCAAGCATCACCATTTGGGAGAATCTACATCCAAAACAAGCAATTTGACAATAAATAATCAACTTCATACACCAATAGTTAAATTCAGATCTTAGCCACCTTACCTTTTCATCTTTCTCATTTTTGTTGCATCTCCCACTATTCTCAACAAAACCAACAGGAATATAGGAATCCTACAAGCATTAATGTGAAAAAATGGTTACTACGCAGGATATAAAAATTTCGTTACTGCAAAATCACATGCAACAATGTACAACACTAAGGGATGCCTATTTCCATGATTGTAGTTAGTTCTCAAGTATTATACCGAGCTAGCCAATTCTCACAAGAGAGCAGTCCCCTTAATACCTGCAATTGAGCTAGTTCCTACAAACACCTTCATCCAGATAATTTAGATCTTAGGCTATCAAAAACCCTATCTTGTAACCTCAAATCTCTTCTTTAGACATATGATGCAACATTCAATCTTTTCTAGCATAGTTAATCTGCATTGTATTATTCCCTAAAAATAAAAGGTCCATCACATACCAAACAACAAAACTTAACACACTTAGTTAGCCCTTCTTTATGAAGCCCATAACACTAGAAAACTGAACCTTTGCTGTCATCCCAAACAGAAGCAGTAATTTCTTCCAGATCAACCAAACAACTCTGCCTTTCAACATTAGGTTCTTTGTCGAACAAATATTTGTGTATAAGACAGGAAGGAGGATTCAAGGACATGATTCACGTCTCTGTCACTCCATTTTTTAGAAGGTACTCCATAGACAAATAAGCTAGTCAACTCTCAATTGAGGTTCAAAATCATCTATGTGATATTTCTTAGAAATAACACCATTCTTTTCACTTAACAAAAATGCCAAATAAAGAAAAGAATTTGAGTATCAGCTTATCTCTTTATATTACTACGACCAATGAGAAGCTGAACTTAGTTTTTTCAGCCAACCACATAATTTCTTATCCAGTTTGGAAGTATCTCGTTCGTTATTATCTATGACAGACTGTGCTTATAGAATGACCACTAAGGCTAATCCTTTCATGGAGGGTCCTAAAATTGAGTTTTGAGCAATCTTGATGCAACCCTAGCCTCTCCTTCCTCCGTATGTTTACTAGCTGTCCCCTGAACCATTCCCCAAAGTCCAGTATCCATAAATACACCCGAAACAAATTGTTGTACCTTAAGATCCTGTTTTCTAATCCGAGCTCCTATCCGAATTGTCTTCAAGACAGCATCTGATCTTCTAGCAGTAAAGACATCATAACTAAGATCATCAGGTGGGCAGAGCTGGGCATGAGTGAGGACAAGCAAACTTTTGCGCCATATTTCTTTACCAAAACTATCAGAAATAGCACCAATTATTTGCTTATCCAAGTCATCCACTCTGTATGCATCTAAGCGGTCAACATAAAGCAGCACATCTATCGTCTTGTTCAAAAGAAACCTGATTAGTAGCCATAGCCAGCAAGTCAAATCAAAACAGTGCGAGATAAACAATAGATAATCTCCTAATGCATGAAACGCAGGCAATAATAGACATTTAAAAATGACAGGTCTCAGAAATACTAACCGTTTAATCAAGTCAAGTGCTTGGTAACTAACGTAACCACCTTCCACAAGGCCTGGTGTGTCTATGATGTTTAAGGTGAATCCAGACCGAGTGCGTGAAACCATCACGGGTCTCAAGGCCTCCGACTGCATTACAACAATGTTACTACAATACACAAGTACGAAATCAATTGCATGTAAATCCCTAACACCTATCCCGATAATAGGGCAGAGCAGATTAATACCTGAAAGGAATTCACGTTGACCACTCTCTCCCCAATGAGTGAATTGACTGTTGAAGATTTTCCAACACCACCTTTGCCCATGACAAGGATTGTCAAACTACCCACACCCTGCAACCCGACCAAACAGAAACAAGACAAAATTATCGTTAAAACCGAAACAATTTGATGAAGTTTCAAACCATAACCAACAGTAAACAATACTTAAAGACAGAAATGAAACCTCCTCCTTCAATTTTCCAAACAATTCAACAAGTTCGGTCTGTGTAGCAGCAGGGAACTGCTGGAATCCAACCCATTCGCGAGTTAGGGACCCCATCGATGTCTGCCCACAAGGAGTCAAAGCAAATTACAAAACAAAATTCAACCTTTTTGATAAACCCTAAACCCTATTTTGTTGAAAAGCTGAAAAACTAAAGCTTAAGAAAGGGGCAATGGAAAAAAGACGTGGAAGCAGGGAATTAAGACCAACCTCTTTGTCGTGGAAGGCCGAGACAGAGAGGCGAAAAATAAAGAAGAAAGTGCAACCTGACCTTATCAACCCAGTACCAACCTTCTATATTTTGATAATTATTAATATTTCTTCCCCCCTTTTCTCACTGAAAACGCCACCGTTTTAGATAGTGCAGGCCCGAATACTTGGGGCGGATCCGGAGGCCCAAAATCGACAGCATCCGATATCAGACACGCACACACAGCTATAAATACCATGTATATGGAAAACCAACAGAGCTGTAGAAGTAGAACACAAGCTCGGAGTCGGTTTGATTATTTGCGTTTATTTAGCAAGAAACATGTCGGCGAGGTTACTGAAGAAGGTCTTGAAAGAGCAAGAGCAGCGAATTCAAGTTGAAGATATTGATGATGAGGAGGGGGAGGAGGAGGAGGAATTCTCTGGTTCGCGCGTAGTTAATCCATTTGACCTCCTCAATGAGGGCGCCGACGACGACGACGAGGCCGACGACGACCAGGTTTCATTCATTCCCCTTCTATCCCCCTCAACTTTCTCAATCTGATCAGTTGTTATTTGAAAATTAATAGTGGTGAAACTAGGCGCTTTAGGATTTGTGTCGTTAGTGAGCCGTGTTAGTCGGTGTTTGTGATAAGTGAGTGACTGTCAGGTGCCTTCATATTTCTTAATTAGGTCAAATTTTCTGGTTTTAAGGAGAAGAGCAGTAGTAATTGGAAAAAAGCATGCTAATCGTTCGTTTCCTGCCGGTGTTGCTATTATTATTGTTAAATTTTGAGATGCACTGTCCCACTTTAATTTAATATTTTGAGTTCCAAACGTGAAATATCAGGCACAGAGAAGTGATTCTGATATGAATATCGAAACTGAGACTTCCAAGATAGATGGGAGTAGACAAGTACTTTCTCAGGTGACCAGCACAACTGGTGCCAAATCAAAGAGAAAGAAAAAGAAGAAAAACAAGCAAGATCCATCTTCACGGGCTAATCAAGTCAAAGACTCACTGGATGAAGCATTAAAAACTTTGTCCTTAAATCAACCAGATCCTGTCAAGACGGAATTAGAAAATACGAAACTTCCTAATAAAGTTGTTAAACAAAGTGCAGCATCCATCTTACAAGTGGATCCCAAATGTTTGAATCCTGAGAATGAATTAAAAAGAATATTTGGTGCAAAAGTGGTGAAGTCATTTGAGAAAAGTAATCAAGGCAGCAATTCTAGACAAGTTCGTGGGGGTAGACGTGGAACCCTTCATACTAGAAAAACTATTCTGATAACACCATCAGAACATTGGCCCCGCTGGGATGGATCTTTGTCAATGGAGTTTCTTGACAGCAAAGATGGGTACCACAACTTTAGGTAAGCATCCATTGTTTGCATAATTGTGATTTACAATTTCACTATTCTGTTCTATTTTATAGATCTTACTTTTCCTTCTCTAATTTAGCCATTTTTATGTTGTCATATATTGAAATCCCTGCTAGTGTCACAATTGCAGTCTTTTGTAGAATATACAAAGATGTATTTTCAGTATTGTCTGTAGAAGACAATAATAAGGATCGAAATTTGTGAGAAAGGAATAATTTTTATTCATGATTTGTGAAGATATTTATACACTCAATTTCATACTCTCTCTCTTTTCTTTTACTCTTTCGTAACAAACCTAGCAGTTTCCAACCTGTAGTACCTAAATAAGGAAAAAGAATAATGATGAACAGTAAAAAAGAACAAAATAGAATTGATGAGGTGTCCTGCTATATTTTCTATGTGGTCTCATTTGCTGGTGTTGGCTTTTCCTGTGAGTCCAACATTGTCTATGTTGTCATAGGTATATTTCCCGACACCTGATTAAAATAATTGTCCTTAAAATGTATTTGCTTTGGCTTATGCTTGGAGTTGGTTTTAGTTTTAAGCAGTGTTAGCCGATGCGATGTCATTTTATCCTCCACTTTTCTCCTCTATTTATTACATTAGATCATATACTTTCAAGGTTAGGACTGACAATTTTTCCTAATTTTGATTTGGTCTACTGAAATAGGTATGTGCATTCATCTTCCTATGATCAAGCTCAGAAAGCATTTGAAGCAGCCAAAGCCATTCATGATCTGAATGGCATTGCAAGCATTCTAGTGTACCACCCTTATCACTTGGATTCACTCATAACAATGGCTGACTATTTCAAATTTGTGGGTGAGCATCAAATGTCAGCTGATGCTATTGCAAAGAGCTTATATGCTTTGGAGTGTGCCTGGCATCCTATGTTCACACCCTTGCAAGGCAATTGCCAATTGAAGATCAGCCATGAAACAAACAAGCCATTGTTCACAACACTGTTCACTCACATGAAAAACATGGATAGGCGTGGTTGTCATCGTTCAGCCCTTGAAATATGCAAACTATTGCTTTCATTGGACACAGATGATCCAATGGGGGCTATGTTCTGCATTGACTACTTTGCTTTGAGGGCAGAGGAGTATGCATGGTTGGAAAGGTTCTCTGAAGAGTATAAAAGTGATAGCTCTATTTGGTTATTTCCAAATTTCTCATATTCACTGGCCATTTGTCGATTTTATCTTCAACAACACGAAACCTCAAAGGAAGTTTGTGCTCATACTGCAAAGGCTACTCCCTTTGATCTGATGAAGCAGGCCTTGATGCTTCACCCTTCAGTCCTCAAAAAGCTAGTAGACAAGGCACCTTTAAAAGACCAAACATGGACAAAAATACTACAGAATTCTTTCTTTCGAAAAGAGAAAACAGGTTCCCCTTCCTTGGATCATCTGATCAGTATATATGTTGAAAGAAGTTATATCATATGGAGACTTCCAGATGTGCAAAAGTTGCTTCGGGATGCAGCATTACATGTAATTGAAACTCTGGAACATAGTAGCATCGAAGCTAAGGATTGGGCTTGTGTCAGGAAAGAAGCTTTTTCTTCTGAAAACAACGAGTAAGAATTTCTATGTAGTTGTGGCTTCCTTTACATAAAATACCTGCTGTTTTTTATCTTATTGTTAGAATATGTCGATTACAAGAATTACAAGGAAAACGTTAAGTCACTGTGTGAAGCTCATTGATGCAAATATGAAGCTGTCTTCTACACCTGTGAGCCTAATTGACCTTTTTTTTTTCCCTTTCAATTGAACTTTTTGCCCTGCAGGTATGCACATCTGCTGGTTTCAGACTTCTCTGATGTAGTGCCTACGCTTCCTCCTGAGAATCTGCAAAATTTCATGGTTGACCCTCGCCTGAGGGAGCAAAATGGAGAACTAATCATAAATCCACAAAATGGTGGTCCTCTGCGAGATGTTGCAAATCGCAATGCATTGGCTGTCTTATTTGAATCAATGTTGCCTTGGGTGAACTATGGGGATAGAGAAGATGGTGGAGCTAACGAGGGGAACCAAGCAAATGAACACGGTCCCGACAATTGAAATTGAGGCTGGATGGGCTTGTGATATATAGGATTAGGAAATTGAAACGCTAGTTTCGACCATCGACTCCTTGTCCATATTTCTTGCTATCCATTTGTATGCATTACCCCTTCTTTCACCTGACCTCTGTAACAACAAATGGAAAATTGGAACTTGCAACGGTTATTTATAACATGGCTATTTGTATTGATCTCCTAAGCACAAATAAGACATTGTCTTTGGAACAAAATCAGAAGGCATTGTTTTAGTGAAGAAAATGTATGGAATCCATCTGACAAGGCTGAATTTGATGCTCTATTGAAAAGTAAGTATGAATTTTTTGTTCCATTGTCGAAACAATAATGGATGAGCTTGTTGCTCTAATGAAGAAAAAAATGGATGAATTTGCTGCCAGATGGGTTAAGGACACTACCATATGAAGACAGTATAGGCAGCTAATTCAGAACACTAAATGCTACAAAATGTAAATATCTACTCCATCAGGATTGAGGAAGTCACCCACTTCATATACTGTGATAATGAACAATTGGATCCCAAAACATCATGAATCTTTTCTCATTAGGACAATTCCCTAGTATAATACAACAAACTACGTATCGAACAAACGAAAGAGAAACAGCCCATGTTGTCTTAGAAAAACAACAAATGCCAATACGACATTACATTTGGGTTCTATTCTGTTGGTCATCCACAAAGTGAGTTTTAGTTCTGCCGATAACAATACCACCTCAAGATTCAACTTCCTCCCAATGCCACTACATAATCAAATATAATACCTCATTTGAGCTTCACATTCAACTTTAAATATTTATGCCCTTTGCTTCCGGGAGAGAAATCTCAGTTGTAAAGATCATCTTTTGCGGCAGATTGTCATGCCGTCACCAATAGGTACCTAAGGTTATCAATGCTAAGAAAAGCAATACAGGATTTTCACAAGACAACACAAAATGTTTTGTTACCTACCATGCTAATGCTTACACGTTCGTCCTCCATTAGGTTCTTATTGAAGTTCCTAATGCTGACAGTCTTGGCATCATTAACCTGTTCAAAAGATGAGATTAGCCAACAATGCATAATCGGTCAACATCTTACGAGTGACAGTAAGCATGTGTACCAAGGGGTCAGCAACTTTTCCATGCCAAAGGACATTGTCTATTGCAACGACGCCACCAGTCCTCACCTGCAATGCGACTGATGATTGTTATTACCAAATAAGGACAAGAAATTTTGACAATGCATGCAAGGAAAGTAGAAATAAACTAAACTGTCTCTAACATTATGTTTCGTCTCACCAGTTGTAACAGCAGCTCGAAGTACTCCTGATTCATTCTCTTTTCAGCATCGACAAATGCAAAATCATAGCTGTACAAAGTATGAGAAAATTTTAGTTTGAAATAAAGAAGACATTGGTTTAGGGGAGAGAATCAGAGATCTAAATTCTATTAAAGAGAATACCTACAAGCTTCACCATCCATAATCATTGATTTTAGAATATCTGCTGCCATTCCATGTTTCACTTTGACCTACTTTCAGAAATATTCCAGCATTATGCACATATCCGTAAAAGCAGCAAACATTTATAAAACTGCAAAGTTTTGTGATGATAGCTCCACAATTCCCAGAAAGCGAGAGGCTAGCGGTTCAATCTCTAAGGCAAGTGTTTACTACTTTGGTGACCGTGCTTAGATATCTAACGTAATAAAGTTTATCAAAGAAGGGAAATGTAAGACCTTGTGAGAAACACCAGCTCGCTGGTAATAGCTTTTAGCAACCCGGAGAACTTTTTCATCTCTTTCACATGCAACTAAACAACCTGATTCTGGTAATGCTAAAGCAACAGCCAACGACGAGTAACCCTGAACAGCAGAACATCATTGAATCAAATCATATCATTCTAGGATAATCAATTAGCTTTCTCATCAAGTGCCTCTCTATTCCCCAAATTAACACAACAAACATCCCCCCATGTATACTTACCGTATAAACACCAAGTTCAATGCAGCGTTGAGCACCAAGAATCTGCACAAGCATCGCAAGCAATTGTGCTTGATCGGGAGATACCTATATCCCAGATAACCCAGAATTAACCAACTTATCATTATCCAAACCACAATTTACTGAACTGACTGACACCCAAATAAGTGAATACCCGCATCTGACTGCCACGCATACCAGCCGTCTCCTCTCGAAGTTCCCGCAAAATCTGCCGTACAAAAACCCATAAACAAATTAAAACGACCAAAAAGAAAAAATGCGTCCACAGGAGCAGAGCAACGAGTACCGGAGGCTCTCGAACGTTGGAAAGAATATAGTCGTAGAGGCGAGGCGTGATGCTGATAATCTGCTTGTTCCCATACTTATCGTTGGTGGGGACTACGAATGCGGTGTCGGGGAGCGAGCTGCTGACACCAATCCAAGACTTACTAATACTACCACTGCTACACCCCCGTACAGTACCAAAACCAAACTTGCTCTTAACTCTGCCTAAAGGAGTCGTTCGCGGACAAGCTAACGGAAGGGTCTGATATAGTATCGATTTGCAGGCCATTTCAAAGTGAGAGGCGCGTTAATTTATGAAACTTTAATTTATCCATAGAATCTCATTTAAGGAGTTTTTTTATCATAAATTATAAAAATTTTCAAACTTTTTTATTTTTTAATTAAAATCATGATGCAGTATAAAATTAAACCTAGTGACTAAAAGAGGAGAAAATGGCGAACTTATAAAAATTGGAGGGAGGTGATAAAAAACGATACGTGAGAGTTGGCCCTCACGGCTGCAGTGGTTAGAATTATAAAAGTCTAGCGTGATAAGATAAGGATAAACGACATATCATAAAACCCTTACGCCTTTTCTTTATCGCCTACGGAGTTTTTTTTTTTAAGTGTAGGGAAAAGATTCCTGTGATGGAGGTATAAAACAGTAAGATTGCCGCATTCTCAGGGCACTAATTAAGGAAGACTCATAGCGAAACTAGCAACGAGAAAAGCTGATTTTTACAGGGTGAAAGATAATAGCAGATTATGATTACCATCATATATATA
>JANZLD010000004.1:8102523-8116693 GCA_026413575.1 Erythroxylum carthagenense
CCGCAGTGGCCAAAGGAGTCTGTTTTCTAAAAATGTATTTTGTTTCCTTCGTTTGGGGCTTGTACATATTCTTTGGAATTTTGTTCTGAGACTACAATATGTAATATATGTGCGTGTTTGAGATTCTAAATAAGATAAAACAAATAAGAGTGATGTTTAGTTTTATTTGTTCTGCCTTGGGTGGCATCCATGTATCCTCCCAGGGGGTATATGAGTGTTACAGCGATATTTAGCACTCATAACTCGGACCCATAAGGTGGAAGGTTGGGAAATTAGGGTCCAGCCCAGTTTAGTCAGCAAGGCATCATTAGTCGAACGAATGCGCTTCAGGTCTAAGTCACCCGCCTTTTCAGGTTGACAGAATGTCTCCCAATTGATAAGGTTTGTCGGTCGTCGAGCTCCCACAGAGCCCCAGATAAAATTGTGCATGATTCGCTACAGGTCATCATAGAGGCTCCTAGGTAGTCGCACAGTTTGCATGGTGTAGATTGGGAGGGCCACTAGAACCGATTGGGTTAAGGTAACCCGACCTGCTAGAGATAACTGGCTAGCGCACCAACCAACGAGCCTCCGTTAGGTTGCGTCCAGAATATGCCGATAGGTGTGACGCGTGGTACGCTCATGCAACAATGGGATGCTGAGGTATTTCCCCAAATTTGTCGTACTCTGAATAACCAAGGAATGCCAAATACGGTGAGCTACACTCGAAGGGACATTCTTGGAGAAAAAATCCCAGTTTTCGTCAAATTAACCACCTGCCCAAATGCCTGACAAAAAACTTCCAGAGTTCAAACAATAAGGTCAGCTTGGGGAACCGTAGCTTCAGTAAAAAGGACCAGGTCATTGGCAAAGAAAAGGTGAGAAAGGGGAGGACCCGAGGGACCGAGGAACAAGGGTCGCCAAACGCCCTGGCTCACAGAGTGAGAAATAAGCTGGCTTAGACGTTCCATACACAAGACAAATAAATAAGGAGAAATGGGGTCGCCAAATATGGTGAGCTACACTTGAAGGGACATTCTTGGAGAAAAAATCCCAGTTTTCGTCAAATTAACCACCTACCCAGATGCCTGACAAAAAGCTTCCAGAGTCCGAACAATAAGGTCAGCTTGGGGAACCGTAGCTTCAGCAAAAAGGACCAGGTCATTGGCAAAGAAAAGGTGGGACAGGGGAGGGCCCGAGGGATCGAGGAACAAGGGTCGCCAAAGGCCTTGGCTCACAGAGTGAGAAATAAGCTGGCTTAGAAGTTCCATACACAAGACAAATAAATAAGGAAAAATGAGGTCGCCCTGTCTGATTCCGTGTGAAGGCTTAAAAGTATCCAAGAGGCCAGTTCACCTGCATAGTCATAATGGTAACACATTGCAGGATGACCCAATTGAGATTCTCAGGTAGACCTATGGCCTCTAAAGGACTTTGGATGAACTTCCAACTAAGCCGATCATAGGCTTTTTCCAGGTCAACTTTGATGGCAAAGTAGCCTTTCCTCCCTTTTTGGCAGCGCATCGAATGGATAACTTCCTGGGCGATGATAATATTATCGGTGATCTGGTGACCTGGAATAAAGCTACATTGGGTCTCCTGGACCAACTAATTCAGATAAAGCTTCAGGCGGTTAACTACAACTTTGGAGATAATCTTGTACACGACATTGCAAAGACTGATCGGCTTAAACTGGGTAATGAATTTGGGAGATGGAGTTTTCGGGATTAGGACAAGAATGGTGTGATTGACCTCCTGTTCTCAACGTTCCTTCCTAAACACCGCCTGAATGAACGCTGTCACTTTGGGACCAATACGGCCCCATTGTTTATGGAAGAATAAGGCATTGAAACCATTAGGCCCCAGGGCCTTGGTTGGATTCATGCCAAAAACTGCTTGCTTAATCTCAATGGGGTGGATGGGCCGGGCTAGCTCACGAAGAGCATCCTCCGAGAGGGGAGGGAACGTTGGTGAGAGCAGAAACCAAGAGGATGGTCCCGTCTCGGCTGTGTAAAGCTGGGCAAAAAAGTCGCGAGCTAAAATAGCAAGTTGGGCTGGATTAGAGATGCTGGCCCCTTTGGAATTAGTGAGGCTAGCAATCATGAGGTTTCTGCGCTTGGCCAGGGTAATAGTGTGATAGTACTTGGTATTCCGGTCACCCTTGGCGATCCAGTTGCACTTGGCTTTCTGATGCCAATAGATTTCCTCCTCACTAAGCACTTGCAGTAATTCGCCACTTAAATGGTCTTCCAAATCTAGTAGGCGGCCCTGATTAGTCACGATCATGGCTTTTTGGATGCCCTGTAGACGCGCAAGAAGGCGATGTTTGTGATGAAAGATATTGCCAAACTCATTAGGGTTCCAATGCGCAAGGTGGTGGGCTAACTGAGTTAACGAAGCACTCAAGTTTGCCTCAGCAGAATTCCAATGAATATCAACAAGGGTATCAAACCCTGGATGTGTGAGCCAGGCATTCTAGAACCAGAAACTCAGGGGGTGGGACTGGCGAGGAGGACTAAGAAGCAATCGGATCAACATAGGACGGTGGTCTGATCCGAGGAAAGGTAAGTGGGTATTGACCATGTGAGGAAAATTGTGAAGCCAATACGTCGAGCCAAAGACGCGGTCCAGCCGAGCCTGGACCATACCACGACGCCAAGTATATTTAGAGCCCACATAACCGAGATCATAGAGATGACTCTTATGGACCCACTCTTGAAAGTGTTTATTCACTATCCGTATAGGGCGAGCACCTCCCTGCTTATCGGTGAATTCCAATTTTGCATTAAAGTCGTCTCCGACAAGCCACGGCTTCTGAACAGATCAGCCTAGCCACTCCAACACGGGCCAAAGATGATTCTGATTCGACACTTGAGGACTAGCATAGATCGCGGTGAACTCAAAACAAGACGAGTTATAGGTAATGGTGGTATAAATGAATTGCCGATGCACTAAATAGATATTGAGATGAAGCCCTTCTTTCCATAATAGCCAAATCCCACCCGAGAAATCGGTGGCTTCGACTCGGAAAGAAAAGTCATAACCCAAAGTTTTGATAACCTTCAAGGACCGAGCTCCACTAATTCTAGGTTCCAGCAAAACTAAGACACCCGGATTATGACTTCTAATATAGTTACGTGTGATAAGTCGAAAGTTAGCCTCCCGGGCCCCTTGACAGTTCCAAATAAAGATAGACATAATTGAGATAATTTGGAAATTAAGGGGTCTCCGTACCTCCAATGGGAGCATCTGGAACCTCAGTATCCACTACATGCAAAGTCGGCACCACCGGCGGATTTGTACAGTTCTCCACGTCACGAGTGTCCATTGGTGGAGGGGATGGAGAAGGCCCAAAGTTGAGAGGCTCCTCTTGGGATTGAATGCTGTCATGTAGTAGGACCCACTCTGGGAAGTTCAGGCCTCGGGCCGTCAGGAGTTAGGACTCACACACCATGTCAGTGTGGGAAGGAATTTCAACCGCGACATGGTTTTCCTTGGTGTTGGGTTGAAAGATGGAGGGAGGGGCCCGGTCTGATGTTGTGGCTTGGTCGCCACAGGCCCTAGATGAGGATGCCCGGGTCTAGTGTGGCACTGGGCCTTTCGGACCAGATGGCCCTTTCTTGGGTTTGGGGCCAGGCCCATGGGATTTAAAATGGAAGTTGTTGGGGGCTGGAGGGTTAGGGCCCATAAATTGGCCCAGGCTAGATTTCTGGCCCAGACCCGTAGAGGAGGACTAACGTGAGGCCGCGTCTGCTTTTCCTGTCTGTGTCACCATCGCGTTAGCATCTGTCAAGGCCGCATATCTCGAGCCGGATTTTAGAGAGGACGTGTGGGAGCTGGGCTGGGAAGAAAGATGTTGGAGGCGCGCCTACAGGGGTGACCGTTGGGAGGGAGGACGGCGCATCCTTTGGACCTGGACCTAAGGTCCGAAGCTGGGAGAGACACTACTCCCTACACCGACATCCGTCGGGGGAGCTGGAGGTTCAGTCTCACCGGTGCTGCTAGGGAGGACCGGGGTCTTAGAAGGTTCGTGGGGGCGGTGCGGATAAGTCGTCGTCGCATGGTCCACCTTACCACACTGGAAACACAGCAGCGGCAGCCTTTCGTACTGCACCTGCATAAGTTCTTCGTCAAGTTCCACGGTAGTTCACAAGGGGCTGCTCAGGTCAACTTCCACGGTTAGGCGGGCGTAACATCCACGAAGTTATTGTAAAGTATTTTTGTCAAGCCTCACCGTCTTGCCGACCATGTTGCCGAGTGCCAGGAGTATACGAGGGTGGTATCGACTTATGGGTAGGTCGGGGAATTGAATCTAGGTCACTGCCCGGTGTGCTTGGCCAGTGGACGGTCGGAAGGAGGGTTGCCAGCGTTGGATCGAGAGAGCTTGCCCTTAGATGATCCAAGGGCCTTCAGTCAGTGTATGGAGGAAGTCGACTTCTTCTTTGAAACAAACCATGAAGAAATCATGTTCAAGGTCTATGATTTTCAAGGCTCCTTTTGGTTTCTAGAGGGCGCGAATACGGATGGAGAGAGCTTGAGAACCAATACGGCGGGCGAGGAGTTTGACAATGACAGCATTGGCCCATTGCCTATTTAATTTGTCCCGGAAGTTTTGGGACAGTTGGAGACCTCCCCCGTGATCGAGGGGGAGGTGTGTGATATCCCCTTCCTCTGGTTTAAAGGGCTCCTCGTCAACCCAGGCTATGGTCTCCTCTGCTATTGCTGCAGGGGAATTCCCAGAAACTGCCGCGCTATAAGACAATGGGGCTGGTGGCGGGGCAGGATCATCGCGTTTTCTCATCTTGCCCCGTTTGGACTGAGGCCCCTCTTGTTTAAGGGGTTCCATGAGAGGCCCAAGAGTGGGCATAATTAGAAAGAAAAAACCAGCTAAATCACGGTGTAAAAGAGCACGTAAGAAGATTGTAGTGCTGATGGTAATGCAGTAAATCTTGGATCGCCACCTTGTCTCTCACAAGGAAACTTAGAGCAGCTTTAGCTCTAGCTCTAGTTAAATAAGCAATAGAGGATTGAAGACTGATAAGAACAACGAGGTTTGGACTTTTATACTGCTTTCGTAACCAGCTCGACTGGTTTGAAGTTAGCAAATTTAGCCTGAATTGATTTACATTAAGCTTAAAAATTTTTAAAATTGGGTTTCAAATAAAGTCCGAGCTAAATTGGATGGGTTGAGCTTAGACTTAAGTTACCTTTTGCTTGGTTAAGCTTAGGTTTGGACTGAATTGTCCCAAACCAGACTCGACTCGTTGCTATTTCTAGTTGGCATGAAATGCAGAACATAATATGATAGCCAATTATATTAAAGGAATTATGTAATGAGGATAGTTATACTTTGAATTGATGGAGATCCTACCATATCACTATATTTTTACTTGTGTAGCAGTTATTATCTTATATCTCGTTTTTGGTATTTCTATTTCATTACACCCCAACTTCTTTATATAATTGGTGATCATTATTTCTTAGATGGCTACTGTGAATGTTAGTGTCTTCCTCCATCCCCTTCCAATTTTGGAATGTGTTATGGCAATTCAAGGGTGGGTTTCTCCTTTACCATAACTTTATAGCTTTACCTGTTGCTACAATATGCTTGAATTGTCTTTGACTCATCATGATGTTGCTAATTGATTACTACATTCCTTAATTTTGAGTTCATCATAACTACTCCTTAACCAATTGAATAACTTCATCTTTAACTTAATCATTTGACTTTGGGATATTCCTAAATACTCTTTTCATTCTTTTCCTCCTAAAGTTTGAACATACATGATCCAAATGCAATTGTTATGACTACTTTATCATTTATTGGCATTTTGGTGGATATAACCCAATCAAAGGAATCTCTTAAGCTGTCATTTATCTCCCTTATAACATTTATATTCATTGTGTGTTTCCATGCTTGATATGAGAACACACATTTGACAAATATGTGTTCCATTGACTTATATTTGTTGTTGCATTAAGAACACATATTAACTATATTAATGTGTTTGATTTGTTCCAAAGTTCCCAACTTGGCCTTATCTACCAACCTTAGATAGAAGGATACTCTAAGTAGTAGATTTTGATTCCACACTAATTTATTCAATCTTAGGTACTCCATTTTAACCCTAATTATCTCTACATAAGACTTTCATGAGAATTTTCTGGAGTTGTTAGATATCCATATATACCTGTCTTCCTTTTTTTGGATTTAGGTTATAATCAAATAGTCATTGTTGTAGCTCTACTGGTACCTTACTCCACTAATTCTTACTAATCCAAACCTCCACCCTAGCTATCATAGGGATCCTACTTTCTATAGATTCCTCCATCTGTGCACTTTGTAAAGGGCTAATTAGGCACCAATTATTATAGTATAGAGAGACTACCTTCCTATTTCCTATAACACATTTTATGAGCCCATCTATTGAGTTCCTTATATCTAAAATTTGTGAAAACAAGTATAAGTGAGTAGGTTTGTCATTTCTCCCAATCTCTTCTTTTTAATATATAAATATGCATCCACTTAACCTATAAGGCCTCTCTATCATTTAATAGTCTCCAAATCCTCTTTCCTAATAAGGTCTTATTGGATATACCTATATAGGTTATTCCTAATCCTCCCTTTTGTCTAGGACAAGACATTTTTTCCAGTTAATTTTTGCTTTGAAAATTTCTTCCTTCCCTCCTGCCCAGAGGAATTTCCTTATATGCTTTTCAATGGTCCTGATTACTCCCTCAGCTAGGAAAGAGCCCTAATAGATATTGAGTATGCTAAGCGCTTACTTGATTAAATGTAATCTCCCAGCATATAAAAGTTGTTTATTATGCCAAGAGTTAATCCTCTTATGTACCTTTTCAATGAAAGGTTTGCATTCAATATACTTGAGTCTTCTACAAGCTAAAGGAAGGCCTAGATACTTAAAAAGGAGGTCCATACCCTATAAGCTAGAGATAGATGAGATTCTTCATGCTAAATGGCTTATACCAACTGAGAGAACCAATAGGCTCTTTTTCTCGCTCAACTCCAATCTAGATAACTTTATGAATGTTTGCAGAGAAGAAATGAGTTTTGTTCATTTGCACTATATAGCGTTAATAAATTATTCGTAAATTCCAAGTAAGATAAGTTTATTTTTCTACATTTACTATGAAACCTGAGAAACTCTTCTTTCTTTATATTAAAGTAAATTAGTCTCATTAATGATTATGTTCACAATATGAACAAATAAGGAGACATTGGGTCTCCTTGTCTTATCCTTTTCCCCCCCTTTAAACATTTGTGTTCATTTTCTATTCGTTAAGATTGAGTATAAAATGAAATAACACATAACATTATCCATCTCTTGAATCTTTATGAGAATCCAAACATCGTTAGCGTTTGCTTAATAAATTCCATCTTATATAATCATAAGCCTAGTTAAAATCAATTTTAACGACAAAATTCTAAGGCCCATTCTTCTTGGGATATCTTTTCAATATTTCTTATAATAGTAAGACATTGTCTCCAATTTACCCCCTTCCAAGAAAGACCCTTGAGTATGACTCACTATATTTTTCATCACTTTTTTTTAGCCTCTTAGCAATGATCTTAGAAATGATTTTATAAAGAAAATTAAAGCATGCAATTGGCCTATACTCATTAAGCTTCTTAGTGTTTTTACTTTAGGAGTCATATAAAAATTATTTTTTATTCTTTAATAGCAATTTGCCACCGCTAAAGAGCTCCTTAACTGCTTCACTTACTAAGTTTTGGATTTAAGGCCAAGCTTTGTGGAAAATTTTCCCATTCAACCCATTTTGCCTTAGGGCCTTCTTTGGGTTCATGCTAAACATAGTTTCTTTTATTTCCACATCAGAAATAAGAGCTTCCAACCTTCTAATTCTTCCATAGTGAGTTGACTGATTAAAAAGGCATTAAGTGCTTCTATTGTTAAGTTGCTCATAGGTGCTTTTCCTATTAAATTTTTGAAAATTTGAAAGCCACTTCTTTGAGCTCCTCCCAAGTATTGGTGAAAGTATTATCCTCCTTCTCTAACAAGCTTATTTTGTTATTGTTCCTCTTTGCTAGTACGAGATTACGGAAGTATTTGGAGTTCCTATCTCCCTCTTTTATCCAACTGAATCTAGCTCTTTGTTTTAATAATGAATAATGGTTAATTTCAACATTAATGAATTTCCTTAATTCTTCCTTCTTTTCTTGAAGCCACCACTAATCTCCTAAAGCTTTATGTAACTGCCCTTAAATTGCTTCCTCTTGATGCGTGTCAGATGTACCATAAAATAAAACCTAACTCTGCACACTAAAATTTATAGTAGCGGTGAGTAGGAATTGTATCCATAGGGAATGTACATGTAGTTTTTAGAATGAAAAAAATTGATGTTTAAGATATTGGGGGGAGGTTTGGTTAGTTGAAAATAACAAAATAAAGTAAAATTGAACTAAAGAAAGCAAATAAAATTAAAAAGCATAAAAGTGAGAAAATTGAGGAATGGTTTTGGAATATGGTTCTTGGTTCAATCTCAGCCTATACACAAATAAACATAATTCATTGTCTTGTTGTTTTCACACCTTTCTTAGAATTTTTAATCTTAGATTAACAATAAGCTCTATTAACCCTAATTTTTCCTTAGGTCATGTTTAATCAAAATAAGCTCATTAACTAATCCTAGCTAGTGAATAACCTAGAACAAGCTCTCCAAATTTAGTAGGATAGCGGCATTACGAATAAGGAAAATAAATTAATTTAGGCAACAACCATACAAGCTTAGGTCATTTGAACCTATGTTACATTATTCCAAATGATTTAATACCATTAGTTGCCATAAATGAATCCGAAACACAACTATTACTTATTGCATTTGAGATTCTAGTAATCGGTTTATATAAAAACAATATAATATAAGCATTCAAATCATCCTTACACAAATACCCAAATCAATAAGCAAAGAATAACATAAGCAATCCTCAAAGAGAGAGGGAGAGAGAGAGAGAGAGAGAGAGAGAGATTAAAAATACACAATAAAGAGATGCTTAAATGCAATCCTCAATTTCAATTTCACCTTCAAACCAGAAGAAGGAAGATTAGCCCTCTATAAATTCCAATGGAGTAAGATTTCTGCCCCTTCTCATGCTCTAAAAATGATCCACAACTCCTTTGGCTATTCAAATGTTGATTTATACCAAAAATTAGGTTACTAGGAAGATGCAGGAGTTAATACTTAGTCGTACTTCCAACCGTACATCAATAAAATAATGCTTCTTTCGAAATTATGCATAGTTGTGCATCTTGCAGGTCATATGAATTGTTCATTTTCTTGTCCCATCTTCACCCTAATCTATCTCCTTCTTGTTCCACAAAGACAAATGAGTTTGAACATCAACATAATGGCTCAAAGAATATGCTTTTAACTCATTTTAGCTCTTAATCTTCCAAATTATACTTAAAACCAAGTATGAAGTACAATAAGTTTCTTAAACATTTCATAGCATCAATCACTAAGTGTTAAGGATTATATGTATAATCAATTAAGCACATATCAAGTTCTCCCACACTTAGCTTTTGACCGTTCTCGAGTAAAACAACAAAATCAAAGTCACAATCCAAAACACTTACTCTTTTTTGATATTTTTTAATAATAGATAGTCATAAGAAAAGAGAAATAACCTTTAAAGCCATAGCAAGAACTTAACATTCAGTGCCTCTGCTTATGACCAATCAATAATTATTCCTTTAAAAAGTTGAGCAATATAGGGGTAGACTTTGATAAAATGTATTTAGATATGATAAATTTATGGGTACACTTAAACATCATTCATGATTAAGACATTTCACATCTTCGCATATCATTTCATTTTTCCACCACTAAGATTCACATACATAATCATGAATCAAAAGAGTTTTCTAAGGTTGTAATGTGGGTAAAGGTTAAAGTAACATGTATTTAGGTAATGTAGCACAAAATCCACCAAAACTAGTGGAGTAAGAAAAACACTCAATGTAACATCAAGCGCAAAAACCAGCATTCACTCAAAACTGGATACCATTAGCTACAATGAATGCAAAAACTATGTTTCACAGTTCAGATTCAAGCTCTAACACCACAACCTTCATAAAGCATAAGGAATTAGAAGGAATCAATCATACAATCGATGACAAACAATACAATATAATCATAAGTGTTGATCCTTCAAAACAACGTCTACCTTATATGCATCATACTCAAATCACCCATTCCATACAACTTTAGGAGGAAAGACTAATCATAAATAACTTTGCAAAATAAATGAATTTCCTCCTTGGTAATTTTGTTTAAATAATTTTTTATTTCTTTTTTCATCAAAAATTAAATGAAGCTACATCAATATTGGAATTCATTGATAAGAGATAAAACAATTATAACTAACTCGCACGTGTGCATACCCCCACACTTATACTCTTGTGCATTTATAACCATCAATAATTAATAAATGCTCCACTAGCTTTAAGGGTGGGGTAAGTTAGCTTTTAGACATGTAATGTGGTTAGCATAAAAAGAAAAGACAAATAAAGCTCAAGGGGGATTATCAAAAGGAAAAATCATATCAATAGGTAGGTTATTTGGCTAATGTAGCTTATAAAAAAAGAATATCTATATCATTTCCATGTTAATGCATGTGATAAAAATATGGTCTTAAATAGAAAATCAAAACAAAGTTAGGATGTATATCTCATAAAGATCACATATAAACAAAAGACAATGAGAATGATATAGATGTGTTTGTCTCTAAATGCTCAAAATCTCACTGGCTTATATCTACCCATTAATCATCACTCTTTTAAAGATAATGCATATTGATCAATCATAATAGGAAAAGTACATGCTCAAGTTGCCATGAATTTTTTTAGACAATTCACTCTCTAATTATGACTATATAATCTTAAAAGAAATGGAAAAAGAGAAAATGCTTGTTTGTTTGATTGATTTATAAAACACCTAAGAAACACACATAAGCAATAAGTAAGCTTAAAAACATGCATGAAATCTAAAATCCCCACCCTCACACTTAAAACTTACATTATTCCCAATGTAATATCAAATGTAAGAAATGGAGCATTTAACATAAACAACAAATAGGAGAATGTAAATGAAAAGAAATGGACTTCCTTTGTTTTACCTCTCAAGTAGCGTGTATCATGTCGTTGGCTCGATGCAAGTGTCATTCAATTTCCATAATGAGGCTTTTCTAACCACCTCATTTTCACATTTTTCACTTAGAATCCTTCATAGAATGGTTTCAATCGATGACAATTTACCTTGAATTGCTTGTTCATCTATAGGCTTTCAACTTCAATTGCACAATGGTAAAACATATTAGTAACAAAAAAAGTTCAATCTAATAGGAGAGTAGTTTACTTGGGAAAAGCTTAAGTTATGAATGATAGAGAAAAACTTTTTTTCCAACAAAGAAATTCTTTCTAGCAATCATCTTATCATGAAATAGCTTTGTCTTCTCCTTGTAAATTTCTGCATTCTTATAAGAATTAAGCTTAAGCTCTTCCAATTCTTACAGTTGCAATTTCCTTTATTCACCTATGCTCGTCTATCTTCATATTACATTGCTTAATTGCCCAAAAAGAGTACTCAATTTTCATTAGAAGATGACATGACTTTTCATAAATTAGTCAGTATGGAGACATGCCAATCGATGTTTTGCATGCGATTGTATACGCCCAAACAGCATCATCAAGTCATTGGCTCCAGTCTTTACGATTTGGGTTTACCATTTTCTCAAGGATTGATTTTTCTCTATTTGACACTTCTTCTTGCCCGTTTGTCTGTGGATGGTAGGTTGTAGACACCTTGTGAGTGACATGGTACTTCTTCAAAAGATTTATTACTAATAAATTGCAAAATTAAGTACCCCTATCACTAATCAATGCTTGTGGTGTTCCAAACCTAGCAAAAATGTTAGACTTGACAAATTCTACAACAACTTTAGAATCATCAGTCCTGTGGCTTTAGCTTCCACCAATTTAGAAACATAATCCATAACCAATATAATGTAAACAAAACCAAAAGAAGAAGGAAATGGTCCCTTAAAGTCAATACCCCATACATAAAAAATTTTACATGTAAGGATTGGAGATAAAGGATCTCTATGGGATAAATTACCTTGTTCTGACATTGTTCGCATGCCTTACATAACGTATAGGAATCTAGAAATATATTTGGCTAATAAAAACTACATTTAAGTATTTTCCTAGCAGTTCTATTAAGCCTAAAATGACCACTATAAGCATACATATGGTAAAATTTTAAAATAAATTTGCTTTAACGCTCGGGCATAGATCTCCTAATTACTTGGTCAAAACACTTTTATAATTGAGGATCATCTTAAATATAATATTTGGAATCACTCTTTATTCTATTTCATCTAGTTTTAGTCAAATCATTATGTATCTAATAATTCATCCAGAAATAACTCCTGTATTCTTTCACAACTTGACTAAAGTGGTCCCGAATTGAGTTCTCTACACCTTTCTTATCTTCGATCTCCAAATCGAACTCTTGAAGTAGGAGAATCCATATAATAAGCCTTGGCTTTGCTTTCTTATTTCATAAAAGATACCTTAATGTTATATGATTAAAATATATAATGACTTTAGAACCAAGCAAATAAGGTCTAAATTTATCTAAAGCAAACACAATAGCTAAAAGCTCCTTCTCTGTGGTGGAGTAGTTGCATTGTGCTGGACTGAGAGTTTTTGAAGTGTAATAAATGACGTGAATCATCTTGCTACATTTTTAACCGAGGACGGCACCTATAGCAAAATTGATAACATCACATATAATCTCAAAGGGTTGACTCCAATTAGGTGGTTGAATGATTGGTGTCGAAGTTAAAAGTTCCTTAAACTTGTCAAAAGCTTCTTAACATCCCTTATCAACTTCAAATGGCATGTACTTTTATATTAAACGACAAAGATTCGTTGATATCTTACTGATTTCTTTGATAGACCTACGATAAGAACTTGCACGGCCAAGAAAGGAATGAACCTCCATCTCATTGGTGGGATAAGGTAAGTTTCGTAATATGTCTACCTTATCTTTATTAACCTCAATCTCTCTAGATGAAATTATATGTCCTAAAACCAGTGACGGAGCCAGAAAATTAAAGTAGGGGGCCCGAATTTTAATTTTTTTAAATTTTAGGGGGCCCAATATATCACTGACCCTTAAATAACTCCGTTTTTTATATATTTATATATATATATATTTAAAAAAATTTTAAAAGCCTTGGGGGGCCCAATGGCCCCCCCAAGGCTACATGTGGCTCCGTCCCTGCCTAAAACTATTCCTTATTCAACCATAGAATGACATTTTTCAGAATTTAGAACAAGATTAATTTCAATGCACAATTCAAGTATGCAATTCAGATTATCTAAGCATGAATCAATGAATCCCTATAGATAGTAAAATCATCTATAAGAACCTCACTAATGTGCTCAATATAGTCGAAGAAAATAGTTATGTCGAAGAAAATAGTTATCATTCATCTTTGAAAGGTGGTTAAGGAATTGCAAAGTCCAAAAAGCATTCTTGTATAAGAAAATGTACCAAATGGGCATGTGAAGGTTGTTTTCTCTTAATCTTTTAAAGCTATCACAATGTGGTTATAACCTCAATATCCATCAAGGAAACAATAGTGAGATCATCCATAAGTCGTTCAAGCATTTGATCGATGAATAGGAGTGGAAAGTGACCCTTGCATGTAACAACATTTAACTTTTTGTAATCAATGCATACTCACCATCCATTTTGAATTCTTGTAAGGACAAGCTTATTATTTTCATTTTTTAAACATTGTAGTGCCAGTCTTCTTTGATACCACTTAGACTATACTTACCCATTTACTCTCCAAAATTGGATAGATTATAACAATATCAAGCAACTTAAAGATCTCCTTCTTTACCACTTCCATCATCAGAGGATTTAATCTCGTTTGTGATTCTCTTTGATGGGACCCGATCTGGGAACCGGATCCCAACCGAAAAACGAAATCACGAATACGAGACTGAAGTGCGGAACACAAATCGAAGCGGAAAATCAAGCGAGGCATAAGGCGAAATAAGCGGAAAGCGAGAGAAACCGAAGCAACACAGACAGCGGATCGAAAGCAAAGGCAAAAGTACGAATTGAAAGCAAA
>JANZLD010000004.1:8261939-8277974 GCA_026413575.1 Erythroxylum carthagenense
TTAATTAATTAATTTTAATTAATTATATTGTAATTAATTAATTACATTATAATTAATATAATTAATTAATTAGTTACGATATAATTAATTAAAATATAATTCATTCATTAATTAAAATATTATAATTAATTAATTATACTATTTTAATTAATTAATTATATTTTAATTATATTAATTATATTTTAAAATATAATTAATTTTTATTTCTTAATATTTTTTACAAACTAACCAATATTAATGATAATGATAATCATTTTTTTCTTTTAACCAACCATCGTAATTATAATGATAATATACATTTCCAATCTTCACTATTTTTATTCCTATTTTTATTATCATTCTCATGTACGAACCAACCGTCTCCTAAAATATCCCAACGCATTCCAAACTATCAAGTCTTGTCCTGTCCGGTGCATGTGGTCATGTCGATAGCGAAAGATTGGACCATGCATCTTGATGCGTCCAGTCCCCATAGTTTTCGATTTATACACCCGAGATAAAGGAATTGAAGATTAGCCGAAACTTGACGTATCGGCCCATAACGTCTGACTAGCTGCCGCCATCGTTGGCCACGTCTGCAGCTTCCTCGCAGCCTTAACTCATTCATCAAAACTTGTTCCTTAGCTTTCGGGGTTTGTTACTTTCTTGTCGCTTTCTTATCATTTTCTCTCTGTGTGGTGTGTGATACCCAAGCCGTAGCCAATTATAAAAAAAGTGCAGAGAAACTTCCTTTCTCCATTCAACGACCTCACCCCAGCTTCTCCACTACAGGGGGAAGCATATTACTCATGGCAACCACTCGGTTCTTTGCCACTCTGCTTCTTTTGGCCATATCTGTCTTCCATCTTGAGGTACTTGCAAATCGCTGTTCCTTCTTTTAAGTTTCTTGTTAGATGTGCTTATGCTGGGACGTTTTCTTATTTTAACAAGATCTTTTCTTTCCAAACCCTGGAAGGTCGACGTTGACTTCGTGGTAGATGGTTGAAAATGGATATATGTCCCTTTGAAGCTTTTCTATTGTTTAACATGTTTATAACTGAAATTACTATATTCAGAATTGAGATTGATTACCCGGAAAGGGATAAAAGACAAATCTTTAATGGAAAGCTGAACATCTCTGGGTCTATACAGGGTCGAAATCACGAGTTTTAAGTTTATCCTTTTATGAAATTGATTGAATTGATGCCGTCGAATTGGGTTCTTCCCCTTGGAAAATCTTGCCCATCGTGAAATATTGAAGCTTTAGATTTTGGACACTGTCAATTTTATCTTGATCGCCCACTTTCTACGAGGGAGCTTATGATTTCTTATCCCTGAATAGCAAGAGGTAGTTTGGTTAGAACACAGAGGGGTTAAAGAGCAAGCTTTGATAACATAATCACTTGAATCTGTATTGATGTGAGGATGTTATATACAAAACCGTGTAAGGACTTGCATAGTTGGGAAATTTAAGACCTCAAGCAAATGATCTAAGTATTGTCTTGCATTTAAGTGGGTGTATTCTTGCATTTGTTTTGAAAATTTGCCTTTTCTTTTCTTCAAATTTGGACTTTGAAGGTTATATTTTGATTTTCAGACTATCTGATGTTCTATTGTCGACAGGTCACTGCAGAGGATGCCAAACTCAAGCTTAACTCTAGGATCCTTCAGGTGCTTTTTTCCTTTTTCCAACACCTTATAAAAGCTTGGTCAATTTTATCTGCATTATTATTCCGATTATTGATATGGAGTTTCTAAAGTTGTATTCATCCTCTCAATTTTGGTTGCTGTGAGCATGCAGGATTCAATTGTTAAAGAGATCAATGAGAATAAGGATGCTGGATGGCAAGCTGCTATGAATCCACAACTTTCAAATTATACCGTAGGTCTTCAGTGAACCCTTTATTCATTTTAGATTGAAAGAGTTTCAAGTCTTTTTCTCTGTCTTTACCACATTCCAGATACTTTCTTTTTTTTTTGCTGTTTTCTTAAGTGAGCATATGTTTTGATTTATAGGTTGGCCAATTCAAGCACCTCCTCGGTGTCAAACCAACACCAAAAAAGGAACTCCGGGGTGTTCCTGTTGTAAGTCATTCTAAATCCTTGAAACTTCCTAAAGAGTTTGATGCAAGAACAGCTTGGCCACAATGTGCTACCATAGGAAGAATTCTAGGTCAGTGCTTTTGCTTGATTTCTGTTCTTTTTTCTTTTTCTGCAATTTCGATATTGTCTGATCATTTTTTTGGTGCCACTGAAATGGGGCCGCAATTAACAAATCAAAGATCAGGTAGCCTCCTCTCTCTCATTCTTTCTCTCTCTTTCAATTAATATAGATTAGTCCTAAAGGAAGTTCTCACTGTGGTGAAAATTCAGGGTCATTGTGGATCTTGTTGGGCATTTGGTGCTGTTGAATCACTGTCTGATCGATTTTGCATCCACTTCGGCATGGTAAATAATCTATTCATTGAAGTTGAATATTTAAGATGTTCATGAAGAGCCTCATTTTGTGTTTTTTACTGCAGAACATCTCTTTGTCCGCAAATGATCTTTTAGCTTGCTGTGGCTTTCTGTGTGGTGATGGTTGCAACGGCGGTTATCCACTTAATGCATGGAGGTACTTTGTCAGCCACGGTGTTGTCACTGAGGAGGTGTGGTTTTTAAATCTTTGCGTTCAACTTTTTACACTGTTTCTGCAGTCCAGCTAACTCAACTGAATTTAAGGATTCTTAACTTTTAACTGTTATCTCATTGAAGATTCATAGCATATTAGAGGTCTCTCATTTCTGTAGATATACTCATTTAATCAAAAACTTACCATCTGGCAGTGTGATCCATATTTTGATGATATTGGCTGTTCTCATCCTGGTTGTGAACCTGGATATCCTACTCCAAAGTGTCAGAGAAAATGTGTTAATAAGAACCAGCTCTGGCGGGATTCAAAGCACTACAGTGTCAGTGCATATAGAATCAGTTCTGATCCGTACAGCATTATGTCAGAAGTTTATGAGAACGGTCCTGTTGAAGTCTCGTTCACTGTTTATGAGGTAAAGGATCAACTCTTCTTTTCTTTTAATTGCATGTGCAGATTTTTATTGTCAATGTGCTTACAACTTTATATATATATATATATATATATGTATGTATGTATGTATATATATATATCTTCTTTTGGTTACATCTATCCTGAGTATTCATTTTACTGTTAAACCACTATCGAGCAGGTGCATCATCTTCCAAGTACTATTCTGTTTCTTTGGTTCTGGTTTCACTTTGAACTTGTGGGGCATAAGTTGTCAATAGTCCGTTTAGTATTTCTTGTATTCCATGAAGTTCTACAGAAGGAAACAGGTTTTGGTTGTTCTAAATCGACGTAATTATATGTTTTGCAGGATTTTGCTCATTACAAGTCAGGAGTATACAAACACATAACAGGTGATGTCATGGGTGGACATGCTGTGAAGCTTATTGGTTGGGGAACTTCTGATGACGGGGAAGATTACTGGGTATGTATGACTTCTTGCATTTGATTTGAGAATATATGGTTATGGGTCATTTATTTACCAAGAGGCTAATAAGATTATATGTGCTCTCTTTGTCACAGCTGATCGCAAATCAATGGAATAGAGGCTGGGGTGAGGTATGTTTTGTTGCCACCAGAATTCTTGCGGTCTTTGATTTACAGGTTCTTCTCGTATTGCTAACCTGCAACTGCATTTTTAATGACAGGATGGTTACTTCAAGATAGCAAGAGGAACAAATGAGTGTGGCATTGAAGATGATGTGGTTGCTGGTTTGCCCTCAACCAAAAATCTGATTAAGGAGGTTGCCATGGACGATTCTGGAGAGGATGCTTCAGCCTGATCTATGGACAAGGACAATTCTGGTCCAAAGCTGATATAATTTACGTGTATAAGTAACGACTTCCCACTTGAAATTTATACATTTGATATGTTCTTTGGGCATAAATTATAATCGCTAAACGTATGCTTTATTATTGTGGGAGAATGGAAAGGCTTGTAAAAATTATGTATTTCCTTATTTCACTAATGTGGAAAAAAAGCTCTTTATCATGTAAGGGTAAGATTGCGTCATATTGAACTTCTTCAGATCTCGCACTTTAGTAAATTAAATTTTATTTGATTTTGAAATAATAGTTAGAATTATTTAAAAAAATATTTGAAAATTTAATTTATTATAAAAGTAATTTGTCAAATTTTGATGTGATAAAAAGTGAATAATTAAAATTTTACATACCAACAAGTTTATCAAAAATCATAAAATTTTACAATTCTTTTTTGGTTCTGTGAGTTGGTTTCCAAGTTCTTCATCATTTATGTTTTTTGTGGTTGATGTTCTTGTTCTCAATTGGTTTGATAGTTTTTCAGGATATAAATCAGGACTGAAATAAGCTATCTAACAATAACATGTCCAAAAAAATTGATACATAAAATCTAAGGATCCCTTCTATTCAAAGAAAATTTACAATAAGACTCAACTTAGAGCTGTCCCTATGCAAAATATCTGGTCTACCCATTTAAAAGGGACAAACATCTGGTGCAAAGGATCTCATCCCCAACTTAGACAGCCAATTTGAAATGTGAAAATTTAGTGCTTTGTTCTTTCCTCCGTAAACTTTCAGGAAACTTGAATCGCATACCAACGTTTGTTTTACTTACTTACATACCAATTAATCGTCAACAACTCTACCATATGGTTGCTGGAATTAGGAATGAAAATATCAGCTCGATTATTTGGATTTCGTTGACAGTGTAAGATCAATGAATTGGTCTCTTTACCTTAAAATCCAGACAAAGATTTTGCAAAACTGTTGACTTAAAATCATGAGAGTCTGAAATTTAGCTATGGAGCAAGTAAATGATTCAGATATAGACATTCTAAGCGGTAATTCTAGGCAGTTGCTAAAAGTATCTTGCACACAGAATAATTCAAACGAGACTTGTACCCTTTGTGAGTAACACTATCACTCCGCTTGGTACGTACTCAGATATTTATTATTATCTCAGAATCTCATATCCATATAATTCAAAATTTTCTTCAGATCTTAAGTACGCCATTCTCTTCATTTTTCTTGTTTATTGAATTAGTATCATCATGATTGTTGTTTTCTTCAAGTTCGTAAGAAACAAGCGTGTGTAGAAAGATGCATGTGCACGCAGTTTGTCGTTCCAAAGTTGACAGAAACCTCCCCATGAAATGGAAACCCAACGTACAGTTTAATTCTTTTAAGAATAAGGAACATTGTGTTTACGACAAATCTCAGAAAACTTAAATTTGGGTTTCAACCTCCAACATTTAGAAATTGCATTATAGAACACCGACAATAAAAGTTGGTTACGTCTTGTGGTTGATTTAAAACCTGTTGTGTTGGTGTCCATTTCTTTCTCTATCCCGAGGCAACTCAAACATTCACATTTGTTACATAAAGGTGTGATCTTGTTTCTCTATCGCAACTTTTTGTGTAGTTTATTTTGTTCGCTGCTCGATTGTAATGCAATTCATATCCCAATGAGCATAGCTCTGACAATGTGTTAGAGCTAATGGCTGATTTTTGCCCTTCATTTTTTGTTGTGTTCTAAGAGCAGAGAAGATCAGCAGTTGCAGGGTTGAAGTGGAAGATTCTTGGCCAACAGTTGTATCCCTGTACGTAATCTCATGAAAATGGAGGTGGCAGTTTTTCATGTATCTGTCTCAATGTCTGTAAGAATGCACTCATCTCAACATGAAATGTTTCTTTCATCGTCATTTATCAGCCCTAAAGAGGACATTAAACATTCAAGAAGCTTAATTTATAGTGTTGAGTTGGGTAAAATCAAGTATCCAAGACAAATGTATAAAACTGCCAGACGGTCTTCAACTACTTGTGTTCTTGAGATGTTGCTAAAGAATTTAAGGTAACTTAGTTCTCTCTTATTTTTGTGCTGAATGTCAATTTTCTATTTCAAGACCATGTCTTGATACTATCCTCTTTCTACCTTTACCTCTTGTCATTATCAAGTGCCTCTAATCTGTTTGATCATGGACTTGAAATGCAGAACTTTCAGGTACCAAGGATGCTGATCCAAAGATAGTTGCTTCAATCATATTAGGTGGTGGAGCTGGAAGAAGACCTTTTCCTCTTATTAAACGAAGGGCTAAACTAGTTGTAAGCTAAGTTGAATGAATTAAATTGATTAAAAACTTAGTTTAAGAGTATGTCTTTATCCTTTAAAATTTTACAATATTTAGTAACCATCATATGGTATTTAGGTACACATTGGACAGTGCTACAGACTGATTGATGTTCCAATGAGCAACTGCATCAATAGTGGAATTAACAAAATTTACATCCTCACCCAGTTCAATTCTCAATCTCTCAACTGCAAGAAAGGGTGTGAGTTTTGGCGATGGATTTATTGAGATATACCGAGTCTCTTGACGAAGTTTCATATACTTTAAAGGTTTTTGAAAATTCCTACTGCATATGCTCCTAAGTTCAATTTGTCATGAAACGTATTAGTTGCTACACAAACTCCTGGTGAATTAGGAAAGAAATGGTTTCAGGGTACAACAGATGCTGTGAGACAATTTACCTGGTTATTTGAGGTATAGAAAATATTTGTCCATTTCCAAATTTAACTTTACCTTGGAATGCCTGCATGATTAAATAATGTCAGATTATCTTAGCCGGATAGGAGCCCTGTATGATCTTTATCAACTTGAACTAAGAAATCCATGATAACTTTAGGATGCGAAATATAGACAAATTAAAAACATTCTGATATTGTCTGGTGATCATCTATATCGAATGGATTACATGGACTTTGTGCAGGTTAAAGCATAATTGATCCATCTATTTCACTTGTCTAAGTTGTTTTCTACTGCAGTTAGCTTTCCTTTGTCTTCTCTTTATCCTTTCCTTATAAAATGAAATAACTATTTGCAAAAGCATATGGATTTAAGGACTGACATATCTGTGTCATGTCTCCCAGTAGATTATAGGTAACTAATTCATGGAAAAATTCTTCTTACATTTTAAGTCCTCAATGACATGTGCCTTTAGGCTAGATCTATTATAGCCTCTCGTGAAGCAAAAATCAATTGAAATAGTTATGTACTCACTGAATTTCCCCTAATAACTGCAGTCATGCCTTTGATTTTGGATTATTAAAGATTGATGAAATGGGACAAATCAGGCAATTTCTTGAGAAGCCAAACGATGAAAGTTTGAAATCTATGGTCGTTAAACTTTCTATTGCTTTTTGAGATTGATTATCATATGTTAAAATTAGTATTTGATTGACAGCTTTATTTATATTAGAAACTTGACACTACTCGTTTAGGATTATTAATCCAAGAAGTAAGGAAGAACCAATATATCGCATCAATAGGCAAATATCTATTCAGGACAGATATTCTACTAAAACTTCTCAAGCAATTAAGCCTCTTATTTTGCAATTTTGTTAACATTTATCATTCATTTCTATTGAGTTTCTTTTCTACTTCTGATAGGTTATGTTGTTTTGGTCTGTGGATTAGTTTCAAGTTAAAGAAATGATCTTTAGACAGAATGGTCTTGTAACTTTTAGTTTGCTATAAGATAACACAATAAAGTTTCATTTCTACACTAAATGCTTCTTTAAGTGGAATTATCCCATGGTGAATGAGTTTGAATCATAAATTATTCTCATGGTAGCTAAGATTACAATCTTCGGGTGAAATAATTGTTGACCATTGTTATCATGCATTTTGTTCTTAAAAAGTTTCAATTCTGCAGATAGAACATAGTTACTAATATGAAACTTGATTGCACCTTCACTTATGTATTTGACTGTAATAAGCTTAAGCTATTTCTTCCCCTTCAAGAACTGATGAGTACTGCTGATCACTGTTCAACCTGTGCAGGTGTTAACAATTCACCTTCTACTCAGCTCATACCAACTAAGCCCATTAAAACTTATACTCTTAAAAACAAATTGGAAAAGGGGGGAGTGTCAACTATCATGTAGGCAAGTTTGTTAGAAGGTAGTTATGGAGAGAGAATGAGAGAGGGGGGGGGGTATATAGCTGTCTATTAAGGATAAAGAAAACAACGATTCTATAATCATTGTTAGGAAGGTTGGCCTGGTTCATTTAGGAGGGAGAGCTTGCTTCAGCTTGTTGTCATCTAATATACTATCAATAATACAATTTAAACTGAGATTCCTAACAATTGGTGCTTTCATTGAGAGATTAAGAGAGTAGAAATTGTATGCAAACATGTATGGAAGCTAGAGTGTCTATAGTGGAAGTGCCTCTCAGGAGACAAGAATCATCAATTTCTGCCCAAGAAGCAATGGTAAAGTCACACGACACCGCACTGAATATTTCAGGACATAGCTGAGCATGTTGATGGCTAGCGTTGAGACATTAGCAAAATCCCAAGATCAACTACAGATCGAACTGAGAGAAGGATTTCAAACTCTGAAGTCCAAAAACCCAAAGAAGTAGAGTATGGGAGACGGAGGAGAAGGCTCACCAGCGCTGACCCATCTCGCGTCTTCTTCTTCGGGAAGGGGAGAGAGGATCTGCATATGGGTCAGAGCATTACAAACAGGAGAGTCGCACTATTTCAGTGGTTACAGAACGTGCATGGGAGGTGTACAGAAATGCGGCACGAAGAGTTGATTTACCTTTGTTCCATGACGAAGACCCATTTGCATGGGTCATACGAGTTGAATCTTATTTCTTAATTCATGAGATTCCTGCTGAGCTTAGGTTGCCAATAGTTCAGATATGTATGGAAGGAATCATGCTGTACTGATTCAAGTCCATACATGAACTAGAGCCTTGCATGACATGGGAACGCTTCAAGCGCTCCTTGTTTGATCGATACGGGTGAAAGGATGTGGGTAACCCAATAGAACAGCTTAAATTGATCATTCAACGTAGGTGCTAGAGTGTCTATAGTGGAAGTTCCTCTCAGGAGACAAGAATCATCAATTTCTACCCAAGAAGCAATGGTAAAGTCACACGACACCACACTGAATATTTCAGGACATAGCTGAGCATGTTGATGGCTAGCGTTGAGACATTAGCAAAATCCCAAGGTCAACTACAGATCGAACTGAGAGAAGGATTTCAAACTCTGAAGTCCAAAAACCCAAAGAAGTAGAGTATGGGAGACGGAGGAGAAGGCTCACCAGCGCTGACCCATCTCGCGTCTTCTTCTTCGGGAAGGGGAGAGAGGATCTGCATATGGGTCAGAGCATTACAAACAGGAGAGTCGCACTATTTCAGTGGTTACAGAACGTGCATGGGAGGTGTACAGAAATGCGGCACGAAGAGTTGATTTACCTTTGTTCCATGACGAAGACCCATTTGCATGGGTCATACGAGTTGAATCTTATTTCTTAATTCATGAGATTCCTGCTGAGCTTAGGTTGCCAATAGTTCAGATATGTATGGAAGGAATCATGCTGTACTGATTCAAGTCCATACATGAACTAGAGCCTTGCATGACATGGGAACGCTTCAAGCGCTCCTTGTTTGATCGATACGGGTGAAAGGATGGGGGTAACCCAATAGAACAGCTTAAATTGATCATTCAACGTAGGTCAGTGAATAAGTACATTGAAGAGTTTGAGAGGGTGACGTCATAAATCACCCACTTTCTTGAAGAGTGGTTTATGAGCTATGAAACTCGCCATTGGAGGAAGAGGGAAGCTGAGCTTTATCATCGGAGATGGGAATGTTTCAGACTCAAAAAACGTACAAGCTACTTGAAAATGGGAGATAGATAATTTCATGGTCTCGTCATGGCTTATCAATGCCATGATACCACCAATCAAACAGACTTTTGTGTTTCTGTCAACTGCTCGAGAAATCTAGGATGGAGTGCAACAGTCCTACTCTGATGAAGAGGATGCGTCACGAATTTATGAGATAAAAACAAAGTTATGGCAAATGAAGCAAGGTGACATAAATGTTACAACATATTGGGTTGAAATGATAGCATTGTGGCAAGAACTTGACCTGCTGTTAGATGAAGAGTGGAGGTGTAAGGAAGATGTAGTGATGTACAACCAGAAAGTTGAAAAGGAGAGAGTCTTTGAATTTTTTATTAGTCTCAACAAAAACTTAGATGATATTCGTAGAAGAATCTTAAGTATAATGCTTTTGGCTTCAACTAAGGAAGTATTTTTTGAAGTAAGGAGGGAAGCAGCAAGGAGGAAAATCATGTTAAAAGAGGAACCGAAAGAAGAACTGAATGTAACTCCGGTATCTACGAATGAAGCTTCTGCCCTATTATCACATGGTGAATCTAGAAAGAAAAATAATAAGAAGTGGTGTGAGCATTGTAAACAAAGTGGCCACACCAAAGATACATACTGGGACATTCATGGAAAGCCTCTAAACTAAAAACCAAAAAAGGAGAAAATCGAGGCTATCAAGTATCTAGTAAGGGAGGAACAGAAAAACCTGAAGGTAGTCAGAAACAACAAGGAGGTGAGCTAAATTTTTCACTAGGGAAACTATTGGAAATACTACGAAATCTTCAAAGTGATAGCAACCAATAGAAGGCTAGCACAGTTGCTAATGCTACTATGAGAAATAATATCATAAAAGCTTTTTTATCCTCATGCTGTAGGAAGAAGTAGATAGTTGATTATAAAGCTTCAAATCATAAGACAGATGATTTTAATCTGTTTCATTCATATGTTTCTGTGTTGGACATGAAAAAGTTAAGGTAGCAAATGGCGATTCATCTTCAGTCGCAGGAAAAGGAGATATCAAAGTAACAGATTCTATGAAACTAAATTATGTTTTGCATGTCCCTAATTTAGAATGCAATCTTCTGTCAGTTAGTAAATTGACAAAAGAAGCTAATTGTAGTGCTCATTTTTTCTCTACTCATTGTGTTATACAGGACCTGTCATTAGGGAAGATGATTGGCAGTGCTAAAGAGGTAGATGGAGTGTACTACTTTGAAGATGAAGAAAGATAGTCTACTCCTTATAGCTTGGGTAATAGTGTGATTGTTCCTAAGATCGATGAACTATTGTTATGGCATAAGAGGTTAGGGCACCCAAACTTTCAATATATGTAACGGTTATTTCCAAATATCTCAATAAATAAAGATCTTTATGTTCATTGTGACGCTTGCGAATTTGCTAAACATCAAAGAAGTTCTTTTACAAGGTCTAAATATAAACCCACAAAACTTATCCATAGTGATCTTTGGGGTCCATCTCGTGTTCCTAATAAAACCGATTCCAAATGGTTCATTACATTCATTGATGACCATACTAGTTTGTGTTGGGTGTTTCTTTTGAAAGATAAAGCTAAAACCTCTACCGTATTCATCAATTTTTATCAAATGATAAAGAATCAATTCCAAACTAGCACTCAAATCCTTCATACTGACAATGGTACTGAATACTTTATTCAACATCTCCATACATTCTTTCGAAAACATAGAATTGTCCACAAAAATACTTGTGTCAATAGTCCTCAACAAAATGGGATTGCAGAAAGGAAAAATAGGCATCTTCTTGAGGTAGCTAGGGCCTTGATGTTTACTAATAATGTTCCAAAATATTTTTTGGGGGGATGCTCTTCTTACTGCTACCTATCTTATTAATAAAAAGCCTAGTCGTGTTCTCTCCTTCAAAACACATTTTCAGAAATTTCAAGAAACCTACACTACCACTCATTTTGAAACTAACCTTCTTTTAAGGGTTTTCGGCTGCACGACCTTCCTTCATAGTTTTTTAGATAATAAACTTGATCAAAGGGCTAAAAAATATTTGTTTCTAGGATATTCTGCTACACAAAAGGGGTATAAATGCTATGATCATATTTTAAAAAGGTTGTTTGTTAGTTGTGATGTCTCTTTTTTTTAGACATATTTCTTCTATCCTAAGTCTTCAATTCAGGGGGAGTATTGGAGTGAGTTTGTGGGTGATGAATCTCAGCCTCAACCTAAACCTATATTTGTTCCTAAACCCATCCCAGTGCCTATTTCATCTCCTATAGAGACAAATCCTAATACAAAAACAACTATACCTGATCATACACTCAAGGTGTATTCTCAGAGGAAGAAAGCAAGTAGTACACTTCCTATCCTTGAAGCTATGCCAATTTTTGAACCAATTTAGGTCCCTACTGAAGAAATTCAGAGTAGTGAGGATCAAGGAGATAACACAGATTTAGAATGGCCAATTGCCTTAAGGAAGAAATCTAGATCATGTACTATGCATCTGATTGAGAGGTTTGTCTCTTATGAAGCTCTATCTTCTCAATATAAAGCTTTTATTGCTAATCTGGATAACATTGATATTCCAAAAAATGTTTAAGAAGCTCTTAAAGTTCTAGAATGGAGAGAAGTTGTTTTTGAAGAAATAAAGGCACTTGGAAAGAATGAAACATAGGAAGAAGATGATTTGTCAAAAGGAAAGAAACCCATAGGGTGTAAGTGGATATTTACAGTCAAATATAGGGCTGATGGCATCATTGAGAGTTATAAAGTGAGATTGGTTGCTAAATGCTATACTCAAACCTATGGGATGGACTACAAGGAAGCATTTGCGCCTGTGGACAAGCTAAATACTATAAGATTATTGTTATTAGTAGTTGTAAACCTTGACTGGCCACTTCAGCAACTTGATATCAAAAACGCCTTCTTGAATGGACAACTAAAGGAAGAAGTGTCTCTGAAACTTCCACTAGGGTTTGATGAGCAAGGAGGAAACAAAGTATGTAGACTAAGAAAATCTCTATATGGACTGAAGCAATCACCGCAAGCTTGGTTTGAAAGATTTGCCAAAGTCCTTAAAATAGAAGGATACACATAAACACAGTCAGATCATACAATGTTTTTCAGAATTAGAGAAGGTAGGAAGACAATTTTGATTGTCTATGTTGATGATATTATCTTAACTGGTGATGATGCAGAGGAAATCACAAGGCTTAAGACAACATTGAAGAAAGAATTTGAAGTTAAAGACTTAGGAGAAATGAAGTATTTTATAGGCATGGAAGTAGCAAGATCAAAGAAGGGAGTTTACATCTCACAAAGAAAGTACATTTTTGATCTCTTAAGAGAGACTGGAATATTAGGATGCAAACCAAGTACTAATCCTATTGATAGTACAAAATTTGGGGATGAAGATGATAAACTTGTCAATCGTGAAGAGCATCAAAGACTAATGGGACGACTAATTTATTTGTCTCATACTAGACCAGTTATTGCTTTCGCCATGAGTGTTGTTAGTCGCTATATGCATGCACCAAAGAGAAAGCATTTAGATTCAGTCTATAAGATCCCATGGTATCTAAAAGGTACTCCAAGGAAAGGGCTGCTATTTAAGAAAAGCGGTCAAAGAATAATTGAAATTTATACTGATTCAGATTGGGTAAGTTCAGAAGAGGATAGATGATCAACCACTCGATATTGTGCTTTTGTGTGGAGAAATTCGGTTACTTAGCAAAGTAAGAAGCAAAAGGTGGTAGCCAAAACTAGTGTTGAAGCTGAACTAAAAGCTGTTTTAAGAGGGATGTGTGAAAGTCTCTGGTTAAAGAAAGTGTTCACATAATTGGGAATCGTTTTTGAGATACCTATAAAACATTATTGTGATAACAAGGCAGCCCTAAGCATGAAACACAATCCAGTCCATCATGAGAGAACAAAACATGTTGAGGGTAATCGACATTTCATCAAAGAGAAGATAGAAGATGGGACAATATGCCTAACTTATGTTCCAACAAAGAAGCAGACAGCTGATATGTTTACCAAAGGACTTCAATGACAAGCATTTAAAGAGTGTATTAGCAAGTTGAACATGATAGATATCTATGATCCAACTTGAGGGGGATTATGGTCAAGATATATATCTCATAATATTATGATATGATTATAATCAGATCATTTAGATTAGATAGCAGTATCTTATAGAGATATAGTATCATAGGATTATATTTCCATATATGTACAAATTTTCTACCTCTGTAAACCCTATTTGTGTGTGTATATATACTGCAGTCTCTAATAAAGAGATATAGAGCAAATTAACTCTAATTCACATCTTTTGACTGAGTGGGGACAGAAGTAACCTTATAAGGAATTAATATGCAAGACTCTATTCCATATGCTCTACATCAGATGATCAAATGTGAGAAAGTGGAGATTGAAAGATTACTCTGGTCTATGGGAATTAGAGAGGCTGTAGCTAAAGGGAAAGGGTCCTTAGAATCAGAACAACAACAAGAATTGCATGCCTTTTTAACAAAATTTGATGCAATGTTCCAACCGATTAAGGAGTTACCTCCTAAGAGAACCAGTGATCATGCGATTGTTTTGAAAGAAGGGGTAAAACTAGTAAGTGTCCGACCCTATAGGCATGCGCACCACCACAAGAATGAGATAGAAAGGCAGGTCAAGGAGTTGTTAGGAGCAGGGGTTATCAGACTTAGTGTTGGTCCTTTTTCAAGCCTTATGATTCTTGTTAACAAGAAAGACAGATCGTAGCGAATGTGTTTTGACTATAAGGCTTTGAATAAACTTACAGTGCCCAACAAGTTTCCTATCCCATTAATAGATGAGTTGATGAAGGAGTTACATAGGGTCAAGTACTTTTCCAAATTAAATTTGAAATCAGGTTTTCACCATACTAGAGTTAGAGAGGAGGATGTCCATAAAACTGAGTTTCGTACTCATGAAGGACATTATGAATACCTAGTAATGCCTTTTGGACTCATGAATGTGCCTGCTACCTTCCAATCTACTATAAGTTTCATTTTCAAACCTCTACTGCGTAGATTTATTTTATTCTTCTTTGACGACATTTTAATCTATAGTTCAAATTGGAACCAGTATTTGCAACATCTAGCTTACGCGTTACAACTATTAGTGGATAATCACTTGTATGCGAACAAGAAGACATGCTTATTTGGCCAGCAATCTGTGGAATACTTAGGTCATGTACTTTCAGGGCAAGGAATAACTATGGATCCACTAAAAGTCATAAGTATTGTGGAATGGCCTGTACCTAAGAATGCGAAGGGAGTAAGAGGGTTTCTTGGACTTACAAGGTATTACAGAAAATTTGTTAAGGATTATGGCAAAATCACGAAACCACTTACGTAATTGACCAAGCAGAATGGGTTGACTTGGGAAGGAGAAGCTCAGGTGGCCTTTGAGGAACTCAAAAATAGAATGACAACCTCACCAATTCTAACTTTACCGAATTTCTCCAAGGGGTTTTCAATTGAGTGTGATGCATTTGGGAAGGATTAGGTGCTGTCTTGATGTAAGAAGGTCGCCCCTTGGCCTATTTCAGCAAGGCATTAGCTGAGTCGTCTTATTCCAAGTCTATTTACGAAAAAGAAATGATGGCAATAGTCCTAGCTATTCAACATTGGAAACATTTCTTATTGGGAAGGCATTTCAAAGTCTATACTGATCATAAAAGCCTTAAGCATCTACTAAACCAAATAATTCCATCGATAGACCAGCAATGTTGGTAGACTAAATTATTGGGTCTTGATTTCGAAGTGATCTATAAGTCGAGAAAACAAAATGGGGCTACAGATGCTCTGTCCAGAGTGAAAGAAGATAAGTTATTATTTACAATAGTTTTAGCTCAATTTTGGGTTGATATGGAAGTGATCTAAAAGGAGATTCAGGAGGATGCAGAACTTAGTAAACTGATGGCGACCTTACGCCAGAATTCGAAATCTAAACCAGATTGTCAAGTGAAGGGAAACTTACTATTCTATAAGAACAGGTTAGTCCTCTCTCCTACTTCAGCATTAATTCCCCATTTGCTGCAAGAGTATCATTCTTCTCTTATAGGGGGACATTCTGGTTTTCTTAAGACCTATAAAAGGTTGGCTAGTGGTTTATTTTGGCTAGAAATGAAGTCATCAATACAGAAATTTGTACGGGAGTGCGCCACATGTCAAAGGAACAAATACTTGGCTATGACTCCAGCTGGTCTTGTATTGTAACATCCCGTTACTGTCAGTATGGGTATTATGGTAATATCGGGATAGACTGATACGATTCCACTGCATTCA
>JANZLD010000004.1:8278074-8301788 GCA_026413575.1 Erythroxylum carthagenense
ATGACTGTACAAGATGATTGTTATTTTGAGTTTTAATTTACTGATTTTCGTTATATTGTGATTTAATTACTGCGATGCCATGTGGATTAGTAGAACTGTTCTGGTAGTGCACCTTTATCGTGGGATACGTGTCGGGAGTCCCAATGTGTACCCTACGGTGAGGGGGCGCTACATGTATAGCCTTTATCCATTCCTAAGCTAGTTTGGGATGAAGTATCCATGGACTTCGTTACAAGGCTTCCTAGATCCTAAGGTTATGAAGTTATAATGGTGATAGTGGATCGGTTGTCGAAATATGCTCACTTCCTACTTCTAAAACACCCATTCACGGATAAAACATTGGCTGAAGTGTTTATAAGAGATGTGGTGAAGCTACATGGTATTCCTAGCTCTATATTGAGTGGTAGAGACCCTTTCTTCACAAGTTATTTCTAGAAAGAATTATTCAGGTTACAAAGAACAGTATTGAAGATGAATTCCTCCTATCATCCCCAAATGGATGGCCAGATAGAAGTGGTTAATAGGTGCCTAGAAACCTACCTTTGTTGTTTCGCCTCCGAACAGCCTAGACATTAGTCTCATTGGCTATCTTGAGCAGAGTATTGGTATAATACTAATTTTCATGTTTCAATCAGAAGGACTCCTTTTGAGGTTGTTTATGGCCGCTTACCACCATCTATATTGCACTTCCTATAAGGTAAGACGCAAGTGGAATCAATGACAGCAACCTTAGTTGATAAAGATGAGGTTTTACGTTAACTTAAGCACAATTTACTTCGTACGCAATCATCAATGAAGAAATTCGCTGATGCTTATAGGAGGGAGGTACAATACAAAGTAGGAGACTTAGTCTATGTTAAGCTCAAGCCACATAGACAGCTCACCATGGCATGGCGTATCTATCCTAAGCTGTCTGCAAGGTATTATGATACTTTTAAGGTAATTGGAAAGGTAGGGTAGGTTGTTTACAAATTACAACTTCCACCTACAGCCAAAGTACATTCAGTTTTCCATGTTTCTCAGCTGAAAAGGGTCATAGGTGATTAACCTATTGAGCAAGATCTTCCCCAAGGGTTAGAGGTGGATGCTTTTGAAAGGGTCGAACCTAAAGCAGTCCTGACTTCATGCTACAGTAAGTCTAAAGGCAGAAAGGTTCAATAATGGCTAATCAGTTGGATGGCTAACCCTAAAAAAGGAAGCTACTTGGAGGATACAGATTTCATAAAAGGGACAATTTCCTTCTATTCCCCTTAAGGACAAGGGGCCTATTGAAGAGGAGGGAATTGTTAACAATTCACCTTCTAAGCCCATACCAACTAAGCCTATTAAAACTTTTACTCGTAGTAAAAAATTGGAAAAGGGGGGGAGTGTCAACTACCATATAGGCAAGTTTGTTAAAAGGTAGTTATGGAGAGAGAAAGGGAGAAGGGGGGATATAGATGTCTATTGAGGATAGAGAAAACAACGATTCTGTAATCATTGTTAGGAAGGTTGGCCTGGTTCATCTAGGAGGGGGAGCTTGCATGCATATGTATTTAGTGGTTATTGGGAAGATATTGACACTATAAAATCATTTTTTATGCCAACTTGGCCCTAATAGATCAGGTAGTTACATGTGCCTTTGTTTTTTTCTTCTTCTCTTGAACCAGCTTTCCTGGAAATATAACTTCTTATCTTTTTTTAAGCCTCCCAAATTTCACTTCTTCAATCCACTCAAACAATATTCACGTCTCCTCGATTTTTGTCGCCTACCAAAATAAAGAATTGCCAGGTAGGTGATTTTACATGTATAGTTTGCACCTTAATTACATTGGATTCATTGATTAATGCTATAAAACTCTATTCATCACAGGTAAAGGATTCCATAGTCTCAAATGGTTCCTTTTTACGAGAGTGCAGTGTTTAGCATTCAATTGTGGGGATCCACTCAAGACTTAACCATGGAGTTGAACTAAAGTTAACATACTCTAGTAACTTCACTGCTTCGTATGAACTGAATAGAGGACCGTCTGATGAAAAGGGGGAGGATTTTGTGATATATGTCGTATTAAGGATGAGAAATTGGACATTTGATGTCAACTATCTGAAGGCTATATCTTATTGAGTTATGGAGTTATGGAGGTAGCAATATCTTCTGGTACAGTTGCTATTTGTTCATTGGAAGATCATATACAAGTTATGACTTGGATTCTTTTATAGCCCTCTAACAATGCTAGACACTTATCATAACAAACTAAGGCTATAACTTCCTACCTTTACCCTCAAAACTTGATTATGTCAGTGCTCTTACTTTATGAAACCTTCTTAGTGAATGCTTCTTCATCTGTGGAAATACTGTTTAGAGCAATTCTATAGGATACCATGATGATAGGTGTTGATAATTACCAGACGGAGGCAGAAATAGCGGGCTATTTAGCTGAAGAAAAGGTTCCAATAGGTATTGGACGAGAAAACAAAATGATGTAAGTTCTTAGCTACTGACTAAATATATTGATATTACACACATATGTTTATGTTATTGTATTGAGATCCACAGGCATCAAAAAACCATTTCATTGCAAGAAATTTGTGGCTTTGCATCAACATAACTCAAAAAGTCCCTCTTCACTTTTGCTTCCACTCCAATCTCTAGCATACTCTATCCTACCATAGTTGTTCTTTGTTTGATAAGATGCAATCTTAGTATCTACCATAGTTGTTCTTTGTTTAATCATTTGATTTGAATAGGATAATCTCTTTTAAACTTTCAAGAATTCCGTCATTGACAAGAATGCAAGAATTGGAAAGAATTTTGTCATAGCAAACAAGGAAGCGAGTATACTGAATAATTGTCTGGTTCTTTTTCCACCTCTATTGGCCCTCTTCCTTTTTATCCCAGGAGAATGTAAGCAGAAGAAATTGTTTCTATTGAATCATTCAATGAAGTAACAAACATAATACATCTATGAGATCTATCAAGCCATACAGAAAGTGGAAGACGCTTACAGACCACCAAAGGGATTCTATATCAAAGCAGGAATAATTGTCTTGTTGAAAAATTCTGTAACAACGGATGGGACGATCATTTAACATCCCTCCAAGAAACATACGTGCGAATATTACCAAGTCATGCAATTCTTTTTGGATTATCAGACGGACCTATGATTCACATGTTCCTCCATTTGTAATTGGTAAGGTATCTCAAAGAGTCTAGAATGAATGTTCTTACAGGTTTTTGTTTCCAGCCTGTGCTTTTTGTAATACCAACAATATTGAGTACAATTAATTGTTATCAACTATATATTCTGTATTTGGTAGTTGCTCTAGGCAAGTAGGCATATAAAAAGTTACCATCCTTGCCAAATTAGAACTTGAATACAACCCAAATCAAAGAAATAGCAGTGTTTTCCAATGTATCAAAAGGGAAATTCACATACTTCACAAACCTTGAAAAAGTAGATTACTATTGAACGTAAATATTCAACTCTTGGATTTGCATTGAATAACTTAAATAATCTCTATTTTCTTATTCTACCCGGTTAAAGAAAACCTTTTTTAGTTTCAAAATGTGTGGTTATGTGCTATATATGTGATCGAAAATAAGAAGAAAAAAAAGATTGAGAACGTCTACTAGGCTAAAAAAATTGTACAAAATCAAGAAAAAGTTGAATTATGAACGTTGGTGCTATTACTTATATATGTACTAATGGATAGAAACCATAATGTTTACACTTTAATGAATCGTTTAGTGTTTCAACATTTAATCCTAATATTCCCGATTGGCTTAATACATTTTTACAACGTAAGCCAAGTCAAGCTAGTGTCAGCGCTTAACAGCATAAGATTATTCCTTTTGGTCCGTCCGTCCTTAAACTTGATTGCAGTTTGGTGATACTCAGCTTGTCTTCCTGCAGCCTAAAACCCTTGTCAAGGTATGGTGGCCAGTCACATTGGAGATCTTGTTGTCAATTAAATTCAATATCCAAAACAATATTGAACTCCAGAACGGCAAAACTGCAGCAGATTCAAGGAACTAGGGTCATATATATTATACATCCATTCAGTGTTTTACATGTACAATAACCTTTAGTCAGTCTCAGTACCAAGCATGTATGAAGTTGTGGATGGTTCAGAGAACGCAGAGCTCCCGAAATACTATATTCTTGGACAGTCGCATCTCATCAGTTGAACCAGCAAATAAATTCTGCAGAAGAAAAGATAGTTAGTGCTAGCAAAATGAGGAAGGATGTCGACAAAAATTTATAGTAGAAAGTTGCCATCTTAACGCTCCATTTTCACTCATTCCTGCTTACCAATCCCACATTGATTCTCCATACAAGCAGTTATGTTCTCTGCTTCATAAGGAACCATTAAATAGCTAGGATTCTAGGTTCATGATGTTGCTTTAAGAAAGCTCCTCATAGAGCTCAGGTTCTTAAATTCCGGATGAAAAGAACATCTTCAATGTCCTTAGACTATCTTGAGGTCATGAATTTTATATTTCATTCTAATACTATTAAAATGATAATTTAGCAAAATATATTTTTTCCTTGTATTAACAAAATATTCATCCAATTGGCCTAGTAGAATCTGAGAGTAAGCAGTACCTTGGTTGGCCTCGACCATCCTCATTCATCAATTGATAAAGCTAAAAACTATCAGTACCTGAAAGACTGAGAATGGGTGCCATATATTAGTGACTATCAATGCCACCATAAGTTGTTCTGGCAAAAATTCTGGATACAAAAGTTCCAGAAAGACAGTTATGTATCCAGCTGCACTGCACAGGAAAGTTAATGACACTGGGCTGTTCAAGCAGTGAGACACATTCAAGTAGATCATATATTCTGTAAGATACTGAATATTCATTAGCAGTTACTAAATTGAAGCTACAACATACATTTGTTGGCAAGCAATCCAATTTTCTTGCACAGCAGAACAGCATAAATTTCTTTTCTCATATCTTCAGTTATCTACTGCATGTTGCAATATGGAAAGTATTAGTTAGCGACTGCTTACATTAGGGGGGAACACATAAAATGCTTGTGGTTCAAATTAGCTTCATTTGAAAATCAAACTAGCAGTCATGAATTTTTAATGTTTCCAATCTATTTTCCAATAGAAGTGCATCTTTCCCCTAGTAACTAGCTTCAAAGCATTTTACATTGACTACCCTCCTAGTGGAAGTCCACCATAATTCTATAAAAGCAGCCTTGAAATGAACGCCTGATATTGCTATTCAGCTTAGGCATAGAACTAAGCTAACTTGTAACAAGCTTGACAGTCTTTCTCCATTTCATATAAAGGGACTATGTATCTAGTTTGTACAGGACTGGACCTGTGTATCTCATAGCATCCCTATGGAGGACATGCTGCTAAATTGTTGGTTAATCAGTTGTCAGAAATGAAATGAAATTTCAATTTTGCACATATACGCACAAATAAATTGAATGGAAGAAACTTTTTCCCATCCTCAAGAGAAGTGGACATGAGGAGACAGAAAAACTTGAAGGTTCCTTCAAGCATATACAATTGCAGGAACTAATTACTTCACTAAGATGATTAGATAAAAGAGGGGAGGAAACAAAGATTATTGATTTACCCCGAAGATGATTAGATAAAAGAAGGGAGGAAACAAAGGTTATTGATTTACCCCAAATGAACTTTGATGATTGATTTACCTCAAATGAACTTTGATGTTATATAATTAAGTTGGTCCAAAATGCATTCTCAATAACCAAATATCCCACTTATACCTTCAGTTCAACATTTAACAATACAGGACAAAGTTCAACAAAAATATCATGGATTCATATAACATTTCATATCATTTGAGGCTATATTCGACTTAGAATCTTAAAGGGTGAGTCAGCTACTTTCTTTACAAAAAAGAAATCAGAACGAAGAAATCAAAAAATGGAAATCATTAGCGTTAAAACTGTAACTTACCGGCCATGTGTCGTCCAGACCTTCCATTAAGATGTCAGGGGCTGAATTCGTTTCAGTCGTTGGGCCACTTGCCTCATTGAAGGTCTAGATGAGAGTGATTCACCTGTACACATAATGCCTAAATGAAGTATCACAATTAGGTCATTATGTGGTCCCGAATCCCACAGCCCGGCTCTGAAAAACTCGCAAGCTCGACCCTGACGTAGCAGCATGCCTGCCCAAGCCACAATGTTGAATCCATTTCCAAAGGAAGAGAACGATGGATCCAGAGCCTTCTTGTCAGATATTAATTCTAGAAGAACAACACCATAACTATACACATCAGCCTTGTCAGAAACTCGGCATGTCATTGCATATTCAGGAGCGACATACCCAAAAGTTCCAGCAACATCAGTTGTCGCATGTGTCTCAGAAGTACCCAAAAGCCTGGCAAGCCCAAAATCAGAAAGATACGCATTGAAATTGTTATCCAGCAATATATTGCTTGGTTTGATATCACGGTGCAACACCCTGGGGACACATTCATCATGTAAATAAGCAAGGGCACGAGCAATATCAAGTGCAATCTTGTGAAGCATGCTCCATTCAACAGATGTTCTTGATCGTTCCTCAATGAATCTTTCCAGATTGCCCCCGGGTAAATAGTTGTAGATTAGAAACATTTCTGACTCACTAATATGGTAACCTATCAACTTTACAAGACTTGGATGCTGTACCCTTCCTAGAGTTCTAATCTCAGCAGCAAACTGCTGAACACCTTGAAATCTCCCGATTGAGAGGCGCTTTACTGCCACCACAACCCCAGGAACAATCTCAGCCTTGTATGTTGCTCCGAAACCTCCACTTCCAATGCAATTTTGGATATTAAAACCACCTGTAGCCCTAACAACATTTTCGTATTTCAACTGTACACCAATATCATTGCAGGTTACCACCTCCTTCCTACCCACCACTTGGCCAGAAGAATTACGCATGAGTTTTTTCATACATACAATGAAGAGGATTAATGCTACGAGAACAGAGAAAATGATAGAGGCTGATGTAATTGAGGCTATTTCTGTTGGATTGAAACCACTGCTTTTCCTCTTGGCACTTGCATCAGGAGAATTTGCTTCCTGTTGAGGAACATTATCAGAATGCTCCTTTTCCCGTTCAGATGCTGATGGAACAGCATGACATGGTTTAAGATTAGGATTCCCATCAAAATTCTCACATTTTATGAGCTTTGGATTGAGAGGGATAGATCCAGATAAATTGTTGAAAGACACATCAAATTCAGAGAGTGTCGTCATGTTGGCAAAGCCAGATGGTATCTCTCCAGATAGATGATTATTTTCCAAGTGCAAGACAGTGAGATGTTCAAGTTTTGCAAGCTCAGGAGGTATCACTCCTGAGAGAGAATTTGACGAAAGTTCCAAAACCTCCAATCCTGACAGTTGAGTCAACTCCTCGGGTATTGCACTAGAAAAGTTATTGCTGGAGAGGGATAGATACCTCAAATCCTTCAGCTGACCCAAATAAACGGGAATAGAACCTTGCAATCTGTTTTCACTGAGGTTAAGTTTAAGCAGGGAATCTAAGTAAGTAAACTCATGAGGCATTGAACCAGTAAAATCATTTCCTGACAAGTCCAGAGATTTCAAGCATTTACATCTTCCCACAGCAGTAGGAAGTTCACCAACAATTTTGTTTCTATCAACATCAAAAATCAGGCCATCTAGACTGAGACAAAGATCAAATGAGTAAGTTGAAATGTTGCCCTCGAGATTATTCCCACTCAACCGAAAGCCATAGGTAGGCTTACGAGGAAAACTTGCGGAGGCAATCAACAAGGGAGAGACTGGCCCACTAAAAATATTGTTGCTCAAATCATGCAATACAGCCAATCCAGTGGAAGTTAAAGAGAAAGATCGAATGCCCAAAACAGCATTTGCATAAAAGAAAGAAGAATATAAAGCAATCATACCGTCGCCGCCAGTAACGGAAAAATCAACCGACATCTTAGAACAATTAGCGCGAGGAAATCTGGGAATATCCCCAGATAAAGAGTTGAAGCTAACATTGAAAACAATCATACACGGAATAGAAAGTTCCAGAGGAAGCGACCCAGTCAAGTTGTTGGAACTTAAATCAACAAAGTACAAGCTTTTAGAACTACTGAATGACACTGGTATCTGTCCAATGAAATAATTTTCAGCCAAATTGACCATCTCCAAGGAGCTAGAAGGGCCCCAATCTTGAGGAAAATTGCCCTCCAGGTTTGAGCTTGGCAACCAAAGCAAGCGAAGGCTTGGAAGTTTGGTGATATTACTAGGCAACCCCCCATCAAAAAAATTGAAATCCCTATCCCCGTTCTCCTCAATTTTAAAGTTTGAGACTTTTCTTGACCACAGAGGTCCGTAGTTGCTCTTTAGTACAAGCAACTTCAACTTTTCACATCTGCCCCAGTCAGGCGGTATCCTCCCACTTAAAAAATTTCTCGACAAGTCAAGAATTTCAAGGTTCTCTAGTTTCCCAAGAGTTGTTGGAATCTCTTCTTCCAACATGTTAGAAGACAGAACCAAAGACCGGAGATTTTTGCAAAATCCCAAGTTTGAAGGAATTGAACCTGTAAGAAAATTCCCATCTAGAAGAAGATGTTCTAGACGCCCACATTCCGCACCCAAATTCTCCGGAATAGAACCGCTTAACATATTATAAGAAAGCGCCAGAATTCTCAAGCTCGAAACACTCGCCAAACTAGAAGGAATTGAACCATTCAGCTGATTCCCAGACAGATTAATAACACGCAATGAAGTACAGCTCCGTAGACTGATCGGAATAGGCCCGACAAAGGAATTAAAACCCAAGTCAAGAACCTCCAACAACCAAAGTTCACCAATTTCCAAAGGCAAAGTTCCATAGAATCCATTAAACCCAAGAGATAAAACTTTAAGCTCAGAAAGTTTCCCAATTGCAGGCGACAATTCGCCAGCCAGCTTCGGTAACGAACTGTGGTTAAACCCTAAGCAAGGGAAGAGTAGAGAGTAGTCATCCAACACGGCCCCGTTTGGTTGAACCGAATTTGAAGACAGAGAAACAAGAGAACACGTAGTGTTGGAATTGGAAGAGATGCTCAGGGCAGTGACTCGCCGTGAAAGAGGGTCACATGTAACGCCACGCCACGAACATGGGTCTGTGTCCTGAGGATCCCAATCAGAGGTTAGCCCAAGTGGGTCTTGTGTGATGGCGGATTTAAGCCGAAGCAATGCGTCCTTATCATCATCAACTGAACCGCACACCACTAGAAAAAGAAGAAAAAAAGGCATAAACAGAGTCCTGGATGCCATTTCTTTCATCTGATTTCAAGCAAAGAGAGAAACATGAAGAAGAAGAAGAAGAAGAAGAAGAAGAAGAAGAAGCTTCGAAGCTTCTAATCAGAGCTGTTGGTCCTTGAGCGTGTGAGCGTGAGAACCGGTGAAAAAGTAGTAAAGAAAAGTGAGAGTGAAGTGAAGTGTGTGAACAATACGAGACAACGATATGAAAACTGATAGTAAAAAAGAAAAGAAAAGAAAAATTCCATGGGCGTGAGTGAACCAAGTAAAGTTAAAAGTTGGTGAGATAAAGTTGAACCACACCACTTTTCTTCTTTTCTTGTTACACGTCACTTCTTACACTAGTCTTATGTTATGTTCCTCTCTCTTTTTAATATTGTCGAAACGGTCGGGAAGCTCTCACATTTGTTATTAGGCCCTCAGCTTTTTAATTTATTCTCACTCTACCATTCCTAACAGTTTGCTGTACACTTTTGTTATTGGGCCCTCAGCTTTTTAATTTATTCTCATTCTGCCATTCTTAACAGTTTGCTTATACGTCGTCGTTTCTAGGTTTATTTTTTTTAAATGCATCTATTTCCCGCGCAACTGCAAGAGACGAATTTCAAATCATAACTTCAAGGAAAATCTGGAGGAGCCCCTAGTCCCTAGTCCCTAGTCCCTACTCTATACTTTATGCTCTCCGTCTCCGCTTCAAGTCAGGTTGAGTTTTTTTAAATTTGTTTGGAGTAAAAACAAGAGGAAAATGCCAATGTTCTTTATTTGGTTGTTCAATTTCCAATGCTGTTCTTGTTTAAACTGGAATGTGCATTTGACTGCTTGTTATGTTTACTAGAGCAGGAAGAAGGAACACGGATAAGGAGATGAAGCTGAAACAAGCGTCATAGGTTTTGAGGAGATGGAGTTCAATATTATTTGCGTCCTTGAGAAGAAAATGGAGGCATGGCAGGGGGACATCAAAGAAAACTGCGGTTGGTTGCTTGATACATTAAATGATTAGAGGTCAGTAAGCCATTGAAGTGTCAGTAATTCATTCTATGCTTGTCAAACAAAATACACAGCTGCAGATGACAGTGAAATGCTTAGTGTTGCATAACGTAAGTAGGTAGTAATTGAAAGGACCGTCGTTGAGTTCTGTGGCATAACTCAACAGAGAGTGCTTTAATCACCTACTCGCTCTAAGTCAAGCAAAGAGTTTGATGGAAATAAAGGAAATGAATGGTTAAAATCAATCATCATCTGTCATTTTCTACTGCTGTCCAGGCAATTTCTCCGATTCGTTCATTCAATTATTATCATCGTATGGAAACTAACAGTTTGGTCCCAGATATAGTTGTATATTGATCGTGCAATTTAAGAACAGTTTCTTTTAGTGATTTTGCACCTTCTTTTGTAGATTTTTCTATTTGTACAGTTCTTGTGAGCAGTCTTCAACTACCTAGAATTGAAAATCTAGTATGAATCTAAAGAGTCTATGATTTTTAAAAATTTCCATGTCTTTCGCCTGTAACCATCCAGCTGGTGACCTCTGGCAAAAATCACACAGAGTATTTATTTTCTTTAGCTCACAGTACTTGAAATGAGAACCACAAACGAGTACTATTTGGGTTACGAAGCAGATGCGTTTTACAGAGACCTACATAATCATTCACATAGAACGACTTATCTAAGTTACTTGAACTGAATCTGTTGCTGCATATTCCTGTGCTTTGCAAAGCTTTTCCTTGGAGATTGCGTCTACAACGTTGCCTTTCGTGTTTTCCCCCAAAGGAATTAAAGATTCATATGGAATTTTTGTCTTGCCGTGAATTGTTGTAATAGGTACCTTGGTATAGCTACATGCCTCCTAGGGGTGGGGTATACTGGATGGTCTGACTCTTCCCTCCTTTTTTTTAGAAATTAAAAATTACATTAATAAATGATAATTGGGATCCGTACAAGGCAAATGGCAAGGCTTAGAAGCAAAGGGGCGTATCCTATACCACTAAGTAATGAAATATTTGGTTAATACTAAGCCTGGATGGTTCGCTATCATTGCTTTATCAAACTAGGTTATGAATAGGTATCCTTCCTCCAAGTTGCATGTCGAATTTCTGCGGCAAACTATGCATTTCCTTCTTAAGCTACTTGACTGCATGCTTCAATTGCAGGGGAAGTTGGGAACTGCAATCTTTATCAGCTGATGCAAAGTTCTCCAAGATTTGCCTGTATTGTCACCATTCCCAATCCTTTTGGTTCGACAATTGGCACAACAAGGGACCCCTCTACAAAATGGAAGATTTACAGCTGTTAAGGAGGGTTGTGAGGGCAGAGACCAAAGTTAGCATGTTCATTAGAAGTAATTAATGGGCATGACCTTACCATGATAGTAGAAACTCAGCAGATATAGTGGCTCAAATGCCAAGATGCCAGGAGGAGGAAGAGGATACCATTCTATGGACTGCTGACAGTTTGGAGAACTTTAACTTTAAGGCATGCAAGGGTGTATTACAGGTGGGTCAAAGCAATACGGTTAGATGGACAAACTTGGTCTTGGATCCAGACATCAGACCAGCTCATTCCTTTATTCTTTGGTTGGGAGTGAATAGAGGATTGCTCACTAAAGATATATTGAAGTTGCCGATCAACTCACTGAGATGCGAGCTACGTGTAGCAGATATTGAAAGCTTGGAACGCCTAATGATCAGAAGCAGATTCACCAAGGAGATATGGGCAAGAATTCTGTCAAAACTGAATATTAGCAGGCCGGCATCAACCTCGGAAGACATTGTTAACTGGCTGATGAGAATCAAAATGGAGAATCTGGCTGATTACAAGGCTGTTAAGATCAGCTGGAGCACATTGGTCTACAACATATGGAAGGAAAGGAATGACAGAATATTCAGACAAGCAAGCAGAAGCATCGACGAGATTTCTCAAGAAACTGTTCTACAGATCAGGCTGAATTTAATAGAACCAATCTATCCACTAATATGAGAACGAGGTGGTCATTGCAAAGAATCACCTTGTATTTCCGGGTAGATAGGAGTAAGATCTTTTCTTTAAGTTTTTTTGTGACATCTGATATTTTATACTAACCTAGCATTGAAGCCTCATTGTAATGTACATTAACTGACTAACGAAAAGTTTTTAATTTTCAAAAAAAAAGATTTGCCTGTTATAGCGTTGCACTCCTCTTGTAAGTGTTCACTTTTCTCTTCTTTTGAACCAACATTCAAGATATTATAAGAAGTTTAGTAGATTGGTAGTTTTGGAAAACGCATGCACTGAGATTTCCTTGAAATTCTTCTAATGTCATTCTATATTTTACCTCATGTAGTTTATGTCTCAAGAGATTAACCGTTGCCTTTAATTGGAGCTTATAGCATTCTCGGCTCGCTCTTATAGTGTACTCTTAGTCAGGAACCTTCATTGTTAAACTATAAAAGTATGATCAAGGATTCCCTATGTTCGTACTATACTCAGATGCAACTTCTTAACTCTTGATTATGAATTTCTCTCCAAACTAATACTCGTTGTAACTTCTTAACTCTTGATTATGAATTTCTCTCTAATCTACTACATGGTCTCTTTAAGTATTACCTCTTTAGTGCCCTCACAGCTTCTGAAACATTTGGTGTTGTTCTACCCATATTTTATAAATAGTTGTTCCCATACTAATGATAAATACAATCCTTTCTCCTTTGTTTATTGCTTTTGTTAGGATTAATATATCTTCTATTTCGTTTTGGTATCTTAATTGGACAAATATAATATATAATTGGTAATTGCATTTTGTTACTACTAGATTTTGTTTTTACTGATGGACATGTTGGTAAATAAATGGTGTTACTGCGGGTTTGTGCTGATTTTGTGGATTGAAGAAAATAAAAGGATGAGGTTGTTGTGTGTTTAAATTTGAAGTGGTGGTTGCACGGTTGTTGTGGGACTCTGTTGAAATGGGACTCTTATTGTGTGAAAAATTTATGCACATCTTTAATCTACGGCAGAAGTCTATCTCAATAGTAAGTGTGCGGCAACAGAGTTGTGTGTTTGTGGGGCATCAAGTCAGTGTGCGTGTTGGCAATTGGGACGTTGTTTTTCATTGCATAGCTGAAGTGAAATTCTGCTTGCTTGTCTCCTATCATTGTGGAAATAAATCTCTAATGTAACTGTGCTGCAACGGTGCTTTATATGGGTATACAGTATAGAGTTTACGTAAGGCGGTAAAGAGTTTATGTGAGTTAATGGTTAAGGGAACAAACATTGCAGTATATGTGAATGTCTCATGAGAGAGCTGAACAACATGTGTGAGTGAGACATGCTACGTGAAGAGTGTGTTGGCTACGATACAGTGGGTTTTTGAGTTACTTTTTTCAGACGTCTTCATCTAAGGTTGTGAGTTGTTTTTGAGAGCAAAACAACGTGGATCTTCATCTATTGTCTATACTTCCATATGGTTTAATTGAAATTGTTAAAGTTGGGTTGAATCGTTTCAATTGAAGGATTCTTTCGAGAAGTTGAAATCACAAGGAAGTTTTTTTTTTTATTTCAAGTATATTGTCGTTCAATTCTTAGTTGATTAAGTACTTGAGTTATTTTGATTAATTGTTATTTGAGTGAAAGTAGTTAGAAAAATCCTTTGACGAGGTTATCATTAGTCGATCGTATTATTGGGTGTGAAATTCTTTCACGAGAAGTGAGGTTGAGAGATAGTGTCAAGGGTTAAGTTGTAGCAGCTTAGTAAAATCTTGGGTAAATCTATTGTACTTCGGTAAAAGTTATTAAGCTAAGTAAAGGCTCCGCAGAAGTAAGCAAGGTGTGTCAAATTGCGTTACTAAATTTTTGGTATTATTTATTATTTCATTTTTGATTGTTTTTTGTTTTTATTTATGCTAGAGACGCCTGCAGTAAAATTAAAAAGTTTGCAAAATGACTATCCCCTTCAATTTTTCAGTTTTATCTAACTTTAACCATTCTAGTATATCCTCATAGATGAAGCATTTATTATGAATGTGGCATATTTCTTGCACTTTATCCTATATCCACCTTGAGTAACTATAATTAAAGAAGAGATGTGTTGTTGACTCAGTGGCTTCCTTACATAGCATGCAAGCGTCTAAAATGTTGGGAAATTCCAACTTGTTCTTAGTTAATAGGCTTTATTTGATATCCTCTCAACACTTTACATAAATCCTCAATGAATTTGTTAAATGAGTTTTAAAGCCAAATGTATTTATCTTCTTTCTCAAGATTAGGGTTGTAACTTGGTAATATTATTGTTGCTTCCAGAGGGAAGTTACACCATTGATTCCCATATATCCAATCTTTAACCTTAGAATTCGTAGGGATCTTATTCTGTCAGTCCCCTTGTAGGTTAGTAAAGTACAAAGGCTTCCATTTATCATAAAGAAAGGAAGCTCTTTCTCCACTTCTAATCACTTACTTAAAAGGACCTAGTCAAATTATTTTTCAACTTAATGAGTTGGGACATAAACTAAGAGTTCTTTGGTCCTAGTTGGATTTCTCATAGGTTACTATCTTTTATGGGTATTTATATATTTATCCATATGTTACTCTTATTCTCCAATAATCCTTATAACCTTTTAGTAATCATCACCTTATAAAGTTAATAAAGGTTATCCCTAGTCCTCCCTCTAAAATTGGTTTATTGACCTCCTTCTAACTTACTTTAGCCATTGTTTTGCTCGCTCTTCTTCATCCCCATAATAAACATCTCATCAATCTTTTTAATGACTTGATCGTTCCCTTTGAAAGGAAAATATAGGTTGACCAATATACCTGTAAGGAGTTCAAAACTAACTTTATCAATATTACTCTACTTGAGTAGGGTAGATCCTTATTATACCAAGTTATTTGCAGTTTTTCTAATGGAAGGGTGTGGTGTCTATTTTGTAATCTTTTAGTGGATAAAGGGAGTCCCAAGTAAGTGAATAGAGGTTCACTGATTTGCAATCCACAGATCCCTAACAACCAATCAACTTTATTAAAGTTACTTGACGAAATGATTAGTTGACTTTTCTTGTAATTGATTTGGAGATCATATAGCTTTTTAAACATATAAAGAGATGTCATTAGTGTAAAGATTGACGTATCATTAACTTTAGAGAACATAAGGAGATCATCTACAAAGCTCAAGCTAAACAATCCAAGTTTTTTATATTTACTGTAATAGTAAAAATGAGAGCTTAGGGAAATATTGTGTTTCACCAATCTTGTTAGTACCTCCATACATATGATGAATAGATAAAGAGATATAAGATCTCTTGTCTCAGGCCTTTTCTAACCTTGAATAGCTTGGTAGGTTGCTCATTCAAGCTCACTGAGCATTTTTAGATCTAAATCCTCTAATCTATTCCCTAAATTTTTATGGGATTTCAAAAACTTCCAATTCTTATAAAATGAAGTCCTGCATCATATGCCTTTTGAAAATCTACCTTTAGGGTCTTATTTTAGGTGAGTTCCTTTTGCCATAGCCTTTGAACAACTCATATATAGTAAAACATTATCTCCGATATTACTTCCCTCTAAAAATATCCCTTGTGTTTCATTAATCATATTGCTCACCACATTTTTCATTCTCGAGGTCAATAATTTTGAGATAATTTTAAAGAGAAAGTTACAACATGATATTGACCTGTAGTCACTAAGGAAGCTAAGGTGTTGGACCTTTGGTATCAAGCTTATAAAGGTTTTATTAACTTCCTTAAGAATTTTACCATTCTCAAAGAACTCTAAAGTAGCTTTTATAACCAAATTTCTAATCAAAGGCCAGCCTGTTTGGTAAAAGTGATCATTAAGGCCATATGGACTTAAGAGGTGTTTGACAAACAGCTTATCAACTGTTTTTTAGCTTATTAACTAAAAGTTAACTTTTTGACCTTCTTGAAAGCTATTGATATGTTTGGTGAATGACTTATTAATTAGCTTATTTAACTCTAATAAGGTAATTTTTAAAAGCTCCACAAAAAGAATTTTTGGAGTTAATTGTTTACCTAATGATGATATTGCCCTCCACTTTACTCTCTACTTTTACTCTGTGTGTTTTCAAAGTTGATATTTTTTTATCGTACTGAAGTTAGGAAGAATATAATAGAGGGGTTAAGTAAACTTTTTAATCTTTATTTAATTTTATAATATTAGTTCACATTTAAAAAATCATAATATTAAATTTTTGAACATAAAAGTCACATCAAATCAATATTTTTAGTATATAACTACTATATATCGTATTAGTATCATAAAATAATTATAGATTTTTTAATTTATTAAATAATAAAATTCTTATATATTATATAAAAAACTAATATGATGTAACTCTCTACATCATTCATAGTAGTAGAGAATTTAACATTGGATTATTATTATTATTATTATTGTTGTTGTTGTTGTTGTTGTTGTTTGCTGTTGTTGTTGTTGTTGTGGTGGTGGTGGTGGTGGTTGTTGTTCTTGTTGTTATTGTTGTTATTGTTATTATGTTTTTTATTAAAATTATAAACTTAATTTTTGTAAAATTAAATATCTAAATTTTCATAAGAATATTCAACGAAATACTAAGAAATATAATATTCATGCCCTTATAATTTTTTTAAAATCATACCCTCATAAGTCATTTTACACATCGATAACTAATATTAAATAACTAATTTTACCAAATATCTTTAATAAACAACTGATATTATTCGTTGGTCAAATCAGTTGATATAATCAGCTAACAGCTAATATAATCTGTTGTTTGCCAAACAGGGTTGTAGAATTTTTGTAGGGTTAAGCTTAAATATCACTCTTTCTATTTATTAGGCTATGATGAAACCAGTCTAGAAAGCTTGTTAACATCTATGATATATTTAAGGAATAAATTGTTACTCATTTTATCTAACAACCAAAATTGCATAAAAGAACAAGTATTAGCCTAAGTTATAAAACTAAATAAAATAAAGAATTCAATAAAATATTTGGTTACTCTTATTATTTTAAATAATGTGTTGGATCTCACTATTAATTTGAGAATTTATCAAATAATTTTTTTAGTGAGCTAGAATCCTATTTTAATTTAGTTGACCTTAAGTTTGCAAAAAAAATAACCACATCAAATTAAGTAGATAACATACTTATTAATCACATCTTATTTCATTCTTAGATCAATTAGGTAGCAACTTATTGTCAAAACATATTATATATATTGTTCTTAATCATGTCTCTAATTTTACATGATTATGAATTATCTCATCCAATTCATATAAAATTAGTTAAATAGGACTCAATAATTTAGAATAAAATATATTTGGGTTTAACGAACCTTAAATTTGATCAATAAGATTTATAATAAACAGAACTTTAATTTCAAATTTAAATAATAGCAGGCAACAAACATGTTATCAACTTGTATTTAGTATTTAATTAATAGATTTAATTTTTTCATAATTAATATAATCTCATTATAGTAATTATATTTTACATAATATAGTTATAAAAAAATCCTTTAAAACTTTGCTTTGATTCTAACTATTGATTTGATAACTTATTTATTTAATAATTCAATTCTTGAAAAACTAAATTCGATTCTCCAATTATTCCTAATAAAAAATTACCCTTTTGATATCATATTTTAATTTATTTAAAATAAATAAAATCTATTTAGGAATATTAAGTAATTTCATAGTCAACGCACTGGGTGTAATTGGCACTTTCACAACATTTATCAAGCATATCAATAGGATGCCAAATTTGGCCCGACTGCGCCCAATTTTAGCCCAGGTTGATCAGCCACGACTAAGTACAGGCTAGCACGTAACTCAACCACTACTTCAAAAATGACGTCGTTTTATAAAAGACAACTTTATTTTTAACATTTTTCTTTTTAAAAAAATACGATAGCTGGGGCTGATCAGCTCGTGATCGGGCCGAGCTACGGACCAACTTATCTCTGCCTGTCAGGCCAGACCGACCCATCGACCTTCCTACATATCTGACGCACCTCATTAGGGTTCTTGCATTGTCACTGCCTTTTCGCATTTGAGCTTGTGAACTTCTATTCGCTGTTGTAAAGGTGTCGTCGAGGAGCTTGCTGGTTGCACCTCATTTTGCATCACCTATCATCGGCAACAAGGCATCACATCTCTCTCGTCGACATCAGCTCCTCGCTACCATTGGATACATCGGCATCAACTCTTGGATCGAAATCCTTAATTTGTTTAAGTATTTTTATGTTGTAATTTATAATTAATTTTTTAAAATGTAATGTATGCTAATTTTTATGATTAATAATTATTCAAGAATAATAATTAAATACAATTTAAATTCATAATTAATTAACTATGATTTTTTCATAATTTTAATTATTAAGTAATTATTTTAGGAAATTTATTTTTAGTGTAGAGTATTAAATATAATTAATAAAATATATAGAAATAAATCAATAACGTTAAACCTTAATTGGAACCATCCAATCAATTGCAAGAGTATAAATTAATTGTTACCACGAATGATCTTGTCAATCTTGATTCTTACCTACGAAAGTCGCAAACTCATTGCATCATCCACGCACAAAGATTCAAACCACAAACTTGAATATGCAATGCAAAACCTGGGGCTGTGTACGAAGTTGATGGCAAATTGAGGTGGTTGTTTTTGGGCAATTCACTTCACTCATATGGGAAGAATTCATAGGTTTTGGGAAGTGATATCACTCGAGATGTCATCACCCATGTGACATAGACGTGAATGTGCCTCTAGATATGCCATGATTTATGGCACCCTAATCATGAGTTACGCACGTTTAGCTGAAGAACTAGCATCTTCTCGTTGAACACCGTACTTATAATTTTATACAGAACATATGCTTGGTTCTTGATAAGCAAGTAATAGAGCTTGGATGGAGTTGACTTTGATTTGTTCAGCTGTTCTACCCGTTTGCTGTTACTAGTTAGTTGAGGTTTGAAATGAAGCATTTTGGTCTATAAACAAAAGCCATTTCATACGCAACTTGCATCTCAGTTGTCCTATAACGTAGTACGGCCATGTTACCAACTTTACAATCAACATTATTATATATGTTGCTATGCAGACAAATTGCAGGTAACTTGAACTTACGCATCATGGCATGTGTAGAGGCAAACTAGAACCCTTGGCTCGATTTAAAAGAACGGCAAGGGCAAATCAGGTGCATGATCACCGTCACCATCAAAGCTGATCATACTTGTAAAGATATTAATATTCCCATAACGAAATGTGCATAGTCAGCGGAATGGCAATCATGTTTTTCTATTGCACGAAAATATTTTAATGAGCCTGACAAAATCATAGCAGCGTATTACGATATTGGCAGTGACTATAAATAGATAGGATATCTTGGCAAACTATCAAACTATCTTTCAATCTTGTCCAAAACTATATTTTTCACTCATCTTTATGGCGAGGCTTTACGTGTTCAGCAACTTCATTCTATGCATTGGACTGCTTTTCACAAGCCTCGAGTTAGTGTCAGGGGCTTGGCTGCGAGCTCATGCAACTTTTTATGGTGGTAGTGATGCTTCTGGTACAATGGGTAAGCATATTAAATATCCTTCTCTGTAATTTCTGTCAAGTGATCAGCGCTAACTGTGTTATGGATTATGTTGGTCTTATAGGTGGCGCTTGTGGGTATGGAAATCTCTATACAGATGGCTATGGAATCAAAACAGCTGCACTCAGTACGGCTCTGTTTAACAATGGCGAGTCATGTGGTGGGTGCTATCAGATAGTCTGCGATGCAACCCAGGTCCCTCAGTGGTGCCTCAAGGGTACATCCATTACAATCACCGCCACAAATTTCTGTCCACCAAATTACGCTCTCCCTAGTGACAACGGAGGTTGGTGCAATCCTCCAAGAACACACTTCGACATGTCTCAGCCTGCCTTCCAGACTATTGCCAAGTACAAGGCAGGAATTGTACCTGTTCTGTACAGGAAGTATGTTCACTAATTATACCCACTTGTAACTTCTTATCTTAATAATCAGATTGATGATTTAAGTGTTTATGGTGACAGAGTGAGATGCAACAGAAGTGGTGGCCTCAGATTCACCATCAATGGAAGGGATTACTTTGAGCTGGTGCTCATATCAAATGTGGCTGGAGCTGGAGAGATCTCCCAAGTTTGGATCAAAGGATCTAAATCAAATAGATGGGAATCCATGACAAGGAACTGGGGTGTCAATTGGCAGAGCCTAAGCTATCTCAATGGTCAGAGCTTGTCGTTTAGAGTCCAAACTAGTGATGGGAAGATCCGTACGGCACTTAACGTAGCTCCTTCTAATTGGAGCTTCGGTCAATCCTTCAAAAGCAATGTCCAATTCTAAGTCAGTAGATGCCTATTCTTCTTTCCTTTTCCCCCGGTGTTTCTGGTGAAGGAAGTTTAAGATTAAAAATTCCTCATTAATGGCGTGTTTGGCTTTGAGATCATACCTGAACAATAAACTCTCGAGTCAATTGTGTGATTAGACACTGTAATTAAATAAACGTACGTATATGCCTTGTTGTGGCTCAGCAATTCTGAATGAAGCCCACCAGGCTACACCTTCGACAGTGTACTTTTAACTTGCTATAAAAGATTCGCTCTGTTTTTTAATTAAAAAGATCCGTACAAGTATGATTGAGGTTTTGTTATTTGTACAAAACAGATTTGACATTCTGTTTTGTTTCTGTGCAGAATCTAGGGCCGGTGTGCTTGTGTTGTTTGGTAATGGCCGTTAAGTACACGGGACCACTTTATACTTCATGCAACCACAACGGCTTGCAACTTGCAAGACCACCGGACTATTCATAATGTAAGCAGATGTTGCTGTTGCCCAAGTATCATCGCGAAAGCTAGAATGAGAATAGCGATTTTAAGGTCCTAGTTTTTAAAAACAATTCACATGTGAACCAAGATGAACATGCGTTCTGGACTGATTCTAAACATTCTAGGTTCCCAAGAACCCCAAGAACAAAATTGAAATCCGAATAATTTTATCCACATATATAATAACCATACAAGGAACTAAGATTCATGAATGAATGTTACAACGAGATGGCATCATTGTCTCAGTGAAACTCGTGGACATAAAAGTTATAACCCTCGATGACAAATGTTTGCATGTGGAATTCAATAACGTTAAAAAGCATCCTTTTACACAATTTCGAACATCCATCTTATCAAGTAAGATTGCACTTTTAACTGCAAAATGAGACTTGACTTTTGAAAATCTCGATACAAAACCATGTAAGTTTACGACTGACATAAAGTGGTTGAATCAGAAGAAAGCCCACCAGAGCATTACCCTTTTGCAATGCTGAAAAGTCATACTGCTGCAGCACCTACAATTGACCACCGCAACCAGGATCGAAGTTTTACCTAAAAGGAAATATTGAGCCTGTGAAATGCACGTTATCTCCGCATCACCCGGTGGCGCTCTCGTTTGCGGAAACGCTCTAGCATGAACTCATCAGTTGCAGCTTGTCTACGTGCTGCTGCATCAGTGCTGCTATCAGCAGGTTTTGATGCAGCGTTATCATCCTGTAAACTTTTCTCCTTGTACAACTCAGGATGGTCTGCATGTAACAGAATATGGTGAGGAAAGGAAAGCAGATTGAGAGGACAAGAAAAAGGATGCCTGTGGGAAAACAGAGAGCTCGTATTGCAAAAGAATGAATCAAGTGAGCCCATTGAAGGAAGCCTCTTGAACAGAAGGGTGACACATTTCTAAGCAGTTTAGAATCTCTAGAGAGACTGGAGATAAATTAATCGGTAAATCAGATTTAAAAAAATATTGTAGGAAAAAGAATGGAAGTAACCTCTGCGCAGTTTCTCAGCATAATCCCTTCCACGTTGGAAATAGTCTGCACTGTAACTTGATGGAATGCTGAATTCTGATTTTGCACGGCCCATCAACCTTCTCTCCTGCAAAAGCTTTTTTGCTGCCTCAGTTTCCTCAATATTTTTTAGTTTGTATCTGAAACCATGGAAAACAAGTAAAGGCAACTCATTCAAATAGAAGTCTTACCGCCACACTTTTCAACCACATAAATGCAACTACAATAAACCATAATACAAAGTACAGTTTATCACAAATGAAAGCAAAATGGCATACTCAATGGGTAGCTGAACCTCTGCAATCCCAGTAGTCCATTGAGTAGAGCTTTCCTCAGAGTTTCGCCTTTTCACCTAGCACAATGCCAATAAGAAGTTTCAAGAAACAGCCACATGGCACAAAAAATGGATAAGAGGAATGCAAAAACTTGTCGAGGAAAATCAGCACCTGCAGGCGATAAATAATAGTTTGATGGGAAAGAGGGATTCACATGTACTGTGTTTAAGGGCGCACAACTACTTTGTGTATTAAGAAGATGAATGTCATAAAAACCAAAGGACTCACTTTTAGATGCTCAGGGATTTTGTACAATTCATCTTCTGCACTCTGTAACTCATTCTCAGCCCGACCTGTCTTATCAAGGGTTTTCCCTCTTTTCTTCGCCAACTCTTGTTCAACATACTTCACCCTAACCACAAAAAACCATATTTCAACACAAACAAACATTCCGCCTTCACTTGAAGCAAAAAGTTCACATTCCATAACTACTAAACCCGTTGACTAATCAAAAAGATAAGCAAAGCAAAATAGAGGACCAAATTAACAACATTAAAAAAACAAACAGATAAAAAAGGTACAGCAACAATTTACATGTTGGGGTCTTCGTCCATAACAGCAGTTTCTTGAGCAAACGTGTCTTGAAGAACCAATTCATCTTTCTCTCCATCTCCGTCGTTCTTTTCGCTTACTTTCACGGTCGTGCCTCCACTCAACACCGTCGAAACTGCAGGAATTCCCAATTTTCTCTCTCTCTGTTTCTGCAGGAACTTAACCTCCTCCAACGCCAATCTAAGATTATTATCCAATGATTCACAATTCATGTAGCTAAAAGTTTACACATTGCATCCGAATCTATAGTCATAAGAAAGCAAAAAACCCTAACTATTGAATTTCGGGAATTAGTATTCAAATAGTTAACAGTCAAGAAAGCTACCTCCTCTCTTCTTCGTCATCGGATGCTCTACTATTGCTTGGGTCGTCTTCTTCGATTGTTCTTTTCCTGAAATTCTTCTTTTTCTTCATTGGATAACCAAAATCAAATTTCCGATAAAGTTCACCAGTGATTCTCGAGAATTTTGAAATTACAGCTTATGTTTCTATTTTAGCGAAACGCTGCGTTTCAACGAACTCTATGTACCAGTACTAGGAGACTTCTTCAACTAAACAAACAGCGTTACCTTTATGTACCGACAAACAACATTGAAGCCGTGGCTGAGTTACGTGCTGTTTGGAAACCTCCGAATTGAATTCATGAACGAATTGAATTCAATTACATTAATAAAGTTAGGATTGAATTCAATTTACACTGTTTGGAACAAATCTAGTAATATTAGAATTGAATTCAATTACACTGTTTGGAACAA
>JANZLD010000004.1:8339303-8354364 GCA_026413575.1 Erythroxylum carthagenense
GATGTTTTACAACTTTCATGAAGAAAACAAAAGTCATTTCAATCATTAAAAGAAGTAGAAACTTGTTTAAAATTGTTGTTTAGCTAATTACCATATGAATAGTGAAAAATGACTAAATGAATAGTAATCATAAATTTTCAAACACCCATAACTTTTTCATCTTAGGTCGAAAATTAACCCATTTTATACCGTTTTAAAGATCTTGATAAGTTCTACAATCTTTAAGAAATACCTTTTACTCAAATTTAAGTGTTGGAACCCCTCCCTGGTGCAACACGTGTCCGACGTCCTGCATTACATTTGGACGCGCCTCCCACGAGGAAGGGATTCCTTACCACTAATTAAACCTAAAATTATTCTAACCAATAGGGAATCTAATAAAACCCTAATTTCATACTAACCAAAAGACAATTTAAATTGCAAATCGATTAATAGGGAAAAAGGGATCGGGGTCTAACATTTTTTAAGTGTTGGAACCCCTCTCTGGTGCAACACGTGTTCGACGTCCTGCATGACATTTGGACGCGCCTCCCACGAGGAAGAGATTCCTCACCACTAATTAAACCTCAAATTATTCTAACCAATAGGGAATCTAATAAAACCCTAATTTCATACTAACCAAAAGACAATTTAAATTGCAAACCGATTAATAGGGAAAAAGGGATCGGGGTCTAACACTTTGCAACCTTAACATACCCAACCTTACCCCTTATCCTCCTCATCACCTTCACCACCACAAAATCTTCACAACCGTCGCTCTACAAGACAAACTAAACCTCCATCTCACCTCATTGATTATATCTGTCCTAAAATTCTCTTTACTTCTCCTCATTCTCTTTCTTCAGTCCTCTCCTTCACATCAATTTCTCTCAGCTAGATTTACCTCCTAAAACGAACCCACCACCTACCATCAGGAAATTCAACACCAAGAATGGAAAGATGCCATGCAAGCTGAATTAAAGGCTTTGTAAGACAATGAAACATGGGACCTCAAGTTCTTACCTGAAGGAAAGGTTGCCATTGACTGTAAGTGGGTCCACAAGTATAAATTAACGCTGATGGGAGCCTCCAATGATGTAAAAGTGGCGTGGTAGCTAGCTAAAGGATTTACACAGCAAAAAGGCCTAGATTACAATGAAACTTTTTCCCCTGTAGTCAAAACAACAACAATACGACTTCTATTAGCACTAGCAGCAAACAAAAACTAGTTTTTACATCAACTAGACATAAACAATGCATTTTTACATGGTGAATTAGTTGAAGAAGTTTATATGAAGCCTCCACCATGCCTTGTTCTTCCTCATCTAGAACTTGTCTGTTATCTCAAGAAAAGCATCTATGGACTGAAGTAGGCTAGTCGCCAGTGGCATTCTAAGTTGGCTTCTGCCCTCCTTTCAGTTGGGTTTAACCAATCCTAATATGATCACTTGATGTTCCAAAAGTCTCTTAATAACACTTTCATCATCTTGCTAATCTATGTTGATAATCTGCTTTTTGCCAGTAATAAAATGCAGTTGATCTAGACCACCAAACAATTCCTGGATAACACCTTCAAGATCAAGGACGTTGGACCTGCAAAATATTTTCTAGGACTTGAATTAGCATGGTCATCTTTTGGTATAAACTTATGTCAACACAAGTTTACATTGGACTTACTTTATGATACAAGCTTTGCGCACTCAAAACCAGCTCCCACACTTATGGCCTCGGACGTCAAATTCTCTTCGACCGGCGAACACCTTCTTGATATAACACCTTTATGTTGCCTAATTGGAAAGGTTATCTATTTAACCACCAGTCGCCTAGATATCTCCTTTACCATCCAATAGCTCTCACAATTCATGAACAGACTCACCAAATTTCACCTGTAGGCGACGCATAGCATTCTACGATATCTAAAAGGATCTTTAGGTCAGGGGCTTTTGTTTCAGACTAATTCTCCTCTCCAACTCCGTGCTTTTTCACATTCCGACTGGGATACCTGCCTAGACTTACGGAAATCTATCACTGGGTATTGTGTGTTCCTCGGCTCCTCCTTGGTCTCCTGGAAATCCAGAAAGCAGGCCACCGTCTCCAAGAGCTCGTCTGAAGCAGAGTATAGAGCTCTCGCCACCATTGTGTGTGAACTCCAATAATTGTTATATTTTCTCCAAGACCTCGGGGTTCACCATTCTCAGCCAACATACATTTACAGCGACAACTTGTCAGCCATTCACATAGCAGAAAACATTATTTTTCACGAACGAACAAAGCACATCAAAATCGATCGCCATGTTGTTCGTGAAATATTACAGAGAAGGGTCGTCCACCTCCTTCCTATGTCGTCAGGCTATCAACTGGCAGGTATCTTTACGAAGGCCCTTTTGCATCACTCTTTTCATGCTATGTTACTCAAGCTCGGCGTCGTTCATGACATCTTCTGCCTAACTTGCAGCAGCATGTCAAAAGGAACCCTAATTTCGCTAGACCTCCAACCCAACGAGGAGACCTAGCTAGGAGACAAGATGATCGGGCCTCTCTTTTCTTTCTTTTTTGTATTTTTTCTTTCTTGGGCTCAAGATGAGCCTATTGGGCTTTACAACTCCTTAGGTTGTCTTGGTCTAGTCCAAGTCTTTTCTCCTTGGTCCATCCTAGTTTTATTCTCATTTTCTTTCTTCTCTTTGCTTGATAACAGAACCGATAGATTTGTTACAGATTCCTCATTTTGTTACCACAAATTGTCTACACAAGCCTATAAATGGATGTTTCATCATTCAATAAAAAGATATGAGTTTTTTTAACAATTTGTTAAGTTTTTTGTCAAATTGTCTCTATTGCCTAAAGTTATATTCTCATGTTCCGAGATTCTAAAAATGTTTTGTCAAATTGTCTCTATTGTATAAATTTTCTTGTTCATTAAGGTAAAAGTCAAAAATAATAATTAAGCTTAAAAAATCATGTAATTTAATATTTTTAATATTTTTATTGAACTATTAATATTTTTTTATGTAAATCACACTTTTATGTCGTATATATGTTTAACTTTATAAATATTGTCGTTAAATGTACATGAATGTAAATTTTAATATTGATTAAAAATAAGAATTATAAATATATAGTTCTTTTTTATGTACGAATTACTTATTCCAACAAAAAAAATAATAAAAAGAACTTTAAAATTTTCAATAAAAATAATTATAATCTTAGATGATGAAAACAAATCATAAGAACATAAAAACCACTTTTTTCAATCTCCGCATTCTCCGCTTAAAGACAACTCACGAGCGGCCATGAATGATGAGTTTTCGACCTATTCTGTCCATAAATTGTCACCCAAACGTGCGGCAGTGTTCATTAAGGTGCATTAGTAAAGCATAGATTTCATAACTGTTGATTAATGTTGGATTTGATTGATCTTAATCATGCTTTCAGCTACCAAAACATGCATGCCATGATCTGCAACAAATTATGGACTCAATCCCCTCCGTTTAAGGTGAAAAGTTGAAACTCAATCCAAAGATGAAACATTTCAATGACCTTTGACCATAGGCCGTGTGATTTGGACAGTGAGGAACAGAGAAGGACGAGTCAATAAAATGCTAATTGCACTTCCTGGTTTATGGCATATTCACCACTAATTATAGGTCCCCCTTACTGCATTATTCGTAAGCCGCAGTGACAGCAACTGGGAAGAAACATGTTTTGACTAATCCTTAATGGACTAGCTCCCGATAAATGTTTGTTTCAGCTAAGAACAAGCGGTCCTGACCTGAGAAGGTGAAGACTTGTCGACAGCTCAAAATTTGCAGTACCAGAACGAGTACAACGTATATTGTATTGTATGTGTTAAGAAGCAACATTAGGAAAAGGAAAGAGCATAACGTGTGTGGACCAGAGCACGAGGTGGTGGTGTCTGAATCTGGCAAAAGTCTCGCTTGTATCCAATCGAGTCAAACCTGTTGGACCCATCTTGCTCTTTACACTCCAATCATTACTGGGATTTTGCACCAATCATTTAACGCAGGAACCTCTTATTGCTTAACGGGGCTTCGCTTCGCCCAGTCCATTCACCGTAGATTGCGCATGCAATACACCTACCTTGTAGACCTCTGTTTTTTATCAACACTTGTTAATGTATATCCAAAACTCGTACATCACTGAGGTTAGAGGACATGTCAATCCGGTCGTCATGGGTCAGCGTTAGTCCCTGTCCACGTGGTAACACCGTGCACTTAAATTCAACCGCCAAGGTTCCACGTTCATATGCGACATTTAGGAGCTGAAGTTGACATTCAACAACGTTAGGAAAGAAACAAGACTCAAACTCGGAATGCGGTCTACAGTCTACACCGAAATACTATTTGATGTGGTCCATATAATACATTTCATACGGAACCTCCAAGCTGTTAACCGGAGTCCTTCAACGGTACTAACACGGTATATGTGGTCTAGTTCTCAATCTTTTATTATTCATTTTGTTCCTCTTTTATGTTTTGCAAAATTAATATTTGTAATTGTCAAATATTCTTGTAATTCTTGCATTATACTATAAATTAAACTTATTTTTCTTAATTATTGATTTTATAACTTTCACACATCATTTGGATTATTAAAGTCTTAAACTGCATTGCACTCAAATGAAAGATGTTCAATATATTTACCTTTTGCAATTGTTTATCCTAATTGGTTTTTTAATAAATTAAGTTAATAAAAAACGTATCACTAAAAGCATCAATAAGAGTTAAAGTTCGATTGAATCATAATAACAACATGACAAAATATACTTACGAGCAACATGCTAAAGAATCATTAAACCTTTGCATCTTCTATGGATGCAACAGGCATCGTTATCATTACCAATAATAAAAACAACAACGATCACTCAACAAAAGTATTTGAAATCTATTTTCTATAATAATGCTATTGTTATAGACGATTTAGATTCACTTATTGCTGAACAAATGAACAAAATATTATAGATAATCTTATTTGTATTTTCAAATTATGAAATTCACCTATATTCTGGCTATAAATTCAAACTAAAGTTACAATTGATCTACTCATACTTGTTGAATGCTGAAAACTAAATGGCCATGTATAATAAAATTAAAAAGATTAACAAGATTCTTGATATAAATGTGGATCCTCTATTTGGAATGATTGAGACTATGGACACTATTAATTGTTTCAAACAAAATCGATGTGTTGTTGATAAGCATAAAAGTGTAAAAGATGCAATGACATGCAAATATCATCTTAGTTTCTAATTGTTGTTTTAGCAATTTTGTGTACGTAAACTCAATATTTGCAGAGTACAATAGACAAATTGATATTTCTTCTTCTTCGCCAAAGTTAGAAATGGACTCTGATTTTGTGATGTTGTCGAGGGTCTATCTTCGTTTTTGTTTGCCGACTCCTTTGGGGTTACTCTACTCCGTGTCACTATTCTGTAATTCTTTATTCAGGGCTTCAGCCACGTTTTTTAAAAAAAAAAAAACGTCAGAAATGGACTTTGTGAAAAGGCTGTCTGTCACATCCAAAACTCGTTAAGTTGTTGAGATCTCGTTTGTATGTGGTTATTGGCCCAGGGAAAAGAAGGCCATGAAATTAACTTAGAAGGCTTCACAAATTCGATTCTTCCCATGGTAACCTGGACTTGGAATATAAAACTGTTGTATTCCTATACGTGGAGACTATCAAAAGGCTTGTTTGTTCTTTCCTTTCTCGTAAAAGAAGTTTGAGCAAAAAGGATAGTCAAAACTTAAAAGTCAAATACTAAAGGGATTATTAATTTTCACTTTAGTTTTTTTTGGTTTTATTTTTAAATTAAGTGAACAATTTGTTTGTTTGTGTTTTTAGTTTTAGACTTACATATCATAAAAATGATTTTGTTTTTATTTTATTTGTTGTCATAATCCTATTTTTATATTATTTAAATATGTATTATCTAATTATTTAATATTAATTACCAATAAGAATTATGAATAATTTAATTTATGTTCAAATTTATAATTAATTTAAAATTTAAAAATAAAATGATTTTAATTTAATAATTACTTAGTAATATAATTTAAATTTAATAACTTAAAAATGAAAATAAAATAATTATTTTAATAAAATATAATAATTTTACTAAAATTTTGTTAATAATACTATATAAGAGATTAAAATAAATTTATTAATTTATTTTTGAAATTTATCTAATATTAATTATTATTAGCAATAAAAATATAATTATATTGACATTAACAATCAAACATGTTTTTATTATTCTTTGAAAAATTAAAATTAAACACAAAAAATGAAAACTAAAAACTAAAAACCACAACGAAATAATAAAAGATCTCTTAATCAACACAAAGACAAGTTATAGAAGACTAATATGATGTCTAAAGTGGACCTTGTGGCATAATTGGCAACACTCGTAAAAAGAGAAGTCAATGTAAAATAAAGCATATATTTTGCAACAAGAGAGAAAAACATTATATAATATAAGACAAATTCCATAAAAAGAGAGCAAACCATAAAATTAGTAATAGAACTACACTTATTTAAATTTCAGCAAAAGATGGAGCATCAAATCCATTGAAGTAAAACCAATAATATTGCCCCAGAAAATCTTACAAAACAAATGATTATACAATCCAGAAAATTTAAAAATGCTAATATTAACTTCCCTACAAAAATCATTATGAAGTAAAATAAAAAGAAACTTAATTTGAGCATTCTTTTCAAAAGAGGAAAGCATTTTAGAAAGTTTTTAAAGATAGATATAAAGAGTTATAAAGACAAACCACTTAATAAGCTAGAAAATCTTTAAAAATATTTTTAAAGAAAATTTCCAACATCTTAAGAATAATATTTTATGGAAATTTCTAATTACATAAAGAAAAAGAGACAATTTAAACATGATATTAAAAAATTAGAAAATTTTATATAAAAAATGATCAATGACAATATTTTATAATACCTGATAACAATATAAAAGTAGAGAATCTCTTGGCACCACATTTTGTTTTCTTAGTCAATGATAGATGATCAATTGTGAGCTGTAGCAATGGGCAAGAAGAAAATTCAAGGGATATATGGCTCGGTTTAAAATTGCGGAAGGAGAAGCCAAATATGCAAATATAGACACTTTTAGTTGAAATTGATAAGCCTAGTTGTTAAATAGAAGATATTTTGCAAGGCTTTGTGCTTAAAGATGAGTTGCACCTTATTCCTAGCTCATCATAGGGTGATGAAAACTTGATGAATGAAAGTGAGAAGAACACATAAAAAATCAGGAAGTTAAGTACGATTTGGGATACCTTTAATATTAAAAAACTATATAATCCTTGTTGTAAACTAAATTATGTTCTTATGGAGGTTAAGAATGAGACTGTTACGGGGAAAATTGATATTGACGATGTAAATCCATAGACAAAGTATTGGAACACTATCATTGTCTACTATATCTTAGTGGCTAATCCCCCATTCCAAGTTTTGAATGGTGTTTTAGGAAAATTTGGGGTAGCTATGAGGTTAAGAAAATGCTACATCTGAAAAGGGACAGTTTTAGTGAAAATTTTCACTAAAATTACCTGGGATGAGGTCCTATATGTGAGAATTTTCCAATTTGATAAAAAACCTATAATTGTCTTACCTTAGACTGAAAATAAGGAGTTAGAAAAGGGAAAATTGAACAAGTTCTTATATGGATATAGTTGCCTCATTAAGCATTCAAGTATTAGAGTTCACCCTCTTTAAGTAAAATTACAGGTCTGGTGTGCATTCCTGTAACGACATATAAGCTAACCTTACAAAAGAATAAGGCAAAGTTTGTAAGAATTCTTATGAAAATTGACACCAATCACATGCAAAAAAAAGTTTAAACTGAGAATAAGAAAGGGGCATTTCTGGAATAGGATACTCAGTATGAGGGAAAACATGTATACTGCAACTTGTGTAAGAATTATGGTCATAAAACTGATCAATGTCAAAAAAGGGAGGGGAATAAGACCAGGTTACCTAAAGCAACTTACAACAACAACCTAAAGGGAAATGCAACTTTAAACTAAAAAATTATGGTAACTAAAGCCTAAGAGAATATTCAGAAAACTCAAAGGCAATATGTTAAATCAAGGAAAAAAGACAAAAAAGTCCACTTGTGAGTAGATGATCAAGGTGAAAGCAATCCAAGTTATTCAAAAGAGAAACAAAAATTGTGTCTTTAGGTAATGAACCAGTTGTTGTCCCTATGGATGATTATGGATAACCTAGGGACATAGAATATAAGAGGGCTTAATAGCCATAGTAAGCAATGGGAGGTGATGCTCATATGAAAAAAGTTTGAAACTGGTTTTTTGGGTATCCTTGAGACTAAAGTGAATCAATAGCATAATGTAAATTATTATAAGAAGATGTGGCACTCTTGGGGTTCCATGTCAACTTGGTTGCTAACCAAAATGGGAGGATTGGTTAATTTAGAGGAAGGATATGTTTTATGTCATTACCTTAGCTTATGCACTGTGACATTATCTCTTTAAACAATGGCTGATAGTTTGTAGTATCCATGGTTTATGCTTTCAATGATGCTCTTCATTCTATGGCAGTAACTTACTAACATTGCAACTTCTCATAATAAAGTTTGGTTGACACTAGATGATTTTAATTATGTACTAAATGATGATGAAGGAATAGGGGGAATCTTGTGACACAATTAGAAATTTCAAACGTTAACGAATGTAGAACTTAATATGAACTAGTGGAAATGCAATGGAAGGGCTGTAGGTTAATTTGGAATAATAAGCAAAGTGAGGTCATGTATTTTCTCAAAAATTGATAGAGCTTTATTGAAAACCTAATGGATTGATAAATGCCTAAGTGTTGAAGCAATATTTTTACCTGAGGGCATCTCAGAACATTACCTTATTGTGGTTCGAATGAGTTTCTCTAGGTCGAGTCATAAAAGGTCATTCAAGAATTTTAATCTTTAGGTTCAATCTTCAAATTTTTGAGATATTATAAGAAGAGTTTAGAACTAGATTATTTCAGATGCTAAAAGTATCTAATAACCTACAAACTAAAGATGCTAGAAAAAGAGTTAAAGACTTTAAACAAAAAAAATTTCATGATATTGTGAACCAAGCACAACAGGCTAGATAAACTCTGATTTGGCACAAGAAGAGCATTAACAAGACCCTTTGAATGGAAGAATACAAGAGAGTATAAGCAACATAAATTTTCCGAGATTATAGTAGAAAAGTTGAGATCTTCCAAACTCAAAAGGCCAAAGTGTACTAAATACAGCTTGGTGATTAGAACACCGCATACTTCCACCAAAATTTTAAGCAAAGGGTTTACCAAAATAGGATGTCCTCTATAGCTGACTCTAACGACACAATAATCATGGACTATCAATTGATGATATAGTATTTAGTGGACTATTATAAGGACATTTTGAGCAAAAAATGGAGAATAGGAGATAATTTGAAGAATATGCATTTCAAGTAAGGAACACCTTATTAGTTGAGCAACAAATGCAATTATTAGTTCCTTTTATAGCTCAAGAAATTTAGACAATGCTTAATTTTTATCCCTAAAAAGGCCTAGGACTAGAGGGTTATGGAAGTGGAGTTTTTAAAGATGCTTGATTAGTTGTGAGAAAGGATTTTACGGAAGCCATCTTAAACTTTTTCAGCATGGGTAAGCTACTCAAACAAACTAAATTCACTTTGCTCACTTTTGCTCCTAAAAAAAAAATCTTATATATTTAGTGGACTACAGACCTATTGCTTGTTGTTTTATTTTTTATAAATGTATCTCTAAACTCTTTTGTGAGAGATTAAAAATTTTTATACCTCAATTAGTATAAGAAAATCCTATACATAGAGGCGGGATATCCATCCTCTATAATATAATGATAACTCAATAGCTCATCAGAATGTATAGAAGGAAAAAATAAGATTTCTCCCCATTTCCTATTAAAAATTGACATAAGAAAGGCATATGATGCAGTTAAATAGGACTTCATTAAGGAGGTGTTAAATGGATCGAAGTTTCCATAAAGTTTAGAGAGTGGCTTAGGACCTACATTACTACTTCGTCCTACTCTTTATCTATTAATAGATATATTCAACGTTACATTTAGGGTAAAGGGAGTTGAGACAAGGAGATCTGTTGTCCGTGTTAGTTTTTGTTATAGTAATTAAATATCGTGGAGTTGAGACAAGGAGATCTGTTGTCCGTGTTAATTTTTGTTATGGTAATTAAATATCTTACTAGGGAATTAAAACTTGATGCTCAAAGTCAAGGCTTTAATTTCATCCTCTTTATGAATAATCCTAGCTCACTAATCTTTGCTTTATAGATGACTTAATGATTTTTGCAAGGTTGATGAGCTCTTTGTACAAGCGCTAATGCGAAGGTTTAATAGGTTTTCATTAACAACTAGATTACAAGCTAATTAAGCTAAATCTTATATACATTTAGGGGGTGTGAAGGATGAGGTAAAATAATTTTTTTTTCAATTTATAGGATTCTGTGTTGGTTCTTTTCCGATGAAATATTTAGTAGTTCCAGTATCTCCTACTAAATAAAGTATCTCCTCAAGGCATTGTTAAACATGTGGAGAATTATATAAAGAGTTTCCATGGGAAGAAAAAAGAAAATATTAAAGTCATAACTTTAGTTAAATAAAAGCAGGATTGGGTTTAAAAGAAAGTAACATGTGGAATATAACAACAATGGGAAAACATGTTTAGGATATAGCTTCTAAAGTAGATAACCTATGGGTCAAATGTATTAGTGCAACCTAATTAAAAGGGGTTAATTTCTGGTCTTACACCCCTAGATTGGATGTAAGTTGTCATTGGAAGAAAATTCACTCAACAAAGACAAAGCTCGCACTAGGTTTTGCAAATGGGAAATAGATAGGAGCATCTGAAGAGATCTATATAGTTATAACATGTTATACCTGATTGAAAGAAGAACAACCTGAATTCATGCAAGAAAGGTACATTTGGAGTAAATTTAATACACCTAAACATTCATTTATTTGGTGACTTATTATCCTCGTAAGACTATTAACAAAAGATATACTTTTACACCTGGGTATTAATGTAGTTGACTATTTGTATATATTATGTGTTGCTATGGTTTCAAAATATGTTAGATCTAGTGTGTGATTAGATTGAAATAATATATTTTTCCCGTAGGTTTTGGTTATGAACACATTGGCTTGCTTATGCTTTTATGAAATAAGGAGTTAAACAACATATTGTATTTGTTGTAGTTGTTACTCCTATGCACCACATATGGATAGTGAGAAACTGCAGGATATTCAAAGACACACCAAATAGTGACCATTATCTTAACTCGTTGAAAAGGGATTTCACTATTAAGATTATACATTGTTTTCTTAGAAATGTTTCTTTTAATAGTCTTATGATATATCTTGGATAGGATTCAATCAAATCTTCTTTAATTAATGTATATTCTATCTTTGTACTGTAAAGTATTGGGTGCGATAAGAAAGAAACCTATTATCTTTCATAGCTTTTTCTAAAGTGACCATGACCTTATTTGGTAAATAGCTTATCAACTATTTTTTGGTGAATTGAGAAGTATTTGGTTGTTTGACCATGTTAAATCGTTGATAATCATGTTTGGTAATTAGTTGATTGGGTTGGCAGATTGAGCCCAATCCACTGTATCTGAAAATGCTCTTATAAGGAGTGTTTTGCTCCAACAATTGAGAAATTAAGGAATAAAAAGTTGATTGTGCCCAAAAGTTATTACAAATTACTCAAACTGTTATCTTTTATTATTGTTTTCCCTTCACCAAATACCAATAGTAGAAAAATATGGAGAAAGAAAGTAGTAGTAGTAATAATATTAATAATATTTATATTATAATTATGATTATGATTATGATTATGATTATGATGATAATGATAGTGATGATGATGATAATGATTATTATTATTATTATTATATGTTCTATTGTTATTAGAGTTATAAACTTAATTTTTTTAAATTAAATATCTAAAATCTAAATTCTTATGATAATATAAAAAAACTAAGATATAATACTTGTGTTCTTATAAATTATTGTTTAAATCATGTCTTCATAAGTCATTTTATACATAAATAGCTAATACTAAACAACTAATTTTATTAAACATCTTTAAATAAATAATTTATATTATCCGCTGGTCAAATCAGCTGATATAGGACATGTTTGGCAAATAGCTTATCAGCTATTTTTTAGCTTATTGACTAAAATTTATCTTTTTGACCATTTTAGAAAGCTATTGATATATTTGGTGAACGATTTATTGGTTAGCTTATTTAACCCCAATAAGCTAGTTTCTAAAAACTCCATAAGAGGAGCTTTTAGAGTTAACTGTTTACCTAATGACAGTATTGCCCTCAACTTTACTCTCTTCTTTTACTCTATGTGTTTTCAAAGTTGATTTTTTTATCGTACAATTATGTTGTGAAATTTGTAAGAATATAATAAAGGGGTTAAATAAACTTTTTAATCTTTATTTAATTTTATAATATTAGTTTACATTTAAAAATACTATAATATTAAGTTTTTGAACATAAAGAGTCATATCAAATTAATATTTTTAGTATATAATTACTATGTATCTTATTTGTGTTATACTATAATTATAGATATTGTTAATTTATTAAATAATAAAATTCGTACATATTATATGAAAAATACTAATATGATGCTGCGATTCATATTAATAGAGAATTTAACATTGGATTATTATTATTATTATTATTATGTTTTCTATTAAAATTATAAACTTAATTTTGGTAAAATTAAATATATCAATCTAAATTCTTATAACAATATTCAATGAAATATTAAAAAATATAACATTAATACCCTTATATATATATTTAAAATAATGTCTTTATAAGTCATTTATACATCAACAGCTAATACTCAATAGCCAATTTTTATCAAACATCTTTAATAAACAGCTGATGTTATCCGCTGGTCAAATTAACTGATAGAATTAACTATCAGTTAAAAGCTAAAGCAATCCGTTGTTTGCCAAAGAAGGCCATCATCCGTTATTAGATGGCTATATAATCAGCTAACAAGTAATGCAATTCGCTGATTGTCAAACAAGACCCTTTTATTTTACAAATGGTTTATAAGTATTCTTACTTTTTTTATCAAAAAATATTTTAAAATTTTACAATAAAATATAAATTCTTACATATAAACTTATCTATTTTTAAAACATAAAAATTTATCATAACATCAAAATGTGTTTTCAAAGTTGAGAAAAAATATAATTTGATAAAGAAAACAATTTAATTGAAATAAATTATGTGGGTAAACATTAAATTGATATAAGAAAGGATTGTTATAGGTTAAGCTATTTAACCCTTTATACATATACTGATCCATCTTTAAAGATACTAGAAAGGGAAATTTAACCAACATACGGTTGTTACTAATACTACTACTAATATATGTACCTAATAGCCTAAATTGATAACAGATGCCAAGTAACTCCGACGAGCACTAAGGAAGTAGTAACAAGGAATATGTGTGCTTATTAAACAAAACTTTGACAAAGAGCCCGAGAAGATGAAGGTAAAGGTCATTTGTATGATTTTCGCGTTATTATATACAGCACATGAAAGTAAAAAGTTATCACCGCAGAAAATTGTATTAGGTGAAAACAGAACAACACTAAATTAGTTCTTCAGATTTAAGTGTATCGTGGCTCATCTTCCGTGCCTCTTCTCGGATAGATAAGAGGTTGATTTTGATCTCCTTGCATAGTATGCCTTCAACTAAGTGAACAGGCAACCACATCTTAGGCTTCACATCCACAAAATACCAAAGAATTGTCTGAAATTCTTGATCAAGGGAGTAATCGGATTCTTCAGACCCGGGCTTATCCAACTGCATTATCAGTCACCATTTCCATCATCCGTTTACATATCAAGAACTAAATATCCCACACAGAGGAGTTGAGTCTCACCTGTTCAATTGACCACTTGCCTTGGAAGAGATGGAAGTCACCTTCTGTCATCTTAAACTCTATGTCTCGCCTTTTACCAAACTCACAAATCTCCACATCTTTCTCATAACAATCCAAAACTGCTTTCGCATTGAATTTCAGACCAAGCGGCAAGTTTTGCGTTCCAATCTGTTCTAAGAATCAAATTAACAAACATGAGACAAATTTGCGTTATTTGAGTATTTGCTATAAAGGAAAGGAAAATTGTGAACTTACCTGATAAAGCCTAACAACATTGTCGGACTTCTCGATCAATTTGCTAAGAGCGAGACCAGGAATGAAATCAGACAACCTCTCGTAATCAGTTAAAATGCTCCAGATGGTCTCCAGATTCGCATCAACAACAACCCGAGAACGAATTCTCCTGGTGTTGTTTCCAAGCTTCTCTATCTCAGTAATAACCCCATCCCTCTGCACAGAATCAGGCGAGTCATGATCATCGGAATTGTCATCACCGAGATCACTGGAATCTCCGGTGGAGCAATGAGGTCTGGGCCTTGAACGAAGATAGTTTACCGAAGTAGCAAACGAAGCAGAGTGTGCAACGAAATTTACAGATTTGGGTCGAAGATGTTGAGAATTGGCGCTGGTGATGATTGGACGACAAAGATAAGAGGAAGGGTAATTGTGTAGTAAGACTGCAAAGGCGCGCATTATGTCTCCTTACTGCGGATAATACATAACAGCCCCACATACCTTTTCTTCACTGGCTCTATCTGCTATTGCCACATGCCTCTTTCTTATGGTTAGGCTTTGTGGCCCAAGTTTATGGTCTCTAAGCCCTAGTTATACAACTCATCTAAGTTCAACTCAGTGACATAATTTGCTGTTCTTTCATTTAAAGTTTTAGGTTTAAAAATATTATTATAATATTTTTTAATTATCATATAATTCTTCAGGTATTATATTAATTTTAAGGGGCTGTTTTTCATTTTTTTTCTGATTTTTTTGTTTTTGTTTTCAAATTTAATAAAAAATTGTTCGTTTGGATTTTTTTGTTTTTAATTTTTGGTTTTTTATGTTTTAAAAAATTGTAA
>JANZLD010000004.1:8440181-8459124 GCA_026413575.1 Erythroxylum carthagenense
CTACCAAATACTCAAACTGGGCTTGGTATTCTGCCACTGTTCCCGACTGCCTCACTGCAAAGAACCTATGTAACAGGGTCCTATCTTATAATCCAGCGAATCGGTGAAGCACCTGAATTTTCACCTGGGTTTTAAGTTCATCCCATGACGCAAATGCCTGGGTATGCTCCTCAAAACGTAACAACGCTTGAGCCTTACCTTCAAAGCACACTCCTATCGCTTCTAACTTCTCCGCTTCCGTCAATTGATTGATAGAGAAATATCTCTCGGCCCGAAAAATCCATGAATCAGCCCCTTCATCATAAAAAACTGGAAGTTCTAACTTTCGATGGTGCTTATCTCATTCCAACACTTTTTCAACGACTGCCATAGTTGAGTTTTGCATTTCAGGGTCAGTGTTTATGGTGTTATTGGGGGTATTGGGTTGGGTGGCGTTGTTGGTTTCAGTATTGTTTTGGGTGTTCGTGGCTTGTCCTGATCGAACAGTACTGGTTTCACCAGGTTACAAGTTGGGATTTGTTTGGTTGTTCAAAAGGAGTTGGATATTACTCTGGGTTTCTCTCATCTAAGTAATCAATAGAGTTTTATTAGCACTGATTCCCTTGACGTCCTCCTCCAACTGGTCCACACGAGATTCCATACAGGTCTTAGGGTGTGTTGTTTCCATTAAAAAAAACAGCAGTTCCCACAGGAGAATCTGTGGGCTCTGATACCAAATGATAGGGTAGGGAATGAATAAAACAGTAAGGAAATGTAGAAGATGATGTAAGGAACCGAATATGTTATATTGATTTCACCAGCAGGAATTTGAGAACCTGCCTTGCCTTTTTTCCTGAACCAATACACTTATTACAATTTTCCTCTATCCTTTTTTTGTTCTATCGTACGCTATATAAGGAAAAACAATAACAAACTTTTGGCCAGCCCATCAGTTTTCAAACAAACCGTGACATGGCATAACAACCTATCATATTTACTCTTTATTTACTGATAACACTTAGATGCCTTCCTTCCTATACTTCACGTTTTTCTTCCTTCAATTCATGTTGGATCCAGCCCTACGAAATCCTCTGGACTTCTTCCTCCCATGAACAAAGCGAATGACTGGTCTTGTGGGTCTATCAGATAGTTTCTAAAAGAACGAAGATGTTTCTTGAAAATCTTTAAATGAATATGACTTGATGCACAACCGTTTGTCAAGGTGTGTTCTTCTTTGGCATATAGAGGCCAAAACATAAGCTAGATTAAGGCTTATTGATATAGTGGAGACTTTTCTGGAGAAGTATATGGGCATAGGATACAAGCATATCAATGCCCATATTCATGTCTAAACAAAGCCAGAGACTACATGGGTGTGTCAAAGTTTGTGTCCATGTACAAAAAAAGATAGTGAGTTACACAACTTATGATATGATGGTGTTCTAACCGTGTTCATGATTGACTATTTTATCTAAAAATGCATTTTCAAACTCTCAAAATATTATATTACCTATTAAAATTATGTTCGAACTAGATTACATTTGATAAACTATAAGTTGTGTTGAATAAACTAGATGGATTTTACATATTGACATATTTATTATAAACCTAATTATATGAGAGAGAAAAATTTGCAATCTCCAAGGAAGAGATTTAATTGAAAAGTAAAATTAGTCATTTTTACTTTTGAAAATGTAAGCACGTTAAAATTAACCAAACCATGTTTAAAAAAATTTTGTATGCTTATTTCTTTCTTTTTTCTTTTGTATTTTTGTTACACACTATTTCTCAATAAAAACAATTCACCTCATTAACTTATGTAATTACATAACAATTTTCCTTTTGTTTTGGTTTCCTCTTGTAAAATTAAAAAAAAAAAGTGAATAGATTCATTCTGATTAAAAAAGTGTGAAAAATCTTATTTTTCTACTAGCGTTGACATTTTTATTTGTTGGTTATTGAGGAAATCAATAGCTCTTTTTTCCTCCAACAACAACAATACTCGATAAAAGTCCCGGACTCTTCCTTCGTACGTATCCTAGATAATTTGAGTTTTGTTTGTGTGTATTGAAATTATTTTAAAGACAAATTGGTCCTTTAACTATGTACTTAGCTGACAAATTCGATCCAATAGGATAATAATGAAATTCATGTATTTTTTATTAAACCCGCCTCATTAGAGGCCCCTTGTTCGGCCTTAACTTTAGTAAAATGGTTCTCTTTCTTCACGTTCTCACGCAAGACATCTAGTTAATTGTGAGTGATTGACTTTGAGATGTTGATTGAATTTCATTGGTTAAGACAAACAGAAAATTCTTGTCAGTGTCGACTTAATCTTATGCGAATATCGAGAATTGGGGAAACAATTCTTCTAAGTTGGGATAAACAATTATTGCCTGACAACTGATCACCACTGTACGTATATGTCCGTTCAAAAGATGCCCTTTGAGCAAAACTATTATATCCACTTACTATTCTGCTCTAACTATATATTTCTGTTTCTGATTCAAGCAAGGAAAATTCCAGTCACCGTTTGCAGTGAACTTTAACACGAAACCAAGAATTGGCCATTGAGAATACTGTTTGTTGAATAAAAATTTCAGTTAGTTCTCAGAATCTGGCTCCTCAGATACATTCACGACCAAAAAATGCCAATTCCTTAATATTCCTGAGTCAAATAAGGGATACACATAAAGGCAGACAACTGGAAAGTATGTGCTGAAGAAGCACCTTTATTAGTAAAGAAGTTTTTATGACCGAAAAAGAAAAAGGAAAACAATAGTTGCATTCTTCTTTTTGGCTCTGGAATAGTGGACGGAGGCTTGTCTTCCTTTTTCTGCTATTCTATATGTAGCTGTGCCACCTTTGGTGACTTGTAGGAAAATTTCTTACCAAATCATCATTTTAACCCAAACTCTTGAGTTAACTCATGGACTAAAGGGGGTAAATAAATGTCCAGTCACGATGCAATTCTAGGGGGGAATATTTGCAGAACTGCAGGACTTTATCATATGCTGACAAGTGAATGGCAATGACTTGATTGGCCATATCTGCAACTTTTGTATTTTCACCATTAAAAGGACTGTTCTCTTTTTCTCCCTTGAACAGGAAGTTTCTTGCTTTATAACGTGTTTCTTAAGATAATGTTGTGTCTCAAAGAAGCTGCAACGAAGTTGGCAAACCGTATGGCCCTTATTAGATTGGGGGTCATAATCTCTGTGTACGGAGCAACTCTCAGTTCAATAAGAACTATCTCACGTCTTGCCCCTATACAATTACACAGTTGCGTGCAGACGTGTGGTATTTGTGTGTGGCGCGTCAGCTACCATAAAGAGGTGAGCTTTATTAGGGGGTTGGGCATCCGAAAGAGGAGTTGATAGCTCCTTGAGTCTTGCAACTGAAGAAAAGCAAAACTTATTGCTGATGTTGTTTTTGATATGTTTAAGTGAAAAGACAGCCAGTTAAGTAGGAACGTTTTGAAAATTAAAGTGATAAAGCTTTTCTGAAAATAATTATTAATTATCTCTTGAATTGATGACAACAAGGGTTAAATCGTTCAGCTTGATGGGATAAGAGGTTGACAACAAAAGCTGTCTTTTAATTTCCCTGTACTTTTGTTTGCAGTAATTGAGATATTTGGATAAGCTGTTGGAGCTCTAGGCAAGATGTGAAGATGCCTCCTTTTACTTCATTACTAGTGAAACAAGAAAAGCCCACATTAAATCTCATGTATTATGAACAAAATAAGTTTCTTTTCCGTGGAATTGTCAATGACAGCTGCAAAAGTGTGACAATGATGCATATCCATGAGGTAAAAGAAGACAAGGATTGAAACACGCCTTATTCTGCAAATTTGCCCTAAGCCCACAAGTCGAAAGCTAACAAGAAAAGATATTCTCCGCGCAATTATATTTCAGAACTAGAGAGAATTGGAGAAATGAGTTTCGTATTAGACCTATATACAATAGAAAAATCTGTTGCACACACCTGTAATTGAAGAAAAGAGCATTTGTTCAAGCTTCCTCATTTTCTTTTCGTAATCGGATGGCCTTCTCTAGCCAAATCAAAGCTAAATATGTCCATAGGCTGCTGTGAGTCTCTGGATATCCTTAGCAGCAATACCAGAATTTTGCAAGGGTTCTTGTTGCTGCAGATTATGAGGCCACATAGCAGCTGAATTTCCAGTCAGGAAATGTGCTTCTGATTTTATCTCATTGAATAACGATTGAGGATTATGATTCTGTAAAGCAGCAGTCATTAACAATGGATTTTGAAGGTATTCTGGCCATTTGATGTCCTCCTGTTGACTTTCCATTAGATGGTTTTGGACCTCTTTATCTGTGGAGTTGCAGTCCCCCAATCCCCAAGAAAAAATGGTATTTTCGAAGAAAGTGTTGCTGCTTTGCAGCTCACCACTGTTAGTACTTCCACTACTGCCATTAACATTATTGGCTGGAGCTTCCCAGAACCGAGAACTGCTGATTACTAATGATGGTACGGAAGGGTTATCAGAAGAAAGAGTAACCGACGGCTTGTAGCTCGTAGAAGTAGAAAGAAATGAACTTCTTGTTGACGGAAGAAAGGTGGATATTACACTGGAAGAGAATTCAGAATTCATGTCAAAACTTTTGCTTGTTTGTGGGAACCAGAGAGAGGGGATTGTGTTTGTTGTGAGCTTAGCACTGGACACTTGCTGAAAAGGGAAATGTCCGACCAATTCCGAAGGTTGACAATTGGTTGTAGTAGTTTCATGGATGGAGTTTCCAAACCTGTCCAAGAAAAACTCTCTGTTGCTGGTAGGTGTCATCAAATTCTTGTTGCTACTCCGGTTAATGGTATTACTATCACAAGTGCTTATGGTCTTGGAGTTAGGAGAACCTTCCTCATGCACTCCATAGCCCTGTGGAGAAATTGAAGATGGTCTGCTCTCTTGTAAATTTGCACCTTGCATAGAGCAATCGACTTTGAGGAGATTGAACTCACTTGAAGCCCCAAAGATTTTGTCCTGACTGGTCTTGGTAGGTTGGTTCTTGACTTCTCCATTTTCAACCTCTGAGAATGGTTTGTGAGTAACAGGGTCGATGCCTTTCTGCCTAAGTTTTTTCTTCAAGCAAGAGTTCCACAAATTCTTTATCTCATTGTCTGTCCTACCAGGCAATTGTGCTGCAATTTGAGACCACCTGCGTAATCGTACAAAAGAAAGCATTGTTTCTTAATAATAAAGAATGAGAATTCCCAAGCGAACGCCTGCCTAATTAATCAAGAGAACAGTACCTGTTTCCCAAAACAGAATGAAGCTCAATGATGAGGTTTTCTTCCTGTTGTGAGAATGAACCTCTCTTCAAATCAGGCCTGAGGTAGTTAATCCACCTCAATCGACAGCTCTTTCCACACCTCTGCAAACCTGCAAAACTTTGCCGACCATTATCAGGAAACACAATCTGCTACTGAACAAAATTGAGGAACGAACTTAAGGTTCAATCATACCAGCTTGTTTGGGGACAGAGCTCCAACAACCATGGCCATACTTGGTAATATGCCTCAAAAGCTTCTCATCTTCTTCTGGTGACCACAGTCCTTTCCTTAACTTCTGCTTGTAGCAGCAAGAGTGCCTCCCCATTTCAAGCAAAACCCAACTCCAATGAGGGACGCAGAAACCTTTCCTAAAGCAGCAAAGTCTTTTGTTAAATCCTAGGTTTAGTGTCAGCAACTAGAACAGGTGGCCTAATCAGGAAAAAGAATTTTCGTTAGAAGAATGCTTTCCTTCGGTCGAGACTTGAGAAGATGTAAGCAGAAAGCAGGAGGGAGAGAGAGAGAGGGAGTTAAAAGGAGGCTGACAATTGACAAATGAAGTAGGAGCCGAGAAAGAGAGTTGAAATAATATAAGAGGCAGCCTCCAACAGAGCAAAGTCACAGTCAGTAAGGTGTTAAAAGTCACTCTGCTTCTTCTCTGTCTCCATTTTTCATTTCCATTTTGGCCAAAAGCTTCTTTTTTCTTTCTCTCAGCTGACAAGGTGAGGAGATGCAAATTAATAATAGACAGAGTTGCATACGTCTCGTCAAAGAGAAGAGAATTAATGTCTTTGCAACCACTATGGGTTTTTTTTTTTTGCCTTATTACTATGCAACAATTGATGTTAAGCCACACCTTTTTCTTCGTTTTAAAACACAAATTTACCATTTACAATAAAATCATAACTTAAAAAATATCATAATCAATTATAAATAAAATTTAAAATTTATCAAATTATTAATTTATGATATGAATGAGACCACAAAGTTATATTATATGTTTCATAAGAATTATTAATTTATCAAAATTATTACCTCAACTTAAGATCATAAAAAATTTTACAAGATAAAAGTTATTAATGTATCGAGCATTAACTTTATAGAGATTTTTATTGTATTTATTTAACTGCGTTAAGTACACTTAACGTTAATTAGTAACCATAGAAGATTTCTTCTTTATATATACTGATTGATTAATTAATTTTTTAAACATTGCGTTAGAAAGAAAACTACACTTGTAATATTTTGGCTGATTTTGTAGCGATTTATTGTTGGAAGCTGTAAATTTTAAACCTTTCTTTTGATCTGATCAATGTCTCGTTTAATTTTTAAAATATTTCCAATAACATTAAGAGCAAGACGTATAATCATATATATGGATTCTTGGAGTTCACTGACTTTCTAAGTACATAACAGGCTAACGAAAAAATATCAATCCCAAATTCTATTGCATGTCTAAAAGGACCACAAAATGAAGAGAAACTTAAAAGCAAAGATAAAAATCTGACGATATACTTTGGATCCACTACAAGAAGGAGTTGGCTTAGGAGGAAAAAGAAAATTGCTAAAGCCACTCCAAAATTCCTGAGCTTACGAGTGTGAAAGAGAAAGGAGATGCTCCTACTCACTGTTTGTAACTCTTTTAGGTCAATTCCTTCCAAGTCATAATCACTTACGTGGAAAGAATTAAATAGTTTTGATCATATTCTCTATACATAAGATGATGTCTTTCTCATTTCTGATAAACTCCACTAGGTGTTTCTAATTACGTACCTCACCCACCTATGTTTCTCCATTTCACAAATAACAGTTCTTAATTTTTTGCCATTTTCAGCTTCGTGTAAATTGAAGATGATAGATTCCTTGTGCACACAGCTAATACTAAAACCTCCAAGTGTAATGCTTACCCACGTACCTCTATATTTATTACATTGAAGGTGACTACGTAGTTGCACTCTTATCACTTCCATGAAGATTCACTACCAACTTAGATTTCATCTCTGTCACAAACGCAATTCCATCTTTGGATACAATCATGATGGTAAACACCTCTCGTGTATTCGTATGTATTCAAAGAAATTATCGAAGAATCATATCATACTAGTAAACTTAATCAATAACTACATTGACTTTCACGGCTTGATCCTCCATTTAATGATCAGCTTCATCAATAGAGCCACGTCTTGAATCCGAGTAGGTTTAAGTCGAAACACGCCACACCGTCAAGCTTACCAACTTCATGTTACAGTCTCATTGGCAGACATTCATTAAGATAACTAGGAAATATTATTCAAAGTTATCTAGTCTATAAAATGTAAAGACTTGGTGTTGGGTTGTAAGAATTATCTTTTTGAAAAATTTCATATACTAAATAAACATTCAACCAAAAGTGTCTACTTCTTTATTAAAATCTAAAATCGTTTGACACAGCTACATAAACTACTTTATATCTGTCTGAATACGACAATAAAACTGGTTTCTATAATGTCAATACGACCTTGGCCATTAAAATAACTATAGTCTATTGATGGGATTCCGCGGTGAGATTAAATTTATTTTCTCTCAATGATTGGGAACGTTACAGCAGCATGGTAGTTCATATAATTCTCTAGCATGGAATATTAAATTGCATTAGGGGAGTATTAAGCAGAGATATGGAAACTAACATTTGCTCTATGTGGACCACCTCACCGTTAAGATTTATTAATTAGAGAGTTTGGAAAGAATAATTTTTTGGAAGCCTCACTAATCCAACCTGTTTCCACCTTTTAATGGGGCCCTTTGGCCAAAATTCCAGACAAGCTTTTAAGTAATTAAGAAATGTTGTGAGGTGGGTTTTGTCAAACAGTAAAAAAAATAATAACAAAGCAGTTAAAAGAAACTTGAGAAAATGATAATAAGCGTAAATTCTAATATCTTAATTATGATATAACAACACCCAGTAAAAATTTCATTATCATACATGACAGTCAATAAAAGATATACACAAATAGAGCTTTATAAATATTTTGGTAAACTTTATTGCGATTTTAGAAATTTCGATCATATATTTAGTAAGTAGCCTTTTAACATTATTAAATTATATATAGTGAGATTTTTAAATATTAATATTCAAAATTAAGAGCAAAGTCAATATTCAAAATTTTATGGTTCTATTTTAACTAGATCGGGACCTAAATAAGAACTGTTTGTGTAAATTATATTCAACTATCTAATTTTTAGGAACTAACAAGAGATCCTTTCATAAGCCTCTCAGCACTTAATTATATTCAACTGTCTAATTTTTAGGAACTAACAAGAGATCCCTTTCATAAGCCTCTCAGCACTTAATTATATTCAACTATCTAATTTTTAGGAACTAACAAGAGATCCTTTCATAAGCCTCTCAGCACTTAATTATATTCAACTATCTAATTTTTAGGAACTAACAAGACCTTTCATAAGCCTCTCAGCCCATAAATAGGAGTCGAATTATCTTGTTAAGACTAAGATGACAGAGTTACTATTAGCTAGGAAATAAACCTACCACTATAACCAACAGGAAAACAAAATAGCAAAATAGAATCCTAAACCCAATGGCTGGTTCAAAATGATCGAACGGTTTGAAAGAGGTCAGGATGTCAATTTTGTGTTGAAAGGAAAAAGAGTGCAGTTTCGGGGAAGAAGCCACAAGGCTACAAAAACAAGTGCATGTGCTTTACAGTGCCGAAAACAGATCTCCAAGCCAACTTCAAGGGCCCCCAAGTGTCTGAAATTATGGCAAGGGGACATTTGCCGATTATTGAAGGTCTTATTTGTCATTTTCACATTTTCGCATAACACTCAGCATATAAGCTTAATTACATATAATCCCCTCTATTTACACCCACTTCCCTAATTACACCCCAATCCCGGTTTAAGAATTGCAGCCTATTAATACTTCTTTTAAAATGATAACCATAATTTCCATTAATGACGTTTTAGTGTTTGGACAATTTTATCCTTTTTCGTAAAGTTTGGCAACTATTAATTGTATTTTTTTATTTTTCAATAAATTATCGGTTAAGTTATGTAATTTAATACAGATAAAGATAATAAAGTAACTCAATAAATAATCTAAATTAATGGGTCAAAGTCTGGGTAAAAAATATATCCCAATTAGCATGGATCAAATCCATATTGACCTTGTAATGGGGAAGCCCGATATGAAAGATATATATAAATGTTAAGGTCTCTGAAGTTGCTCATATTAATCATACGCATAAGGATTCTCTGATTTGTTAAGAGGGCTTACGTATTAAGAAAACTGTAGAAAGACATAAACCTCGTATCGGGAAACACTTTCCATAAAGGTCCTGGGAGATTCGTGATCATTTGGTACTCGAAAATGATATCGGAATCAGAGATGAAACCGAAATAAGGTATTTCGTATTACCTTCGTTTTTAATTCTTTTATATATGATCCTGAGTACGTAATAAAGTCTGTACTACTATTGCATGTGGTATCCGGACAGTTACGTGATCAAATTGCCATAAACGAGGGTTTTCTAATTTTTCATCTCATATGGTTTTCCTCAAGTTTTGATTCGTTTATTTATTTATTTTTTTACATATATAATGACGTAAAAGTGGTATACATAAGGTTAGCTATAAAAAATGGGTCGAATCGAGCGAAAAACATCATCCCGACACACCGAAAATTGTCTCGAGTGTCAGTGGAAGAGAAAAAGTTAGGTGCATTCACAGTACATGCCCGACGCTACTGCAATAGCTGCAGGCAGCGGTGTACGGTTGGCACGTACAGTGCACGAGCCAACTGCATGCCGTCACATTACTCCAGCAGGCAACGGACACGTGTCATGCTCTCCCACGAGCGTGGGATGGTACTTATGTGTTACACGTGGCCTGTCGGATGGACGACACGTGGCGACACATGCGTTGCACCCATGTCTGCGCATAGGTAGCTACAGTGTTTTAAAAAAAACACAAAAAATTCAGATTTCTTGTAAGGATGCCTTAGGGTGTTTTGGATCAGTTTTCGGGTTCAAAAAACTTATAAAGTAAGTTTTTCCATTTTTTTGGATTTATTAAATTAGTAATAAATTAAAATTTAACTCTAGAAAAAGGAATTAAGGCATTCTGAATCTGATTTCAAGTGAATTTTCATGCTTTGGACATCACATGAGGGAGATACTTCAAGTTTTTGTGTCTGGAGTCTCATGTTCAGTGCTCGGGATTACATGATAGTCGATCGGAAAAGGAATTAAAACATTTTGAAGTCATTTTTTAGTAAATTTTCGTGCAACGAACTTACCATAAGAGAGATACATGAGGTTTTCATGTCTTGGGTGATTGGTTCAGTATCCGGTGATGCATAATAGTCACTCTACTGAGATTTTTCTTTTACGAAAGCCTTAAATTAAGTTTTCAGAGAATGTCTTTAACACGAGTGTGTGACAATGAGACTGTGCATTCAGATTTTTGCATTTATTGATGTTACATTGCCACATACTATATGCCCATAAAGAATGTGAGGATAACATAAAAATGTTTTCCTTGTATTTGTAGACTTTTTGAGTGTTGATAAGGATCACTACAAGAAAACTGTTGATTTGCGACAGAAAATTACCGACGGTATTAATAACCGTTGAAATTACCGACCGAACAAATATAGACGTCGGCAAAGTTGGTTGTGGAATATAACTTTTGCGACGGTAAAATATTCCGTCGCTGAGTGTTGGTGGAGGAGTTTTACCGACACACAATTCGATCGGTAAAGTTGTCAGTAAAAACTTTGGATTCAGCCCTATTATTGATACCCAAAACGACATCGTTTTGGTAAATATTTAAACCCTCCCCTCTTCTTCTTCTTTCTTCATTGCTCGTTGCTGCTCCCGCACGTCCTTCCCTCTTTTTCTTCTTTCTTCCTCCTCCATTGCTGCCATTTGCTGTCGCCGCCTCTGCGTTGTGTTCTCCGACAAGTAAGCCACTTCTCCTCCCCTCTTTCTCCGATACATGTTGTGAAAAATGTATAGTTTTTTTGTGTCATTTTTTGTAATTGATTTATATTTAAATGTTTATTCTTACAAATAAACAAATCAATTAATGGGTATCTGACTAATTAATTAGTTTAATTTTATTAGCATTTAGTTTAAACAAATCAAATAATGGTAAAGTTCATTTATTTATTGAAGGTTGGATCTTGGTACATGTTATTTCATAACTCTTTTTAAGTAACTGTAAATTGGTTAAAATTATATTTATTTGAAGTTATACACCTACATTTTAAAAATAACTCTTAAATTACTTTAATTGATTGAGATTTGACTATTAATTACTTATTCAAAATTAATTTATAATTTCAAAAGTTAATTTTATTTCCAATAAGAATACCTTATTAACTAAGTCCACATCTTTATAGGTGAATAAAGTTAGAAATTACTAAACACTTACTTTATACTTTTTTGTCAATATGAATAGAGAGTGGCATAACCTACTCTTAGGAATAAATTAACTAATAGAAAAAAATTTTGAGCATCATAAATGATATATCATATAAATATATACAAAATTATGAGATGATTATAAGATCCATAGTTCATAATTTGCATGGAGTAAAATTGCATTATCAACTAATCATATTCCAATCTAAGAATTGTGGAGATAATGGGAAATTGGAGAGGATTAAAGCAACCCTATTAACATTTTTTATAACCAATTTATCATTTGAGCAATACTTTACCTCATGAACATAATAAGTATAAGAAATGACTATGTTAACAAAAAAAATTAAAACTTAGAAGCAAAATATGGAAGTTGTGTAACATTAATAATACTTAAAGTAATATAAGTTGAATAACACAACAGTGGCTTTTTCGAGTTAGTATTTTGAATTATTTTGCTTACACGTTAAGGGATGTATCTAGCCTCATGTTTGGTTATTCTACCCACAATTGTTGTCCTTACATGAGATTTTGAGATGCGCATAAAGGCACTAGATAGAGGAAAGTCATTACTTGAATGATCTATTCACCCACAAGTGGTAGTGTCATAAGAGTTGATGATTTATACTCTGATCACTTTTATGTAGAGGTCTAGTTGCATAAATTATGTATTCAGCCTACAGGTATTTCATAATATGTATGACCCGATTTTCAGTAAAGATACTATTTAATGGTTTTGAGTATCACTATTGTCCTACATTTATGCTGATTTAAACATTATCATCTTGAAATCACCTTTTCAGTCAACAAAATTAGTGTCATTATTAAAACCCTAACCGGTTTCAATACCAAGAAATGGACGGAGGATGTATTGAATGCTATGGAGATAGTTAAGGTTGATATAGCCATACGGATGGATAGGCCATCTCTACCTACATCCATGAGCTCGAGAGCTCATAAAGTAGTCTATGAAACCTGGGATTGATCTAACAAATTATATCTGATGACCATTAAGAGATCCATTCCTAACCATCTACTAAGTGAAGTTTCGGACACACATATAGTGAAAAAGTTTCTTCATAATGTCTCTCAGAGGTACACAATCTCACCTAATGTTGAGACAAGTGCCTTAATGAAAGAATTATTTTCCATGCAGTATATATGAGAGAAAGGAAAGTAATGGAGTACATATCGAGAATGATTCATCTTCATAGTAGATTAAAGATGTTGGGACTTCAATGCTTTGATAGCTCATTGCATTGCTGAGGAGGAGAAACTCAAGCTTGCTACTCCTACAGCCCTTGAAGCAACTAAAGGGGAGATAAAGATGAAGATCGCTAAGTTCAAAGGTAGAAAGTTTAAATCTTCTCCACATGCTGACGTTGGTCAATTTAATGCTGGTAAAGGTCTTAGGGACATAAAGAAACCAGTAGTATGAGGTTTAAATGAAAGACTGTGACAATCAAGTTACTCTTTGACTTGTCAGTTTATGAATCTAATTTGTGATAGTCGCATTAAGTACATGGTGGATATTTAATGGAGCATCTGATCAAGGTACTTCCGCAATGCAAGGGATTCATATCCAAGATAAATCCAAATAAAGAAAAGGAGAAACTAATGGTTCACAGCAATAAAGAAGTGAAAGTAATGTTTATAGGGGATGTATGTACTAAACTTTTTTGTAAGGTTCATTTAAGTTTTACACAACACATTTTATACATGATGTTTTAATCAATTTTGGACAAAGAGAGTTAATGTTTTGTATTTAATGCTTCTGTTGTACAGTTGTTGATTAATGCAAAACATAATGGTACAACCTTCTTGTCATATGGTTTGTATAAAATGTGTCTTACCCCGAATTAGATATATGCTTCTTCGTATCTCGCTAAATAAGTTATGAAAAGAAGAACCCTGATGAATGAGAAGTCATACATGGTGTGACATAAAAGTTTAAGTCACATTTTCAGAGCTAGGGTTGAGAGAATGATCAAGGAAAGCATTTCTCAATTCTAGATTATGATGATGTGGGAACATGTGCTGAACATTACAGGGGTAAGTTGACTAATAAGAATATTGAGGTCAACTTATGCTTATAACTTGTTGAGTCTGATACATAAAGATATCGATAGACCTTATACAGTTGCATTATGCAATTCTAAATGTATTTTGACATTTGTTGATGATTATTCCTATTACAGTTATGTGTTATTGCTTAAAGATTGAAGGTTGAGAACTAATTAGAAAAATGCATCAAGATAGTCAGATTTGACCGTGGAGAAGAATATCATAGCAAATATGGTGTTTCAAGACTTTAAAAAGTCTGTTTGTCAGATATATGGAATCAATTAGAATAGTGACTTAATTACTATGCTGAATAGTTATGAACAAAATGGTGTGTTATCGAAAGGCTTAATTGCACCCTAAAGGACTTGTAGAAGTCAATGCAGAACATGACTAATCTAACTAATTATTTAAAAGTTTGGAAACCCATTGTTGCATACATTCGTGTAAGGGGCTGCCCTACTAAGGTAGTATAATCCTTATAAAAATAGATTGCATGCTCGCTCCACTCATTGCTATTTAGTAAAATATCTCGATCACTTTAGGGCTATAACTTTTATTGTAGAGAAGAAGGGACCGGAATAATGGACTCATAAACAACTAAGTTTCTAGAACACAATGTCTATGATGATAGTGGGCCTATTGACCCTTCAAATGATAGCAGGGCAGATACTACAGTTATCATGTACCTGTTACTCATACGGTTAAATCCGGTGGATCTAGGTCATTATATCGTGCCTGTATAGAAATAGGAACTCATGTCTATACACGCAGAGGTTCCTAGGGGTACAATATCTAATACAATTAAGTAAATCCACTAGAGTGAGACGACCTGTTATCCCATCTGATCTCATAGTCTATCAGGTGTATAAGATTATGGTATTAGACATGTTACGGATCCAATTACTTTTATATAAGCTATTTCTGGACCCAATGCAGATGTGTAGTGGGATGAGATGAATAACAAGATGCAAGCCATCAAGTATAGTAAGGTTTGAGAGCTAGCTGATTTGTATCAGTACTGCAAACTCGTTAGTTGTAAATGAAGTTTTAAGACCTAAAGGATTTCAGGATAGAGTTCAGCGGTTTATGGGCTCACTCAATTGCCTAATGGTTCACCCAGAGAGAAAGGTCAACTTTATGTTACATTTTCTCCTGTATCCTCATAGGATACATTTTGAGTAATTAAGGCAATTGTAGCTCATGATGATATATATATATGTACATCAGATGACTGTCAAAACTGCTTTCCTGAGTAAAGACCTTTATGAAGAGGTCTATGTGGTACAGTCTGAAGGATTCCAGGATCCAGATGAAACTGACATAGTTTGCACGCTATGCATATCAATATATGGTTTATATCAAACCTCCTAAAAGTGATACCTTACAATTGATAAGGTTTGGCCTTTTTCAGCTTCATGAAAAATAAAATTAAAAAGCTGCTTGTACTATAAGGTCGGGGAGCAAAGTTATCTTTCTATTATCGCATGCGAATGATACAGTGCTCACGTCAAGTTACTTGACCATATTGTATGAGATTAAACAACTTTCGATCAAGAACTTTGACATGACGGACCTTGATGTAGCATCTTATGTCCTAGGTATTTAAATTCACTAGGACAGATCTTAACACTTATCAGACCTCTCATAGAAATACAGTCAAGCGAGTGTTGAGATACTAAAGGAAATTAAGGATTATATATTGACATATAACATAGTCAACAAACTAAACCTCGTAGGGAATTTAGATTCAGATTTCAGTTGTGTGTCTAGATGATCGAAAGTCTACTTAAGGTTACAGTTTTAAGTTTGCAGATGGTACAATATCGTGGAAGTGTGTTAAGAAGACACAGGTTGACTATGCGTGCAGAGTGCATGCTATAAGGCTACTTCACAGACAGTTTAGCTCAAAAACTTAATTTCTGAGTTGTTTGTGGTTGATTCAGTGGTTATACCTATTTGGTTGTACTGTGGTAATCTTCTTACCGTATTGTTTAATAACAACAAAGAATATCACAGGGTCTTAGCATTTAAAGGTTAATTATTTGCTCATAAAGATATTGATACAAAAGGTGACATTATGGTTTGGAACATTTAAAGACTGAGGAAAAGTAAGTTAATCCTTTAACTAAAGGACTTCGCCCATTTGTGTTTGTGACACAAGTATATAGTATGGGTATTTTGACATCTTTAGACACTACTAGTTAACGAATCGTTATGTTTGCTCCATGTATATTTGTACATTTTGATATACTATGACAGTATGATAGTTCATCAACAAAGATGATCATCGTTTATTCTCAGTAATACGTGTTATCATACAATGTCATAATACGTATAAAAGTCTTAAGATTTGTGTTGATCTTAAGTTTTTAAAGGTCATTGCGCATATATACAGATTGACCTTGTGCCTATGTCATTTAGATGCATACAATTTTGGTACGGGTATCCATGAAATTTGACATGACATAGGTTCAATTGGAGAATATAAAGGTTTTCTCTAATGCAGTTTAGCATTTGGTGGGAGGAAACAAATTTTCTCTAATGTTGTTTAGCATTCAGTGAGAGAAAATATGATTTCTCTAATGCAGTTTAGCATACGTGGTTTAACATAAAGTTGAAAAAAAATTAAGACCTACAAATGAAGATGATATAATTTAGATCATAAAGGTATCATCTTAGCCACACTATATTTTTCCATTCATGTTAGCGAGGTATTAGATATAAGTGATTGTATTGGATATATGTCACACATGACACATGCATTTGATACTTTTCGATATCAAAAGCCTTGCAGGATGGAATGATGGACTTTTATTATTTTTGAATCAAATGTTTTGTTTTTAAACCTAGTTGACTAATTCAATAGCGTGACTTAACCAAGTTTTAAAAATATTTAAAACTAGAATTAAAACTGCAATTAATGTTTGTCCATATGGGAGAATGTTAGATAATTTTGTCATTTCTCACAAAGTTGGACAACTATTAATTGCATTTTTTAGTTTTTCAATAAATTATCGGTTAAATTACGTAATTTGATCTAGGTAAAGAAAAAAAAGTGACCAATAAATGATCTAGATTAATGAGTCGAAGTTTCAATAAAAAATAGATCCCAATTAATGTGAACCAGACCCATATTGACCTTATGATGGGGAAGCTCGATATGAAAGCTATATATAAAGGTTAAGGTATTCTGCAATTACTTATATCAATCGTAAGCATAAGGCTTTTCTGACCCATTAAGAGAGCTTACGTGTTGAGAAAAATGTAAAAAGACCTAAACCTCGTGTCAGGAAATACTTTCCATAAAGATCCTGGGAGATTCGTGATCGTTTGGAGCTCGAAAACGGCATCGGAATCAGATACGGAATTGAAATTAGGTATTCCGCATTACCTTCGTTTTTAATACTTTCATGTATGATCTTGGGTACGTAATAAGGTATGTATTATGTATTACATTTAGCTCCTAAATTATTAATTTCTATTAAATCTTTATAGACCTTGTTTTTTTTTTAATCTTTTGGGCAAAGGAATGAATTTTAATTAAATTACTCTCTTTTATACCTCACTATGAAATAAAAAAAAATGAAATCAAAGTACAGGAATAAACTCATAACCCAATGTTATATGCAAATTAAAATATTCACAAAACGTAGGGCCTCGAGTCGAGAATCATACGTAGAGGTTGTATTCATATTGTATACACTCCCCACCGACAGGACGAGCGTCGGTTTGAACCGACAGACCACACCCCATTGCTGCTTAATATTTCGTGTATAGTAAGAACTTGATCAACGACATAGAGGTTGATAATTCATGCATTATAAATACAGATTTCATTACTAATTGTCATAAATGTTGAGCATTTATATATTTAATAAGGACTACTTTATCTTTTCCATGTTAATCTTATGTGACAAAATCATAATCAAACACTCTTAATTTGCGTCTCCTTTAATATATCAACTCTGGTAATTCGATGATTCTGTTGCACATTAAAAAAGTATTATCACCAAAAATCTTTGTTTTCGTTGTGTGACGATAATCGACGCGTGTTTTGGTTGAGTTTCACCTTATACATCACCTTGAGATATAGAATGCGTGAAATTATACCTTGAACTATCAAAAAGATCAATATCCATTTTTTATTCGAGTTAATCAGAGCGAAGCAAGGAGAGATTCCCGGATAATCAAGCATGTTTGATCAACCCCTACACATAAAGAACAAGATAGGCTAAGCAAGCCAGAAGAAAACAAGTATGTATCATATAATTGCATGTATATATAGTTCGTGGAAAAGGCAATTATTCCATGAATGGTCTGCGTGTTATAAACAGACAATTGAAAAAAACCATCAAAGAGCATCTTCAGCTCACTTGGTCACCTCTCTAATAAAACATTAATCAATTATAAGGATAAATCAATAAGAAAATCCTCCAACCAAACCCTAAATTCCATTATATATATACATATATTTATTTTGTCTCCTTGTAACCCCGTTACCTGCTCCTTCCTTGACCTTACGAATGCCACAGTTTGCAAATCCAACAAGATCAGAATCATGTATTAATTAGAACCTGAAAAAGATAATTATAATCTCCATATCTCATCATATACTCGCGAGCTTATCATATGCCGGAACATGAGCTGTTCCCTTATAGTCAACCATTGTCTTCGCGGCTTTTAAATTTGTTAATTACCTTCACCATCGAGCGGCAATTAAATTTAATTCTCATGTCTAATTAGCTTTAATCGTTTAGCACTCTTTACAAAGTAGTCTTATTAAAGAATAAATGGAAGAAAATAAACTAGGGGGAAAAAAAAAGGCAGGGGATGCTGAAGGTGTGTTGTAATTATGAGAGACAAGTCGTTGACCAAGTTAGATGATGATGTGGTTGCGGTAAGTCATAATTTGATGGCGTCAAGTTGATCAAGTGAAATGCAAATGCCCGTGATCTTGAATTTAGTTACTTTTTAGCGGAAAATGGAAGGTTTCACAAGTTGAGCTTTAATTCAGACAATGTCATAATGATTGATTGCTGTACATCATATGGCTATAAACATAGGATTACAACCTTCTCTTACTTATGGCTTTTTAAACATCAACTACTCCCTCTGTTTCATAATAAAAGTCATTTTAGAAACATTTTAATTATTCAAAATAAGTGTCATTGTTGACTTTGTATGTA
>JANZLD010000004.1:8528269-8544169 GCA_026413575.1 Erythroxylum carthagenense
ATCACTTGCCGCTCTACTCTGATTCCCAAATCCAATAATCACATCTAACACAATTCAATTCACAATCACAATTAAAAATGCTGGAACAATCATGAATGCATGTCACTATGATGCATGTGCAATAACCTCATTTATCACTAATGCAAGGTCACTATACGTGCAATTCAATTATGAATGCACTCACTGCTCAAGCCATCCAATCTACCAATATGTCCTCACATCGGTAACGGGATGTTACAAGCAAAGTCTAATAGGTTATGTTTGAACTTTATGTGGAAGACAACTGCCAGCAACATTAAGTCTACTCTTCTTAACACTGAAAATTAGAATGCTAAAGATTTTCTTAAGCTTGTGGAAGATAAGTTCCATTTTGCCGATAAGGCACTTGCAGGGACACTTATAGCTAAATTCACAATTATGAAGTTTGATGGGTCAAAGAGTATGCAGCAATATGTTCTTGATATGACTAATATCGCAGCAAGACTTAAAGACATTGGGTATGGCTGTGGAAGACTCCTTCTTAGTGCAGTTTATCATGAACTCACTTCTTATTGAATATAGACTTTTCCACATCAATTGTAACACATTAAATGATAAGTGAAATATTGATGAATTATCTAGTAAGCTTATTTAGGAGGAAGTGAGATTAAAGAAACAAGGAGTTCATTCTATTAACCTAGTGAGTCAAGGAGCTAGAAAGAAACTCAAACCAAAGAGTAAGAATTTTAAGAAGAAAGGACTAGCTAAAGTTCCAGAGGCTGTCGATAGTGAAAGGAAGGGACAAAAGTTAGATAAATGCCACTTTTGTAAGAAAGAAGGACATTATCAGAATGATTGCCTAAAACGTAAGGGTTGGTTTGAAAAGAAAGTTAAACATTATATTTCTGTATGCTTTGAATTAAACTTATCTGAAGTTCCTTATAATATTTAGTGGTTTGATTTTGGTCTACTTATGTTTCTAATATTATTTAGGGATTCCTTACAATCCAATCTATTAGCCCAACTGGTAACTTTTTGGTTATGGGAAACCAAATGAAGGCTCCAATTGAAGGTGTAGGGACTTACAGATTGACATTAGATACTGGGTTTTACTTGGATCTAATGAACACTCTCTATATATCTTCAATTTCTAGAAATTTAATTTATATTTCTAGACTTGATGCTAGTGGATGTACCTTTAAGGGTGGACATGGTTGTTTTCAATTTGTATGAGAATAATTCATTTATTGGTCATGAAATGCTTATGAATGGTTTATATAAATTGAAACTTGATGATGTTCTTCTTTTTTCTTTTTTTTTTCTTTTTTTTTCTAAATCCCTATTTATTGTTAATCATAATGTTGGAATGAAACGTAGTTTGACAAATAAATATTTTGCTTACTTGTGGCATAAACGTTTGGGTCATATATCCAAAGAAAGCTTAGAAAGATTATTAAAGAATGAGATCCTACCGAATCTAGATTTTACTGATCTTGACTTATATGTAGAATGCATTAAGAGCAAACAAACCAAACATAGTAATAAAGGAGCCACAAAAAGTAGTTAGCTTCTTGAAATAATACACACCGACATTTTGACATTCTATCCTTAAATGAGAAAAATACTTCATCACCTTTATAAATGATTTTTCATAGTCTAGATATATTTATTTTCTGTATGAAAAATCTCAAGCTATAAATACTCTTGAGGTGTTTGTAAAGGAGGATGAGAGGCAATTATATAGAAAAGTGAAAATTATAAAATTTGATAGAAGTGGTGAATATTATGGAAAATATGATGAATCTGGACGGTATCCTCATCTGTTTGCTAAGTTCCTTGAAAGTCATGACATATATACATAGTACACTATGCCAGGCACACTGTAACAAAACGGTGTGACAGAAAGGCTAAATAGAACATTAGTCGATATAGTTAGGAGTATGATGAGTAATTCCTCATCACCCAAAAGTTTTTGGATGTATGCATTTAAAACTACTATGTATTTCCTAAACAGGGTTCCTAGTAAGACAGTTCTTAAAACTCCTTTCGAGTTATGGATAGGAAAGAAACCTAGTTTAAGACGCTTGCATGTTTGGGGTTATCTAACAGAAGCACGAATTTATAATTCACATGAAAGAAAATTGGATTTTTAAACAGTTAGTGATTACTTTATTGGTTATCTAGAGAAATCTAATGGGTACATATTTTATTTTCCAAACCACAATTTTAGAATTTTTAAAATAGCCAATGCCAAATTTTTAGAGAACAGTAAGGTTAGTGGGAGGGTCGAAAATCAAGTTATGGATATTAATGAAATAAAGGTTAATGTTCCATTACTCATAAATGTTCTTAAACTCATAACTATAACAAATGTTGTTCCTGCTTTGGAAGATCAAAATAATCAAGAACAACAATTGGATAATGAAGTAGCATCCTACGAAGAACCTAACTTATCACCAGCTCATACAAATGAACTAGTTGGTATAACTTTAAATAGACCTATAAGATGGTAGGCTATTTTTGATGATTTTATTTGCAAGAGTCAAAATTTGATTATGGAATTGATAATGATCCTATTTCGTTCGACTATTTATGATGATTATATGGTTTATTTGTGAGGGTCGAATTTTGATTGTGACATTGAAAATGATCCTGTTTCATTTTCACAAGCCATAAGTAGTGATAAGGCTGAAAGATGGATTGATGCTATGAAAGAAGAGTTGAAATTAATTGCTCAAAACAATGTTTGGGATCTTGTAGACTTACCAGAAGGTTCCAAAAGAGTTAGCTTTAAGTGAGTCTTTAAGACCAAATGCGACTCAAAACAATGTTGAAAGATATAAAGCTAGATTTGTTGCCAAAGGTTACACTAAAAAAGACAACATTTATTATAAGGAGATTGTTTGTGAACCAAATGTGCACAGTTGTCGAAGTGAGCAATAAATAGGGAAGAACCGAGTCGTATCCATAGGGATTATGAGAAAGTTCAAATCTATGCTAGTGAACAGTTTTTGAAATCGAGTTTAGTGAAATTTTGGGAAATTAAAAGCAATGTAACGAATTATTAAAAACTCAAGGAAATTTCTAAGCAACACACAATTCAATGCGACCAAATTAACTATGAATATGGCAAATCTATGCAATAACTAAGTACGAAAAGAGTGCAACAATTGTCTAATTAAAAGTATTAGAGGTAATGGGGAATGACTTTCTCTTAGGGAATGATATTTTTGCCAACCTTAAAATTAAATTAGCTATCCTCCCCAAATGAATAGTCCTAAACTTATATGTGAATTTTAAGAGTAATTAATCCCTTTCTCCCAAAGGTGAATTAATCTATCCACTCTAGATATCACTTAGTAATCCCTTACTCAAGTTTTTCTTAGAATTTCTTAAGTTCCAAACCCAATCTTTTATTTTCACCTCTTAGGTTTCTTGGGTCTCCCAACAAACAAGAAAATCCTAGTTGAAATTCCTTCAATCTTCTAGCAAAAACTCCCTTTTTTCAAAGGTGAATTTATACCAAGCCAACTTCCAATAATCCAAAGTAAGAACAATTAAACCCAAGGAATATCAATAAGCATATGAATATTCAGTCATGGATTCTAGCAAAATTTAATATTAAAGCATCATTAAAACATCAAATTCCTAAGAGAAATTAAAGGTTCAACCGCAAATCATCATGCCAAGCAATCCACAAGCATAAACCCTAGACAAATTCATGAAGGAATCAAGTATAAATGAAGAACAAAGCTCCCAATCTGTTGTAGAATAGCTTGCTCTCCAATCTCCTTTGTGTGGTTGCTTCTTTGGCAGTGAATGGATGCTATGTGGTAAAGTGAATGAGGGATGATGAGTTGTTGGTACGTGGAGTATGTTGGAAGCTGCTGCATTGTTGAATGGTGGATGCGGATTGTGTGCATCTGTTAAGGTATGGAGAGGATGCCTTGGGGTTTGCTGAATGAAGGTCGTGCATTAGTGGAGTGAAGAGAGGTTGTGGAGGCGTTTTTATTGGAGTTGCATGGAAATGGCTGGCTACGTGCTTAGCTAGTAAAGGCTGCATCCTTTGTGTGTGGAGTGGAAGCTGTTGGAGAGTTGCTTGCATCAGTGCTTGAGTGAAATGCGGAACTGAGTGAAAGCTTGAGCCAAGTGGGTGGTGTCGAGACTTTTTTTGTTTTACTGGTGGAGTGATGTGTTAACTGAAGGTTGCGGTGAGCGTGAGTGCTGTATGTGTGAATGGAGCCTGCTTTTATGAGTTGAGAGATGAATGTTGTGTGTCTTATGTTTGTGGGTGGATTGCGTCTTTTTTTGAGAATTGATCTACATGGTCTTTAAATGGTGGGGCTATGTTGGTGAGTGCATGCGTAAATAATTGGAGGTGCTTTATCCGTGAGTCCATGCTGTGTTGCATGGAGTGGGGGTTGTATTGTTAAAATGGGGGTTGCGTATATGGAGGGATCGTGAGTGGAGGCTTTGGTGAGTGGAGTTACAATGAATGGGTGTGGTGGTAAAGACTAAATGGAGGTTGGTTTTTTTGTGAGTGAATAGAGGGCTCTCTCCCGAAGTCACACTACTTTTCTTTGTGAATAAGTGGAGTGTTTTTGTTTTATCTCTTTTCTCTGGCTATGCTACGCCATTCTCCCTATTGCTACACATTTTGGTCTGCTGGATTGTTGTTTTGGCTCTACTGGATTCTACTGACGTGCTTCTTTTTTCCAGCTAAGTTATTTATGCTATTGCGTATTTCCTTCTTCAATTTAGACAATTTTAGCTTCTTTTTCTCCAAAGCGGCTCCACATCTCCTAACCTCCAAAAACAATATAAAAACACTATATTCAAGACTATATCCATCCAATATGCTCTAAAAAAATATTCCAAATTGATATGTAAATTAATAACTTATCAAACTTCCCCACACTTGAACTATTGTTTGTCCTCAAGCGATTTAAACACAATATTTTTTATCAATTTGTTTTCAAAGAAAATCGAATGTGCGCATTTATTCAAACTTTAGCAAACTCAAGCTTTGAGTTATTACATATATCATAATTTTTTCATCAATGCACATAAATAAGGTCAAAAGCAGACACCATTGAGCAAAGGCGCATAAAAAATTCAGATGGATTTTTCTCACATTTTCGCTCACTCAAGTGTTTAGGGTTAGTGTTTCACTCAAGACTCCCTTTAAAAAACTAAACTACCATAGGCTTGCATATTTACCAATTCTCAACTACATAAAATACACATCAACATAGATCAGAAGGACTTTTATTTAGGGTTGTAATGGGGTTTGGGTTAAGGCAAGATAAAAAGGTCACGGGTTGATTCACAAGTATTAACAAAGCACTAAGTACAAGGGACAACTAAATACAAAGTATGAGATATGCAAATTAATACATGGGACTACTACTCATCACTAACAAATGCTACTATATGTGTTTCTTTTTCTTTGTCATTCCCTTTTTTAATTTTTGTCCTCTCTCTCTCTTTTACTTTATTTTTTAACTAAAAACAAAAGAAATCAAAAGTACCATAAATCAATAAAATATGAGTAAGAATAACTCTATAAACATCTCAGAGAAACAAGTAAGCTCAAAAGTCCTAAACTATATACTCACTTAGCACTTCATTATACTTATGATCGGGCAAGACTAGTGGAGTTTTGGGTTTTTAAGTGTTTATTTTGCAATCAAAAAGGGTAAATGTTCAAAAGGGGCTGCAAGGGATAATGTATAAGGTGGGTCATTTAAGCTAATGGGTTAAAGAAAAAGAATGCCTTCATTATCTCCCTAAAGCATGCATCTCATAATTTCAAATTGATTCAATGCAAGTTCTAGAGGTATTCTTCCTAGGGGAGTATCACACATAATAAAAAAGAAACAATGAAATGAATATCAAATGCATTTATGTAGGTTCAAAACCTTACACGTGCTTATGTGAAAATCCATCAAAATTTATACATTACCTAATCACTCAAGTATCAGATTATTGTCTAAGTTTATGCAACTAACTACTTCAATCAATCTATATGATTCACCTTCCATTTAAGCTGCCTAATTCAGATTCAAGCATATAACTCAATCCTCAGTCCAACTACTATGACAAAATGGCATGGTTCAACCTTCATGACAGTTCAAGTGCAAGATTGCAAAAATTTTAAAATTGGGCCACCCCCACACTTAAATGGGACATTGTCCCCAATGACCTAAAAAAAAAAAGATGAGAACATAGGGACTCCTTGGATCAAAGAGGGCTCAGCGACTTGAAATTAGAATTCACAGCTCCAATCTTGCATTCCTTAAAAAACAGATAAAAAAATAAGGTACTTAAATGAAAGCAATAAAAAGAAACTGAACTAACAAAGAACTAAAATGAAAGGATAAGATTAGGGTGCCTCCTAATAGGTTCTACGTTTAACATCAATAGCTTGACATAGCCATTTGATCACAGGTCCTTGAGTGAAATACATGGAATGTTTCTCAACTCTTGACCATAATAATGCTTCAATCTATGCCCATTCATTTTGAAAGTTTTTCCATCACTTCCCTCAACTTCAATTGCTCCATAGAAGGTAACATTTTTTTTACAAAAAACGGCCTTGACCATCTAGAGCGCAATTTACCTGGAAAAAACTTCAATCTCGAGTTGAAAAGCAGAACTTTCTCTCCTGGGCCAAATTCTTTCCTCAAGGTGTGTTGGTCATGCCATTTCGTAGTTTTCTCCTTATAGATTTTGGATTTTTCATATACTTCATTTCGAAATTCTTCCAATTCACACAACTGAAGAGCGATTTTCAACCGATTTTTGCCAATCAAGATTTAACTTCCTAATTGCCCAATAAGCCTTGTGTTCCAACTCCACCGAAAGATGACAAGGTTTTTCAAAATCCAAACGATATGGAGACACACCAATTGGAGTCTTGAAAGCTGTTTTATATGGCCAAAGGGCATCTTTAAGCTTGAGAGCCCAGTCTTTTCAGTTAGGGTTCACCATTTTCTCAAGAATGCTCTTGATCTCTCGATTTGATATTTCAGCTTGGCCATTTGACTATGGGTGGTAGGGTAAAGCAACCTTGTGTTGAACTTCATATTTGGTTAAAAGATTACCTAGAAGCTTGTTGCAAAAGTGGGTACCTTCATCACTAATAATGGCCCTTGGAGTGCCGAATCTTGTGAAAATGTTTTTCTTGAAAAATCTGAGAACAACTTTGGCATCATTTTTTGGTGAAGCTATGGCTTCAACCCATTTTGATACGTAGTCCACTGCCAAAAGGATATAGGATTGTCCACAAGAATTGGAGAATGGTCCTATGAAGTCGATACCCCACAAATCGATGAGTTCTACCTTAAAAATGTTGGTCAAATGAAGCTCATGATGTCGTGAGATATTATTCATTTATTGACATCGGTCACACGTCTTAGTGAAAGCATAGCTATCCTTATGAACCATAGGCCAATAGAAATCGGATTGGAGAACTTTGGCTGCTGTTCCTATTGGGCCAAAGTGACCTCCATATGATAATGAATGGCAATGCTCTAAAATTGCTAGGACTTCATCTTCTGAGATACATCTTCGAATCACTTGAACGGGGCCTCTCTTAAACAGTAAAGGTTCATCCCATACATAACTTTTCACATCAAATAGGAACTTTTTCTTTTAAGATGGACTTAAATATGAAGGAATCAAACCTATAGCTAAATAATTCACCACATCGACAAACCATGGAAGCTTTTCATTTACTCTGAATAACTACTCATTTGTGAAAGTCTCTTGGATAGTTATCGGTGGCTTCGATTCCTCAAGCTCTAATCGAGATAGATAGTTGACCACTGCATTTTCTGTCCTCTTTTTGTCTTTGATTTCCACATCAAACTCTTACAAAAGTAGCACTCATCAAATAAGTCGCGTCGTAGTATCTTTCTTTGTAAACAAATATCAGATTGCCATATGATCTATGAAAACCATGATTTTGGACCCAATGATATACGACCAAAACTTGTCCAAAGCAAACACAACTGCTAACATTTCCTTTTCTGTAGTAATGTAATTTTAATGGCCGTCATCTAAGGCCCAGCTAGAGTAGTAGATATCCCTGAACACTTTCTCTTGCCTTTGGCCTAAAGCTGCTTCCTCTGCGAAGTCACTCGCATCACACATAATTTCAAACGGTTGTTGCCAATCAAGTGTGATCATCATAGGAGCTGAAATCAAAATTTTCTTGATCAACTTAAAAGCCTTCAAGCATTTCTCATTGAACTTAAATTTCACATCCTTCTCTAAGAGATTACAAAGGGGTTTAGCAATCTTGGAGAAGTCTTTCATGAATCTCCTGTAAAACCCTACATGTCCAAGGAAACTACGGATATCCTTTACATTTGTCGGTGGAGGAAGCTTTTCAATAGTGGTTGTTTTGGCTCGGTCCACTTAAATGCCATGGGCAAATCCTCTGTGACCTAACACAATTCCTTCTCTCACCATAAAATGGCATTTCTCCCAATTGAGCACCAAGTTAGTATCCTAACATCTTTTCAACACTAGAGACAAATTATGTAAGCACTTATCAAATGAATCACTAAAAATAAAAAAAATCATCCATAAAGACTTCCATGAAATTCTCAACCATATCTGAAAAGATAGCCATCATGTGATGCTGAAATGTAGCAGGAGCATTGCAAAGACCAAAAGACATGCGCCTAAATGTAAATGTGCCAAAAGGATAAGTGAATGTGGTCTTTTCTTGATCTTCAGGTGCGATGGCTATTTGGTTATATCTCGAGTACCCATCTAGAAAACAGTAAAAGGCATATCCGGCAAGTCTATCCAACATCTGATCTATGAATAGCAAAGGAAAATGGTCCTTTCTAGTGGCTTTGAATAACTTCCTGTAATCCATGCAAACCTCCATCCAGTGATTGTCTTAGTGGAAATAGTCATCTTTAACTATAGTGAATCCACCTCTTTTAGGAACAACAAGAGTAGGACTAACCCATGAACTATCAGAAATTGGGTAAATGATTCCAACCTTAAGCTACTTCTGAATCTCGTTCCTAACCACTTCCTTAATTGCTGGGTTCAATCTTCTTTAAGGTTCAATGCTAGGGGTGAATGACTCCTCCATAAGAATTTTATGCATTACAATAGAAGGACTAATTCCTTTAATGTCTAAAATTGACTAATCAAAAGCAGTTTTTACTCCCTTAACACCCTAAGCAATTTTTCTTCTTCTAAAGGAGTCAATGAAGATGAAATAATGACAAGAAAAGTTTGATTAGCACCCAAGAATGCTTATTTCAAATTTTTAGGCAAGGGTTTCAAATCAATCAATGGGTGCACATCTTTTATATCACTAACAATATCAGCATTAGTTACACAAAACAAGGGCTCGATTTGATCAAAATTTTTAAAGCATTCAAAAGAATCCAATACCATCATCAAACAAGCATCATCATCATCCATAGCATCTTTTCTAAACATACCTTCTAAACATGTCAATAATGGTCTTTAAGGATAAGGGAAGGAAAAGATGTTACCACACAAGATGATATGACATTTACTCGGTTGCAAGTCGGTGTATCACTTAGATGTTTGAGTGATTTGTATATGTTGAACCTCACCTCTCGTCATTTACATGCAAGGTTGGTTCCCCTTGTTGCACATCAATCACTATGTCTCTAGTAGCCACGAATGGTCGCCCAAGTATGATTGAGATCTCCTTATCTTCTTCTATGTCGAGCACCATAAAGTCTGTAGGGAGAATAAATTTGTCAACACGAACAAGAACATCTTCTACAATTCGTCGAGGATAAGTGAAGGAATGATCGGCTATTTGGAGGCAAATTGTTGATGGCTTGACTTCTCCTAATCGCAACTTTTGGAAGATGGAAAGAGGCATGAGATTTATGCTTGGCCCCAAATTGCAAAGCACTTTACCAAAATGTGTGTTGCCGATCTCACACAGAATCGTAAAGCTTCCTGGATCTTTCAATTTCTGTGGTAACTTTCTTTGCAAGACTGCACTACACTCCTCGGTCATCAATACCATCTCATGGTCTCCAAATCTCCTCTTTTTGGTAACAATGTCCTTAATAAATTTTGCATAATTCAGTACTTGCTCAATAGCTTCAATTAAGGGAATGTTCATCTCAAGTTTTTTAAAGACTTCAAGTAATTTTGAAAATTGATCGTTGATTTTCTTCTGTTGAAATCTTTGAGGATATGACAATCTAGGGATGATTTTGTTTGTAGTTTCCCTTCTAGTTTCTTCTCCAAGTTATCTTCCTTCTCAACTTGCATAGGTGCACTTACTTCTTCACAAGTATTCTTTCCTTTGTTATCATTGGATCGAGTGGAGCTTTTTTCTTTAGGTTTCACCTCTTCCAATTCTTTTCCACTTTGAAGAGTGATGGCCTTGCATTGCTCTCTTGGGTTAGTTTTAGTATTACTTAGAAATATCCCTTGAGTCAAATTCCTAACAGTATTTGCAAGTTGTCCCATTTGAACTTCCAAACCCTTCACTGAAGTCCCCATACTGGTTACTTACATCTTTAGCTCATCCATCTCCTTTTTGTTCTTGTGGAAACGATTCCCTGTCTCAGTTACAAAAGTGCCAATCATTTCTTCCAAGGAGGGTCTCCGTTCCACTGGTGGTGGTCTATATCTAGGTAGGTGGGGCATGTTCCTTTGAATACCATAGTTATATTGCTCCTTAGAGTTGTAGCCTTAACCATATTGATTTCCCATTGGTTGTGACTTAAATCCCAAGTTCCTTTGGTTAACAAACTAGGCTTGTTCCACCCCCTCATCATTGGCGTAGAATGAATGACTAGTAGCTACCACCTGCTCATTCAGTCTTTCCTTTGACATAAATTTTGAAAATTGATTGGATAGGGTTGCCAATTAGGTAGATAACTGAGTTACTTGGTCCATTTCTAAAATTCCTCTCTTTTCATTAGTTCTTTTGGATGGTCACTGGTATTCAAAGCCATATCTTCCATCCATGCACATGCTTCTTGAGACGTTTTTCACATTAGAGTACCACCTGCTGCTACATCCATAATGGTTTGAGTTTGGCCATTCAACCCATTGTAGAACATTTCCACTTGTACCCACTCTTGGTATCCGTGATGTGGACACTTTCTCAAAAGATCTTTATACCTCTTCCAAGCTTCATGCAGTGGTTCTAAGTCATACTATCTAAATGTACTGATCTCAACTCTTAACTTTGCAACTTTACCAGTTGTAAAAAATTTAATAAAGAACTGTTGTGCCACCTCTTGCCAAGTTCGCATTCTATCAACAGAAATTGAATGAAGCCAATTCTTTGCTTTGTCCCGAAGAGAAAATGGAAACAAAGTGAGCCTAATGTCATCTTATGTTGCCCCTTCAGTCTTGATAGTGTCATACAATTCTTGGAAGCTTAAAAGATGATCATTTGGATCCTCCATTGGTGCCCCTCTAATCTGATTTGTATGAACCAAATTGATGAGTCTAGGCAAAATATGAAAATTCTGAGCATGAACATTAAGTCTTTGGACACCGTGATAATTGTCTACCATTGTAAGCTGGAAATATTCTCTGATAGGACGCTGTTATACTTGTTCTTGTTCATTTCCATTATCTCCTCTTCCATTTCCTCCATTCAAATTAGTTGGACCAAGTCTGGCCTCTAACTGAGATAATCCTTGAGCCATTTCATCCCTCTCTCTTTGAATTCTTTGAAGTTCTTTTGCTTGATTTTTCATTTTCTTTTTCCGATGAATTGACTTTACTATTCTTTCCAACTTTAGGTCAAACTATCTTTCTTGCCCTTTAGTGGTTGGGGGCATATAATCCTTTTACACACAAGCTACGTAACCAAAAAAATTTGCAAAAGGAAAAAGAAACAAATAAGTTGTTCTACGGATAAAAAGAAAACCATCAAGTAAATATCAAACTAGCTATATAAACAAACATTCAAACATTAATCCCCAACATCGGTGCCAAAAACTTGTTCATAAATCGCAAGTACACAGTTGTCGAAGTGAGTAATAAATAGGTAAGAACCGAGTCGTGTCCACAGGGATTATGAGAAAGTTCAAATCTATGCTAGCGAACAGTGTTTGAAATCGAAGTCAATGAAATTTTGGGAAATTAAAAGTAATGTAACGAATTATTAAAAACTCAAGGAAATTTCTAAGCAACTACATAATTCAGTGCAACCAAAATAACTATGAATATGACAAATCTATCCAATAACTAATTACAAAAAGAGTGCAACAATTGTCTAATTAAAATTATTAATGTTGGGACCTGATTTCAGAATCGGAACCTAACCGAAAAAACGGAATTACATATTGAAAACAAAGCGACCGAAACGAACGAAAACAAATCAAAGCGAAAACCAAAGAAAAAGTCAAAGAGATCAAATCGAATTAAAGGCGAAAACACAAATCGAATCGGAAGTCATAAGAATCGAAAGCGAATCGAATGGCTCGGAAACAAAAACAACAAATCAAAAGTTGAACAAAAACTTAACTCCGACATCCTTGAATAAATATTTTAGAAGAATATCATGTTGGAAACCTTAAGACATCTAATCTAAGCCAATCCAAAACTGGTATAAATTTTTTTCTTTTTCATTTTATTCAATCTCATACAAAGCAATTCAATTTTCCATTCGAAAATTCACCCTCAATCAAAAACTCAACTTATAAGATCTTTCTTATACATACATATCCCATAATTCATCTTTTAACCATTTCTTATTTTTCTTTAAACATCTCACACATTGCCATACACAATCAAGCCATAAACAAAGAGCACTTCAATATTTCCAGCTCAAACATCACAATTCATCGGACCTCCTGTCTGGAATCCCATCATAATTAAACACATTTATATACCTATAACACTTCAATAATTCTCAATCAATCAACATCATCAGACCTCCTGTTCGGAATCCATATCATAAACAATCACATTCATCCATATTTAAGTCACATTCATATATCATAACCATACACAAATTCATAATTCCTCTCATCCATAAACCATTAACATACTATATCCACACAAATCCATAACATTTACATCACTAAATAAATGCTTACAAATTATTAATGGCATTTTAAGCCATATACAATCCAATACTAAAATCAAATTTACTCAATATACAAGATAAGCGAAAATCGATCAAAAGTCTTGACTTTCTTTCATCCGATCTCCCGTTCGATACTTGGAGATGGGGATGAAAGGGGGTGAGCTTGACAGCTCGTGGATAACATGTTTATAAATCGAAAGATAAGAAAAAATCATTTTCTAAACTTCTTGCCATTTTATAAAAGGTTTCACAGTAGAAAATTTGGTAAAATGCTTATTTCTCAAACTTGTCAAATCATTCATAAACAATTTCAATAATTTCACGGCTAAAAAATCCTCGATTGTTCATTTCTAAAAAATTCTTACATTTCTCACAATTCATGAACAAATTCAAAAACATGTACGCACACAAATACAAACAAAATCAAAAACATGAAAGACATATCAGAATGGTTTGGGTCGGTCCAAAACAGAACGTACTGCACATTCTCGCATAGCGGTCCTGTGTAGCCGTGAACAGAACGTACTATACTTTTCCGCGTAGAGGTCCAGTGTAGCCGTGAACTTATGGGAGTCCGAAATCGGAGCTCCAATGTCATTAGCGAGCAGGCGGGCGAAGCCTTTAAAAAGATAAGTGTACTTGACCCTCTTATGGGACCTAACCAAACCCATATAACAAACATTTTATGCTTGAAAATTGTCCAAAGCCTCAATTTCTCCAAAGCCTCACCTAAATTCCCTAATTTATGACATAAACCCTAATTAATAACTATCCAAAATTGAACAATATATATCATGCCATCACCAAAATTAACTTTAGAAATCACAAACCCATAACATTCTTAAGCTATCTAAACCAAAAACTCATTAAAAACTCAAAGATAAAAAATCATCTCTTACCTTAATCTTCTCCATTTTCGGATTTTCTTAGCTCATTATAGAGCTCTCTTCTTCTTCTTCCATCTTTTCCCTCTTGGATCAACTTAAAATCACACTTGGAAGCTAACAAAAATTGAAACCCTAGCCTTTTCTTTTCTTCTTCCTTCTTCTCCACCGAAAGCTCTCCCTATTCTCTCTTCTTTCTTCTTTCTTTTCTTTCTAACTTAAACAAATTCGTGCATTGCTCCTCCTTATACGACAGCCCACTCTTCTTGCATTTAATGAATGCAAAATGACCATTATGCCCTTACATATATGCCTTATAACTTAAAACCTTAAGTGTTCTTCCAAATTTGCCCCTAAAATTCATTTTCAACACTTTAAGTCAATTTCCATCCGAACATTGACATTCTTAGAGACTAAACTGAAACTCAAGTTCTTCAGAACATTAGTAGTCCTATCTCTCTAGTTTAATCTAACTCAAGAATCACTTCATTTGGATGACTAGAGCAAAAGTTATGGCCAAAATACTCTCAACTCTTACTAATCCAAGAATGAACACTAAACTTGACTTCCATTCAAAAATTAAAAGTCTTAGGGGCTAAATTAAAATTCAATTCCTTCATATAATTTGTAGCCCCAAGTCTCTATTTTAATTTTCCACAAGAATCAGTTCAATTGGATCTCCATAGATCAAGAATTTCTCAAAAGATTGAACCATGTTCAGAAAATTATCTAACTCACTTTGATTAAATCAATCATCTCCATTTAATCTAAAAAATCTACAATTTTCCATGGAAAGATAGAGGAATGTCTTAGGAATCCAACGCCTCAAAAACCAAGTCGATCAGATGTCGGACGCAAAAGATATAAGCCAAAGAGTGAGAGAGGGTCGGATTAGATCGGGCAAAAGATCGCTCGGCCAAAGCAAAAAGTCGGTCGACCAAAACAAATGATCGGATCGGTCGGCCAAAACAAAGTCGGTCGGCTAAAATAGAGGATCGGATCGGTCAAACAAAGGTCGGTCGGCCAAACAAAGGTTGGTCGGCCAAAACAAAGGTCAGATCAGTAGGCCAAAATAAAGGATCGGATCAGTCGACTAAAACAAAGTCGGTCGGCCAAAACAAGGTCGGTCGGCCAAAACAAGATTGGTCGGCCAAAACAAAGGGTCACTCCAAAACGCATACCTGACTTTCTAGAATTCATAAATTTTTACACAGAAGTCCAAAATTCACAAACTTGGTATCAAAAGAAATATAAAAGGAAGCTCTACAACTTCCATGAGAACTCGAAAACCAAATTCGACTCTAAAGTGCTCAAATTTCCAATCAAAGTTTCTGTCCACTAATGATCATGCTAAACAGTAACAACAACTTGTAAAAATCATAATTTCCTATTTCATAGCCCAAAAATTCCATACTTGACATCAATGGAAAGATCAAAACATAATCTAAAATTTTCATGAAGACTTTAAGAGAAAAATCAACCTCTATATAGATCAAAATTTCAGTCAAAGTTACTATCCAAAAACTATCATCCTGAACAGTAACACAATTTCTCAAATTCATAACTTCTCATTCCATTGTCCAAAAATTCTATACTTTATATCAATGTAAAGATCAAAACACAAGCTAAAAATTTCATGAAGCACTTAAAGGCAATTTCAACCTCTAACTAGGTCAATTTTTCAGTCAAAATTTCTGCCAAAAAATAGGCCATCCTATACCACATCCAAATTTCACAATTTCATAACTTTCAATTCTCACATCCACAAGTAACATATTATACATCAATGAAAAGATCAAAACCTAAACTAAAATCTTCAAGAAGACCTTTCAATCCAATTCAAACTCTAAGAGGGTCAAAAACTCAGTCAAATTTTCTGTCTTTAATAAAAATTTTGACAGCATCTCCCCTAAATTTTCACTAACCAAAACTTCAAACACCTACACAATTTACCTGCAC